>QLOH01000765.1:0-441494 GCA_026901365.1 Sesbania bispinosa | reverse complement strand
CTGTGTCCATATCACAACCAAACTCCAACAACCTTCTTGCTCAACTTGGCTCTGCAACTACCTCTCTGGTCAGTTCCTAAGTCTTAGAATTCTACCTTATCTCTTCTGTCTTTCTTTTTTTTAGATCATTCTTCATGGATTGCTGATTCCTGGTGCTTTTCTATGTTTGGGTTCTCAACAAAGTTTCTCTCTTTTTTCACGCAATTTCACTGCAGGAGGTTATTTGGTTACATTATTTCCATAGTTTTGAAACTCCTCACTCTTCAGTTTCACACTTGAGTTTGTAAACCACCCTATTCTACTTTTTAACTTCTATAAATCAGTTTACAGATCTCTAACCTTGCTCTTAAAAAAATCATTGAGCATTGATACTATGACTACATCCCTGCTACCCCTGCATAGGTTGTGCAATTTGATAAAAAATCAAAACCAAAATGAAGAAGTAGGCAACAACAACATTATCATATCCTCAATTTTTTTTTTTTGGATGTCATGGCTCAAATATTATTTGTCTCAATCAAGGATGACATCATTGAGTACTACTGAAGGGCTACATTGTATATGCCTCCACGACATAGTAGGACAAAGTAGCAGTATTTCTAACTGATCAGCAAGAGCAAGCAATAAACAACAAAAACATGCTAGCTATTATTCTCCAATCCTACCACAAAGTTATTATTACAATCAAAAACCAAATCCCAAATCAACACGCTCAATTATTGAACTTTGGAACAATTGAACACGGTGAAAATATGACAGATTAAGGAGATAAATAAGTCAAAAAGAAGCAAAATGCATATCTCTGGAGAAGAGTATATAACATGAACATAAGGTAAAGCACCTTCGTTGCAGTGGTCTTCAAAGCACTGGCATCACTTCCATAGTCAGGTTCAGTCAAAGCCTAATGATAAGAAAACCACCAATTTAAGAAGTGGCAGTTAAGGAAAATGCAAAATAATACAATGCCAAGAAAGTCAACTGACCCAGCATGCTATAGTTTGTAACTGTGCCAAAGAAGGCAGATACTTTTGCTTCTGAACTTCTGATCCACACAGTGCTAAACTTGACAGTCAATTAAAGTTATAAAATATCAGGATCGGTTGACAGCAAATCATACAATATAAATGAAACAAAATTTAGAGAATTATTAAGAAACAAAGGTATTACCAATAATGAGCATTGCCAAAAATGAATGAACCAAAAAAAGTCAAACAACTTGCATCAACCCTTGCAACTTCTGCAATAGCTATAGCACTTCCAGTAATGGAAAGACCAGGACAGCCATAACCTTGAGAATCAGAGGTAGCTAATAACTCCTGCAATCATATGTAATACTTTAAAAAAATATAGGATAATATGCAGAGAGAGAACCTTGATTGTGCCACCAGCGACACGCAATGCACCAAGCTTTGGAATAACATGAAATGGGAACTTGGCTTTCTCCCAAATGCCCTTTGTTTTATAGTGTCTCAATATTTTTATACTATGTATTGCGTATCATTCCACAGGTCATATCAAAAGAGATAATCAGGAGATTAAAAAAGGAAAATACAGACAAAACCTAATAATATTACTTATGCTTTCTATTACTGCTTCAAGATTACCATGTGAGCATAATGCAGTTCATGATTTAAATAATAAGAAAGTGAAATGAAATCCTAAGATAAATTTCAATTGCCTTGTCAATATAAATCATACACAGTTGAAAATAACTTTAACAGGAGAAGGAGGATTAGCATCTTTTGCAGATACAAGTTCCATGTCAGAAATATAATTAGGTGCACAATCCATACAATGGGCTACTTTGCATGTCCACAGCTTTGGCATCACAATTAGATGGAAACTCATCAAGTCCAAGTATATATATAGGATTATGAAAATGTCTGCAATTACGAAGACAGAACACCACCTATGCACTATGCAGAATATGCCTATCCAACTTAAGAGCACCATCCATTCAGAATATAAACAATTTAAGATCACCATCCATGTCATTTAACAAAAATAGGCAAAACCAAAACACAAATACCAATTTCAGTACAAAGGGTGTTTGCACTAATATCAGTACAAAAATAGGAGATTTTTTTAAATCAGAAATCAAATATACTGAAACTCCCCTGCACTATTAGCAGTAGGAGAAGAAAGAAAGAGCCATGTAAATTTGGGTGTGTGTTTGAAGAATCCAAGTGAAACTGAGTGCATGGCACAAATTCAGAGAGCTTGATCTGATTTAATCAATATGAAGCTAAAGACAGGAGACTGAACTTCATTCTATTCGATGTTCTGAAAGTGTCAGAAATGGGTGTATGGCTTCTGCGTTGAGGCCCTTGGCCATAACCAGACCCCCTTCACAATATAATATACTTCAAGATGACATTTCAAAAAGATAGAAACACATGTAGACACAGATAGAAAACATGCATAGAATTCAGCATTCTGGATGGTTTAATAAACCTAGAAAACATGCATGATTTAACCATGCTGAATCACAAAGACACAAAGGTACTTTGCCCAATTCTATTGATACTCCTCACAGTCAATCTTGGACCATATCTCAGCTCCCTTTCTTTTTCATGCATAAAAATCACCCCCAATTAATTTTCTTTTCTTTTAAAAACAAATAAGCTTATATCATATAAACCTTAAAAGATGAACACACCTTTTGAAAATTCACTACTGCTACCACAAACACAACTATCTATTTGCAAAACACAATTCTTGTATGAACAAAGAACAGAAGCAAAAGAAAGCATATAAATCTCATAACGCTGCAGAAAAAAGAGAAAACAAAAGAAAAGTACTTGTGGTTGTTGACAATTTCAAGTGAACGGAGCTATGCGAAGTTTCGCTTCCTCAAAAGGTGAAGGAGAAAAGAGGATGAAGCGGTAGCAAGTGTTGGGGGAACAGTTGTGGGCGGGGGTCGAAAACCGCGATCCATGTGTCAAATATAGTAGTTAGATGTGACCAATTTCTTAAAATGATGATCCATGTGTACAAAACATGGAACAAATAGATAATAAAAGGGAATTATTTCTTTTAGCGAAAGTGTCAGCATAAAGGTATTTGTCTCTGCTAGAGGAAATATGCATATATGCATTGCTTTTATTGGAGTACACGGTTTCCTTATATATCAATATATATGTGGACCAATATATATGCATCAATATATATGCATTAATGAAAAGAACATACTTCTACAATCTAGTGCAGCATAGGTCATAAACGAACTGAATTATGCTATTCTATAACTTATAAATATATTTATATGTGCTATTTCAGACAGAAGAGTCCACTTGGAATCAATTGTGAACAATAAAAATTAAATCAAGAGTCTAGAAAAATATAGAAAGATTTGTTAGAGAAATTAAACCTTGTATTTGACCATTTGCAATGCTCAAAGAAACATTTTGTTGGCAGGTTGGTAGCAAGACCCGTTTCCAATATGCACATTCCAAGCAATAATCTGTAACCTATTGAGTACAACAAGCTATTTTGCATCTGGATCATCATGTTTAAACCAACAGTTAGCAATTCTAATAAAAGGGTTTCAGCAATGAAACTATAATCTAAAATGTAAGTGTAAATGGATGTGTGCAGAAACCACTAAAGACCTACATGTTTAGCAAATATATAGAAATTAAGTCATTTGAGTAAGATATCAGGAGTGCAGAAACAAATAAAAACTTGTAAAACCAAATAATGTAAAAATGGAGAAAAGAAATAGAAAGACAGTAAAAACAAAATCTTAAAATGCAAGCACCATGCTTGAATCAAAATCAGTTTTTAAACAACATAATTATGAAAAAGACTGTCATAAATAAAGAGGGATGATGCAACAAAACCCCTATGTTCACTATTTCAAAAGGCATCTACAGGTTGTCTAGAAAAAATGCTATTGGCAAAATGGAAAGGACAAATAACAATATGAACTACTTTTAGCAGAAAGAAAACCTGAGCCCATTTCAAACCCATTCTCAAAAATGTGCTTTGAATAAAGCACAAATCAACTAAAAATTTCATCCTTAGGTTGTCTCATTTTTATCATCAGTTATCATCATCTTTTTTTCCTACTCCATGTAGTATATCTTGTCATTCATACTTACAAACTATTTGTTAATGGTGCAAAACAAACAGGGAAATGTGTGGGATTGTTGTTGACGAAAAAGGAAGTTATCAATGGTGGGTTTACGGTTAATGGAGATGGAAGTTATGAAGGGCAATTTTGTGAAGTTAAATGTGGAAATGAAAAAGAGGCTATCGCCATGTTATAGATGTTATAGATATATGTTTTTGGACCCATATCAGGTTTAAGGACATGGGCTGGAAACTTTACAGCGATATTAAGAATTTCAGCCCTAAAGTTCAAATAATCAATTGTTATATAGCATAAGAAAACCATATATCATTACATTAAGAATAGATGGTTCTGGTAACGGGCACTGAATCGGTCTATCATTGTCAAGGTGTTCAGTTGCAGCACTTGCTGCAGCCGCTGCCTCTGAGTTTGGGGCATTACTTCCCTCTCATCCTGCATGATATGAAATCAACACATAATGCAACAAAAAGGTTATGTCACCAATCAAAATCTGTCCACATAACTTAACAAAATAAACAAACTTCTAAGCCCAATTGCATATAAGTCTCTAATTTTCAATCCAACAGCGAATCACATGAAACAGTTCATTGGACTAGGGGACGAAATAATGTTTTAACATCATTGAACTTTAAATTAATTGAGTTTTTTCAAATGCACAAAACATGTAGGATTCTCATAGGCGGTGTTAATTTCTACCTGTATGATTATCAAATGCAACTATGTAGGATTGACATAGGGGGAATTGTCTCTATAACATATGGCTGATTAGAGGCACAATTCTATAC
The DNA here is from genome assembly GCA_026901365.1 of Sesbania bispinosa. NCBI lineage: Eukaryota > Viridiplantae > Streptophyta > Magnoliopsida > Fabales > Fabaceae > Sesbania > Sesbania bispinosa. The sequence continues at coordinate 436,613 of QLOH01000765.1, read as the reverse complement.
AATCAAACCTTAAAAATCTTCTTCTTTTACTAAGACTACGAGTCCAGGAGATTGGTATGGACTGCTATTAAAATCATGATATCTGATATGCACATAGCAATGTAATAATAGTTCAATAATAGGGACAAAATGAAGAGTTAAAAAATCACAAAATTAAATGTGTATAATAGTTTGTCCTGCTCTTTTGTATCGTTTACTTTCTCATAAGTAAAAGTAAGATGTTGTCGTAACAAACCTGAATTTGCTGGATACCAGTGAGATCCTTGCAGAAATCACTAAGCCGGTAGGCCCTCACATATTTTTTGGAAACATGCTTCAAGCTGGCCAGTGACCACTACTCACTATGACAGATGGAAAGTCAATTATTTCTTATATACCTATGAACTAACACTACTCATACAGAAAAAAAAGGTATACAGAATGCACACAAAAAGCATTTTAATTAGCAACAACATGTAATAAAGTCAATTATCCTAATTCATACTGATACAGGGTTTGTAGGAAACCAACATTTTGCAGTTAACTGCAATTATCCCCACACCCAAACAAAGATTACTCATGATCATGAGTGTGTAGTGTGTACCACATAAAAGCATCTATTTACATCTTGACATGTGTGCAAAAAAGGGAACACAAATGTGGTTAAGTCAAGAGGGTACCTGAGGAAGCAATCACTTAGAGCAAACTCTGATATAAAAACCGCAAATTCTCACTCTTCCCCAGCAACGACTTTTAACTTCATCATGCCTCGGTATATACCACAATCAAAAGTTTCAAAACAGAAATGAAAGATTCAATCTTTAACAACAAAGACAGGAACACAAGCAGAAATTGATGAGAACTTAATAAAAATTAGCGAATTAGGAAGCGGAAAAAGGTTCATTTGGGGTTTGGGAAAATCGTATTGAAATCCGACTAAAGATTGAAATCCCCAGTAATGGGCACCACAAGATCATCAAAGCAAAGAAGAAACATGTTAACGGAGAAGCGAAGAAGTTGGGATCAAAGCAGAAGACGCTTCTCTTACCAAATCGTAATTGAATCCCTGGGTCTCAGAGTCGATGGCGCGCCGTGAGAGACCCACGTCTCAGAGTACAGCCACCGCCCCCTTTGTCACCGTCCCATACCCCAGCAGCATCCCATCCGTGCACAATCATCCCCGTGGACCATCGTGGTCGCCCTGGCTTGCGCTCACCCACCTCATACCCCACTTCAATTTGTGACTTTCTTCTAGGACAAATCCCAAAATAATAAACCCTTGTACCCATTACCCCTCAACACTGTTGTATGAAAGACCAATGGAAGAAAATATGTCTGTGCAGGGATCCGTGGAGAGAATGAAAGACCGAGTGCTATGAGAAGAGAAAGAATAAGGGGCTTTCAAAGAAAGCAGTGGGTTTAGGCAGTATCTTGCAGAGAAGCAAAAAGAAGTGAGCGGGGGATTCGGATTGTATGCTGTTGGGTTTGGATGCAGTTATGTGCAGTTTAATGAAGCTCCACCCTACAATTGATCCAACATCCAAATGTTGCCACGTCATCCATTGTTAAGAGAAGAAATAATGGGTATCAAATGAGGCAGAGGCATCGCAATTTTCAGCCTTTTTTCGCGCCTATAACATGGGTATAGTTTCACACTACGTTAATTCTTTCTAACACTTGAAGACTTCATATTGTTGCTTTCAAGGGTTTCTCTTTTTCACTCCACCAAATACTTACAGAACCTATCCTTTGAATTAGACATTTATTCATTGAATTTTAAGTCTTAAAGAGAAGCAGTAAGGCACTTGGAGTAGGGAACCATGTAAAAAGAAGAAACATATCATATATAAAACAACATATTCAAAGAGTTAAAACATCATTTGTTGCAAATCAAAATCAGATTCGATAAATGAAGAATTAATTTTGGAGTGCCTGCTTCTAATTCAAACACATCAAACCTTTTCCTGTCTTCACTTCCCAGGGCCTCAACTTAGTGAGGATAGTTACACATTATTACTTCATGGCACTTAAGTGCCATATAAATTCATATCAAATAGTTAATTGCATTGTTTCACACATGGGAGACTAAATTTAGCTCAGCAAATTAAATTATATATGGACTTACATTATAGTTTAGTTGGATACAAATGCTCCCTTATAGTCATAACACACATATATAAGTAGTAAAGCATGTGTGTAGTTTCCTACGCTTCTTTTTTTTTTCAAGAAATAAAAGCATATTGATCATATAGGAATGCAACTCAGTAATGGTATAGATAAAACTAAGGTCTATCTGCGGTTCTGCATACTACTCTGGCTAAAATCATGCAAATATGAAATATTTGGCTCAAGCCTGAATTAGTAAATCAGAATTTATTGAATACTGAGCTTTCCTATTAAATTTGGTTTTCTAAATTCCATGATTTGGTCTTAAATACTGATAGTGTGTGATCAAATTTAAGCTTTTTTTCAACTATTTTATACTGTTTTGCTTCTTATGCATGGATGTTCTCACATTTTCTCTTTAATTTTTTAGCTCGATTGATCAAAACATTTCATCTCTGCTAGCTTTCTGTTCTTTCTAGTTTTTTATTTTATTTTATTTGGCTGATCATGTAGTTAAGTTATTTTGAAGCATATGTTTATGATACAGGGATTGACAACCAATGATTCTAATATTTTTTTCCTTCCGGGTGACAATTACCCTTCTTGGTTAGCCTATAAAGGTGAAGGACCTTCAGTAAATTTTCAAGTTCTTGAGGACAATGATGTCCTTCAATGATTACAGCAAACCATGGGTTTCAGCAATCAGAGAATTTTATGTTTACTGTGATTACCTCATCCATAACAAGCATAGAACAATTTTTCAGAATGCAAACACCCTTCTTTGCAAGTTCTAATATTCTTCCTGGAGTTCCAACTAGCAAATGAACCAGTTGATATAATCGCATAATATCATCTTTTAAGGCTTTGTACCACCTGTTGTAACCATGACTTGAATTTTCAAATGCTTTCCAAGCTCTTTACACACTTGAGATGTTTGCAAAGCCAATCTCGTGTTGGGACCAGTATAACAACTGCATAACAGAATTAATAAAAAAAGGCAATGGTCAAAAAATGAGAATATCCTAAAATCAATTACCATTCTCAAAACATAAGAGACATGAAATAACTATAAAAAATGAATTTTTTTATAATGCATCAACAATACAACCAAACTTATCCCTTACAGTTTTTAATTAACTTTCACAGTCAGAGAGTTTTACTTCGAGTAGCAGTGTTGCAGCCATGCTGGGAGTGCTACTACAAATAACTTTCCCTCATTGGAGAATTTCATGTAATAAAGTCAATCATCAACAATACAACCAAAGCATTTTAATTAGCAACAACATGTAATAAAGTCAATTATCCTAATTCATACTGATACAGGGTTTGTAGGAAACCAACATTTTGCAGTTAAGCTGCAATTGTCCCACCCAGCAAAGATACTCATGATCATGAGTGTGTAGTGTGTACCACATAAAAGCATCATATTTACATCTTGACATGTGTGTCAAAAAGGGAACAAATGTGGTTAAGTCAAGAGGGTACCTGAGGAAGCAATCACTTAGAGCAAACTCTGATATAAAAACCGCAAATTCTCACTCTTCCCAGCAACGACTTTTAACTTCATCATGCCTGGTATATACCACAATCAAAAGTTTCAAACAGAAAATGAAAGATTCAATCTTTAACAACAAAGACAGGAACACAAGCAGAAATTGATGAGAACTTAATAAAAATTAGCGAATTAGGAAGCGGAAAAGGGTTCATTTGGGGTTTGGGAAAATCGTATTGAAATCCGATAAAGATTGAAATCCCCAGTAATGGGCACCACAAGATCATCAAAGCAAAGAAACATGTTAACGGAGAGCGAAGAAGTTGGGATCAAAGCAGAAGACGCTTCTCTTACCAATTCGTAATTGAATTCCCTGGGTCTCAGAGTCGATGGAGCGCCGTGAGAGACCCACGTCTCAGAGTACAGCCACCGCCCCCCTTTGTCACCGTCCCATACCCCAGCCGCGCACAATCATCCCCTGTGGACCATCGTGGTCGCCCTTGGCTTCGCGCTCATCCACCTCACACCCACTTCAATTTGTGACTTTCTTTCTAGGACAAATTCCAAAATAATAAACCCTTGTACCCATTACCCCTCAACACTGTTGTATGAAAGACCAATGGAAGAAAATATGTGTGCAGGGATCCGTGGAGAGAATGAAAGACCGAGTGCTATTTGAGAAGAGAAAGAATAAGGTGGCTTTCAAAGAAGCAGTGGGTTTAGGCAGTTATCTTGCAGAGAAGCAAAATGAAGTGAGCGGGGGTGGGTTAACCGGTAACCTCGAGATTTTAAAACTGAGATTACTAAAAAAATGTCATGTTAAATGGAATTATTAGAAAAGAGTCCTTGTTTTATAAATATTTTACATTTTTACTTATTGTGCCCATGTGGAGGGGCGGAACTTTGCTATTACCGAGGGGAGCCATGGCTTCCCCAAACTTTTTCAAGTAATATTTTTAGGTATATATATATATATAATTATTAAATTTTAGTAAAAATGTATTTTTAGTCCTTGTATTTTTATTCAATTTTGATCTTTTTTTTAGGGAATATGTTTTTGGTCCCTATAGTTTGGGTCAACTTTGGTCTTCGTCCCTATAGTTTAAAACCATGGTTTATTGTCCCTCTAGTTTTAAAACCCCCTAACACTCGTCCCTGACGTTAGTCTTCTCTGTTAACTTGCTTAGCTGGATAACGGAAGTGCCAACTCAGCCTGTGATTGGGCCCCACTCATGCTGACTCATGTGAGATGTAAATTTTATAATTCATTTTTTATTTATTTCCCTATTTTCCCTAATTTCATTCTTATTTATTTTCTATTAAAATCCCTAAAATGTAAAAACTCTAACCAAGTTAAACTTTTACATTCCCGTCTTCTCTCTTCCTCTGTCTCTTACCCAAAGACCTTTGTTCTCTCTGCTGCTGTTTGAAGGTCGACGCGTGTTCGAAGTGGTCCCATTGTGTAGACATTGGAACGGTGTGTTGCTCACGTGGAGGTTAGCTTTCGAACAGTGCCGGTAAGATTCTTTTGGGACCACCATTCTTTATGCTTCCTTATTTTATTTAGAAAGGAACTTAGGTGTATTTTCTGTCTTTATTGTCTCTGTTTGTGTGTGGGGGACATGTGGGTTTTAATGTTTCTAATACAATATTGTTTTGTAATGTATTATAAGGATGGGTTTTTCTTTAGCTTTTTACCATATGGGTAAATTCGTGCACAAGTCGTCACTGTGTTATAAGGGGGGTGAGATTCATGTATTTCATGGTTTAGATGTTGATAAATGGTCTTATTTTGAAGCTTTGGGCTTAGCTAAGGACTTGGGGTATGCTGATAAACCTAATATGTGGTGGAAGCAGAAAGGGGTTTCATTTAAGAGAGGACTTAGAGAGTTAAAAAATGAACGAGGATGCTTTGGAACTTGCTTGTGTTGCTGAAAGTATGAAATGTGAGATGGAAATATATTTAGAGCATGGTATGAGTAATGAGAAAAATGTACTGAGTGTTAGTGTTCCTCTGTTAACCAATAATGCACAATCTGAAAATGTAGAGGTTAATGAGGATGTAGTGGCCAGGTGAGGGGTTGAAGGATGTTAATGTTAATGAGGAGGTTCCTGTTGATGTTAATGTTAATGAGGCTGTTAATGTTAATGAGGAGGTTCCTGTTGAGGTAGTGGGCAGTGAGGGGTTGAAGGATGTTGAGGCTGATAATGTTAATGAGGAGGATTCCTATTGATGTAATTGGCAGTGAGGGGTTGAAGGATGGTGAGGTTGTTAATGTTAATGAGGAGGTTCCCGTTGATGTTGATAATGGTCAAGTAGAGGTTGAGGCTGAGGATGACAATGATGGCAATGTAGACTCAATGAGAGGTGTGCACTTAGATAGTTTTCAAAATAGTTTTATGCACATGTAATAATTATGGAGAGTAGGGAAGAGAGAATTGCACACAGGATTTTATACTGGTTCACCTCTTCCAACCTGAGGCCACGTCCAGTCCCTACACCAAGTAGGATTTTCTCACTCAATAACCAAATTACAATCTTCTTGGGTACACACTACCACTGGTATTCTTTCTCTAGCCTCTTCAGGCTTATCACACCTCTATTCACAAATTTCAGGCTTTTTCTCACTGCAGATCCATCTGTAGAAGAATCAGCAGAACTAGAAAGTTGCAGAGTACCTTCTGCAGAATCTGAAATCTCAAACTGACTTTACTCTCAAAATACTCACCCTTTTACTGTCACAAGAGACACACTTAATCTCTAGTCTCCTTGTGACTTTACAAGATGAAATAGAAGAATAAGGTGAGTACAAGGCTCAAAATGAATACTTATACAACACAGCAGAAGCTAAGTATTGAGCCAGCTCCCCCTCAATAGCTTTCAGAAGCAGAAACTTGAGATTCAAAGGAGAGAGAAAATGTTCCAGAAGATAGAATATAAATCTGAGACTTTTTGGATCTTCTGGAGAGAGGTGTGTTCTCAAATGTGGGAGAACACCTCCTTTTATAGAAAATCTGAGAAAATAGCCGTTGGAGACTTGCTGGATCCCTCAGCTGAGTTCCCTGAACTATCTCCATCAAGTTACAGTTGTCCCTTGCTGTGCACAGCTGTCTGCAGTTGACTGGTCTTATCTTCTGGAGCCTATCTTCTGCAAAATGTGATATTTGTGAATTTTGCAGCAGCTTCTTATATGATTATTCTGGAGTTTTGAATGGATTGATATAAATCATTTCAAGTGTATTTGTCTCAGTTGCAGCCTCAGTAAAGAGTTTAGCAACAATTGATGAGTTCTGTATCTTCTGTAGGAAGACTGTCATCAAGAACTAGGGGTGGCAAAGTGGGCCAGCCCGCCTCGCCGTTGGCCCGCCCAAAAAACGGGGCAGGATGTACAACCCACCCCGTTTTACACTACAAGAAAAACAGTAACTAGCGTAGGCCAAAAGCCCACGCTAAATGGAAAAAACGGACGCTAAACAGCAAATTAGCGTAGGCTTAGCGTCGGTGTCGTGGCCCCCGCTAAAACGTTCGAAGCAAAAATTTGCGTCCAGGCCGACGCTAATTAGCGTAGGCCAGCCAACGATAAGGCCGACGCTAAGTAAAAGCCAAGAACTAACTAAATGGCTGACGCTACTGTATGACCTACGCTAATTAGCGTAGGTCTGACCTACTGCTATACTTAGCTGGGGCCTAGCCTACGCTATACTTAGCTGGGGCCTGACCTACGCTAAATTCAGCCAAGGCTATGTTAGCTAGGTCTGGCTTAGCGCTAATATTAGTTTTTTTAATAAACCCATTTGTTTTATTAAACCATTAATCTATAAAGTTTGTCACATAGAACCTGCCAATGAATTTAAACACAACAACATACAAGGTCTCATCAAAGGAACAAATCTTTAAAATAACAAAATAAATAATATATTAACTAAAATAACAATAATAAAGTAACAGTTATACATAATCACCATTCATAATAAAGAAACAAATATACTAACTAACAACATGATGGAAAGATAAAACAAAATAGACCATAAAGGCATAAACATAGAAATTTGAAAAATACATTACATTGAATCTATTTAAGAAATTCAATTTTGCAACTCAAATCAATTTTAGATTTACAATATCTATTTATATAAGTTGCAACCATGAAATCATTACACCATGAGCAAACATTTAACTACCTTTCTAAGCCAATTTTCTAATAAATCTTCAAATAGATGCTCCAGGCTCCTAAAATTGAATTTTCTTCACATGTTGGTAACAGGGAAGTACCTATGTTTTATAAATAAAAAACAATTAATAAATAAAAGACTATTTTATTCCACAAACAAAATTAAAAAAATAGCATAGATAATTATAGTGTGCCTTTAACCATCAGAATCAGGGACATTAACAATATCTACGTTTCAAATCCCTTGAAATTTACCTAGTGAAGCATATTTTCATAGCTAGCTACTTCCCAAATTTGCTTGATAAGCCACTTTTAAGATAATTAACCCTTATTTCAAATTACTTATATAATATAACGTAATTATAAACAAAAAGAAATATTAAAGTTAACAAAAAGGCAATTTATGCATACAAAGAAACTTTACTTAATATATATTCATAAGGTTTTCATCATTGTTTTTAATATATGCCAAACTGATGCTTAAGGCAAACTTTTCTTTTTAACTAGTTGGACCACTATCTTTTTCTTTTTAATATTAGGATATATGGCCTTCTCATCATGATTTTAGTTTTCAACACCAACAGTGACAGTAAAGCTGGGTCCGCTTTATTATAAACAATCAATATTTTATATCAACTAAAATTAACCATACTATTGAAATTATTGAATTATAGATTAGTGGAATTTTAGGTGGGCTTGCTCTTGGTCAAAGACTACTATTTTTGCATACTAGCAAGTCAGGTCACTCATGGAACAATAACAAGGAACTATGGAAGCATATTGTGAGTGAGAAGCTCAAAAAATAGAGGGGAAAAACTGCGCATTTCTATGGGTTGGTATTAATTGCATTTCTAGGGGTTGGATGTTAGAGAAATCAGAGATAAATAAAATAAATTGGCAACATATATTCAAACAAAAAGCTTTCTTTTATTTGCCATATTATCCAGACTACGGATCTATTAGCTTTTCCATGTTAATCCAAGTCATGTATGTTGAGAGAAGACAACAGTACTGACAACACAAAACTGTAGAGTAATTAAGAAAGACAACATTTCCCATACACATAGTACTTGAGCTTCTTAAGCACTAACTAACTATCAATGCAACTAACCAATTACACTTAGTCATTGTTTAACACTAAGCAAGCGAAATCATAAATCTCCAAAAAGGCATAGCACTAAGTTGCATAATTAAGCCATGCAGTGAAAATCTCATTCTAACAGACACTCACACACACTAGTCTGTCTAGTCTGCAGTTGTTTTCTCTTGAAGGAGAGATCAAAAAAGAGTAAGACTCAATGCTCTCATCTATCTATACAACATGTAGTTACATTCCATCATTATTGGTTGTTGCCTTTGTCTCTTTCACCTTCTCACTCTCTCTATGAACTTTTAAATGTATTCTTCACTCAAAGTCTCAAACGTAATAGGAAAAAAAATATAAAAATTGCTATAACTGTATTTTATGGCTTTGAACGTGAAGAACAATCAAAGTTTATATATATAAGAGTTGGGAATTCACATTAAATTGTCTTCTCAAGGCGTTACCTTACCACAGTTGTTTGTAGAATTCGAATGCAAGCTCCCCTGCATCCCAATCGCATTGGTAATTTGATAGTTCATTCTCTGCTGTTGCTTAACTGATTGGGGGATAAATAAATAAATTAATTAATTAATTAAAAGAAGACTTGTGAAATTGACAAGTAAACTAACAAATTGACATGTCACTTATGGAGGGGAACTAACTCAACTGTTTGATTGCAAAATTATTTTCTTAGTACTCCACATAATTATGCAGGTAATATTGCCACACACGTATGAAGCAACGGATAAAAATTATTACAAGTATGTTAACTGTAAGGAAATATAAGGACTCCTATATGTAGGAAAAGGAGCAAAATTATATAACATAAGAGCAATTAATCATTAAGTGGTCTAACCTTGTAAACTTGAGCAGGAAACCAAAAGCTTATAAAGTTGTAGTTCAAGCACTCAAGTAGTAGCACCATACCTAATTCTGTAGAGCTTTTGTCCCATTAATTTTGGTTATGTAAGCTAGCACAATTCATATTGGTAAAGAATAAGATACAGATAATCAACCATAGTTTAACAAATACCTCATTGAGTATGGAAAGTGCTGTCTCAGGTTTGAGTTCCTTGACACGGAGGCTTCGTTTCATCCATGATCTGACCATTGGATTGTGTTGACCATTGCGTCTCACCCAAATCTGACCATTGGCATTTGTGTTAACACTAAAGGACTAAGTGTTTTGAACATATATGAGTCAAGGCATTGTAGTTTCTTTTTTACATTTACAATTTTAAAATTCAAACAAACAAAGCTAAACATTTTGTTATAGAAGCAGTGCACACTGTTCTTTGTTATCTAGATCCGAAATCTCCTAGTACAAAGCTAAACATTTTGTTATACACAGGCTTCACCAACAAAATATGGTTTGGAAGGTGTATATCTGAAGGAATAAACACTAGGACAGGGAGTGAGTGAGTTAGTTCCTTACATTACAACAGTAATTTCATGTTATATATCACTATCACATTAAAGTTTTTGCAGCAAATATCTCAGCAAATATCACTACCACAATTTTACCACTCTAAGTTCTCAAAATCAAATAATCTCATAGTTGTTTAACAGAGAAACTGAGATATTCAGCCATGGGTTAGGTGAAGTTATCCTTAGTCAATAATTCAATATCAATAATAAAGCAGATTCGGCAATTAGAGCAGATCAAATCATCATGACCGTAGCATTACAAACAAAATTTATATGAAAAGAAGCATCGCAATCCATTTACCTCAATGGCAATAGCATTACACAGAAGTAGAATCACAAGAACCTGGTTTTGCTTTTGAACCGCAGGAGGTATAACCGCTGCATGCATACACACAAAGATAAAATTCCATTGTTAACAAAGTAAAGCACATAGACAATTGACCATTCAAAATTTTGTAATCCAATATTACCGAAAGCAATTTGAGCAAAATTGAGTGAAAAGTTGAAATCACAAAGGCAAAACAGAGGAAGATGATTGAGAGTGCTGGAAGATACCAAAGGCATGGTGGCTGCGATTACATATTAAAATATTACATGGTATATTACAATAAAGAAGGAAAGGAACAAAAGACCCAAAAATATTCAAGTCAAACCCACAATTTGTTTAAATATAAAGGTTACAATTGAAAAAAGAGTCAAGCAGAGGCATCATGTATTCTCCTTCATGAGCTTCAAGCAAAGACAACCCTATTTCATTGAAGAGGTGTTCATATCAAATAAACCCATCAACAATATTGCAAAAAAAAACTCCTATTGCAATGCCAACCCAGAAAAGCCTCACCATGTCTCTTCTGATTCCATCTCTCCCTATTTGGCATGAATTTATATAACCCATAAATTACTGATAATTGCAAACCTTATTTTCCCTTCTTAATTATCTTCTTAGGTTCTAAGCTAGCAAGACCACAGGCTCGAGTAGCCAGTCCATTGAAACTTTTGCGAAATGGCAAAGATCCAACATTAATTTGCCCTTAACGAATCATCACAAGCCTCTCGACCGAAGAAACCAAGCAAAACGAAATCAACAATAGCAAAAAGTAGGAGAGAAAAAAAATCATAATCTTATCAATTATGGCTCTTGACGGTTGAGTTCTTCTCAATAAGCGACGAATCCTTCTGGTCACTCAACTAAACAATTGCCTCTTTGACCTGTGCAGCTCGCTAACCTCTGTCGTCAACCTCTCTATCTCCATATCCTTCTAGACCTACAAAACCAAAAACCATCAAATCACAACCACAATAGCGAGCAGGAAGGGGAAACGTTTCGAAACAATTCAAGGCATGATGGTGAATCAAATCGATAGCAAGCTGATTGGGTGGTTTTGTGATTGGGTATCAAAGAAGAAAAAATAATCAGCAATGCAAAAACAAATTAGGGTTTCAACGCAGATTTAAGAGAAGAAGTGAGAAACCTTAGTGTTGGAGTGTTGAAGGTGAAGGCTTCGGAAGGGAGAGAGCTTGAAGAGAGGGGAGACTTAGAAAGTGGAGAAATGTTTAAGGTTCTAAAGAAATGAGGGAATAAGGGGTTCTGGAGGAGTGGAGGGAATGAAAAAAGAAATTTGAGAAATTGACCAAATCAAAAGATGTAGCCTGGGCTAGCCTACGCTACATCAAAATATAGATTTAGAGTGGGCCAGACTGACGCTATGTCTCGTATGAATTTCTTTAGTGTCCTAACTAGCGTAGGCTGGGCCGACGCTAAGTTAAACATTGATTAAAAATTAAAAAAAATAAATAGCGTCGTGATAGCATGGCCTAGCCCTCGCTAATAGCGTGCGTGTCGAGGCTGACGTTATTTTCTTGCAGCTAAATGACATTTTTCTGTAGTGTTAAGGCGGGATGGCGGGTTAACCCCAGGAAACATAATATGCGCCTTAACCCCAGAAATGCACCTTCGGGGTACGTGTTGGAAATTTCCTGGGATTCATGCTCACAGAAAGAGGTGTGGAAGCGAATCTTGATAAGCAGTCCTGGATATGAAAAGCCCAAACTGTGTTAAAGAAGTGCAACAATTGACAGGCCGCCTTGTCTCCCTTACTTGTTTTATTGCAAAATCCGCCTCAAGGGCCCTCCCCTTCTTCAAGTTACTAAAGAAAGGTTGCGATTTCCAGTGGAATCCTGAATGCGAAGACGCTTTACAGCGTATCAAGGAGATTCTATATGCTCCCCCCCATCCTGACTTGGTCGGATCCCGGCGAACCCCTTTTCCTATACCTTTCTGTGGCGAACGAAGCAGTCAATGCAATTCTGCTCCGGGAACAAAATAACGTCCAGATTCTAGTCTTTTTGTAAGTAAGGCTTTACAGGGGCCGGAGTTGAGATACCCGAAGGTGGAGAAGGTGGCCCTTGCACTATTAATTGTTGCTCGCAGACTCAGGCAGTACTTTCAGAGCCATCAGATAGTAGTACGCACCAATTAACCATCTGGCAAGTCCTCCATAGGCCAGACCTTGCAGGGAGGATGATATCTTGGGCCATAGAGTTATCAAATTTGGGATCGTGTATGAACCTCGTCAAGTCCTGAAGGCCCAAACTTTAGCGGACTTCATTGCGGAATTCACTCCTGCATCCGCCATGGCCTGCCAGCATTGGGAGATATTGTTAGTATATGCACTAGAGACTTATATGTTTTATCCATCACTTGTATCACATTATTTTATAAAGGCAATTTATTCTTTTAGAATATAATAAATGTCCTTAGAATAGTAAGCTTAAACTTCATAAGAAATCAAGTAGATGACTTGATCGTGAGATCTTATGAAGAACTATTCTTAAAATAGTCCTTGGTCAAGTATCATCTTAAGGACAAAAGATTGCATTTAGACTAGTATGTGAGTTTGTTGATGATCACATCTCACGGATCATGGATATGAGATATCATGTGCTCACATAGGTACATATTAAGAGTAATGATGTACTGAATTGATCCACCTTAAGAACGTTGCATGGTTGTTACATAAGTGTCATGAACGTTTCTTAAATTGACAAATATTGTATAAAGTCCTTTGACCTGAAATCACTACGATTCCTACATAAGGAATTATATGTTTAAATATCGTCAAACGTTGCCTGTAACAAGGTGATCATAAAGTTGATATTTGGACATATAATAAATTATGTGGAGGAATGTGAGTGACCTAGATGGGATTTGTCCCTCCTATGTAACAAGAGTTATATCTGTAGGCCTCTTGATAAAGTGAGACTGCAAAATGCATGGCCATGCTCAGGGGGATAAACATGAGATGTTTATTTTCTGTACAGTCTACTTGGGGATCAAGAAAACATAAATTGAACTATACAAGGTTGACACATTCCATGCCCTTGTGTTCAATTAGATATTTGGACAAAGGGACCGATCATATAATTATTATCATAAAATAAGATTGGTCAAAGTTGTTGACATTCTCAATATTTGGGTAGTAGTGATGTATTGCTAGATATCGCTCACTATTTATGATATTAAATATGAAAGGGTTTTATTTAATATCATAACCAAATAATAAAAGCCTATTGGGTCACACGCATACAACAAGCCTCTAGGAATGATAAGTAATTCTAATTTGATTAGAATTATAACATAATGGGCCAGGTCCATACATGTTAGGGTTAATAGAGTGAGGGGTAAAACCCTAGCCACCATTCTATAAATATAGCATAAGATGCATAACCCTACACACATGAGCAGTCGCTCTTACTCTCTAAACACTACTAGCAGAGTTGAGGAGGATTTCCTAGTTTGGCTTTTGTTGTGGACACCACTAGAGACGTGGCTGCTATTGCCTCGTTTGCAATCCTTAAAAGGTACGACCTTTTGTTTTATGCCTTAATTCGTGTTATCGCAATTAACGATCATAACAAGGGAGGGAATCCATTTATTCCGCTGCACCCTGACCACATGCTTGATTCCCTTCAATTGGTATCAGAGCGTTGGTTTGCGATAAACACGTTTTAGGCTTTTAATCATTTGAATATTGTGATATTCTGTTTACTGTTTAAAGCGCAGAACGCAATTGATCGCTATTATCTGTGCTTCACATGCGTTAAGCGCAGCATACAGGATCCTGATTCTGACACCTACGCTTCACTCACGCTGAGCGCAAGTGAAGCACAACTTACAGAATTTAAAATTGGAACTTGCGTTTCACCCACGCTGGGCGCAGGTGAAGCGTAGGTGCATGTTTTAGTTTATTTTGATTCCTTTATTGATTGTTTTATGTGCGATGTATATCTATTATATGTGTTGGTGTTAGAGGGTCCCTGTGGAACATGAAGAGTTCATGTCTTGGGCGTCAAATGGTTCAATTGTTGAACCCTTGTCTCGACTCAAATATTGGTTGCGATAAACATGTCACTTATCAATTTGTTGACAAGAGCGTATTCGAATGATATGAGGGACTTACCTGTTTACAGGTTTCGTGAAGTATTTCGTTGATGCAAGACACTTATTGATGTTGGTGTTGCGTGAAGTATTCGTGAAGTATTCGTTCGAATGATACGAGGGACTAACATTGCATAGTGTGTTGTTTCGTATACGCGTAATCAAACCTCGCTCAATATATACATCACTTTTTTTACAATCAAAATGGATGTTGGTGTTGCATGATGATTGGTTATGGCCTTAGTTGTTTTATTTAAATACGACCTGCGTGTCGTGCCTTACCTTTTATATTCCATTGTAATTCTTTTCTCATCTCTATCCCCTTCGTATGTTAAACGAGGTTTGTTCTTGTTATGTAATTTAACCGGAAGGACATGGAGACAATGGGGCATGTGGAGACATGTGGATGGAGACTTCAAGATTATATACATGATGTAATTTTGTATTGGATTTTAAGGAGGCCATAACCATATCATTTATTTGCATGAGATGCATGCTTGTATGTTTGTTAAATAGTTTAACAAACAAATAAAATTAAAGCGCTCAAAGAAAATATATATTAAGTCATGTTTTGCCTTCCAATGAATGACACTCGTCAAGACTAGAATCGATTAAGTGTAGGTTTGCCAAAGCAGGGTACATTTATCTATTCTAGTGAGGCGCGATAGGATAAAAGTAATATTCGACTGTTAATCATTGGGTTTTGATTTAACTAGGTATATTCAATAGGATTGAAAAACCTAGAGGAATTAAAGCGATCAGATCCCTCAAAGAAAATATTAAGTCATGTTTTGCCTTCTAATGAATAACACTCGTCAAGGCTAGAATCGATTAAGTGTGGGTCTGCCAAAGCAGGGTACCTTTATCTATTCTAGTGAGGCGCGATGGGATAAAAGTAATATCCAATTTTCAATCATTGGGTTTTGACTTAACTAGGTATATTCAATAGGATTGAAAAACCTAGAGGCACTAAGTTAGGCAGTAATTCATAAGATGAATTAGAATAAGAGTTATTTATGATGAGGACATCAAAGCAGTCAAAAGACTAGGGGGAATCATGACAGGGGCGCAAACAAGAAAGGCAAAGGAGGTTAAAAAAGGAGGAAGCATTGATGAAGCATTTAATGCAACTACTAGTTGAAGAACCTTCATTAGCATGAGATGGGGCCATGGTGGGCGGCCAACTCATCCACCAATTGCTGATTTATGTTGTTTTATTTCTTTCAATAAAGATGCTAGTGGTTACACAAATGGAGTTTAATTTCCTGGCGGTTACAAGACAAGGTCATAATTGCATAAAAACCTTGTCTACTAGCCGTTATGAAGTGGAGTTGCTGGTGCATGAACCTGGACCTTTTTCAAGCCACAAGGAGACCTTCCAACAAGCAATTGTGGGCGGCCAACATGTGATAAAATGGCTGAGTTATATGCCATTAAATGGGGCGGCCAGCATATGCTTCTTTAGGAGAGTTAAGTGCCAACAAACATGTGCCAACAAGTGAGTAATTGGCTGAGTAATATGCCATTACTTGGACGGCCAGCATGTGCTAAAAATAGGCTGAATAAAGTGACTTCAAAGAGGGTTATGAAGGGTATAAATGGTTGTTTCCTTTTCCATCAAAGTTGCGGACACATTCATGAAGAGAAGGTTACAAATTGAAGGCATACTTGAAGATTTTGGGCTGTTTTGGGCAGCCACTTCAATGGCTGATTCAATGGCCATTTTAATCCACATTTGGAGGTTACAAATCAAGGAATCAATCAGCCACGTGTGCCACAAAATTCTGGTTGAAGTTGCGGCCACTTAAGCTTGCCTAGGTTAAGTTTTAGTAGCTATTTTTGTTCCTTTAATTTATTTAATTTTAGTAATGTAATTAGGGTTGCATGGGAAGTGTGTAAGGGGTATTTTTGGGAGTATTTTGGGCGTGAAGGTGCAGCTGATTGCATGGCCCTAATTCACCTTGTAAACTCTATAAATACATGCTTCATGCATGCAAGAAAAGTTAGATGTCTTATGCCAAGTTTATCAATATAAGTGAAAGAGATTTTCTCTTTAGTGAAAGTGATTTTCTCTAAATTTCTTGCTAGTCAAGAGTTGAAGATTATCAAAGGTTCTTCACCTTTGTGTGTGTATCTTTAAGGACTTATCTTTCAAGTCTTGAAAGTGTGACGTCCACCATCTATCTCTTCTATTTCTTCTACGTTTACTATTTGTTCAAAACCTATTTTTCCTATACGTTGAATTATATGTGATTTATTCTTCAAGTTTGCTAAGGGTGAATTGTTTTGGCAAGGTTATCATTTTCTACTCAACTTTACAATTTTCGTGGGTATTAGAAATTCAAGAAAGAAAAAAAGAAAAAGAAAATATCAAAAAAAAAGAAAAGAAAAAGAAAATATTGCAAGAATAGAAAAGGTGCTTGTCAAGAAAGGTGATATGTTTAATCAGAAAATTTCTAAGGTCCTTGCAAATTAGAACCTTAAGGTTCGTATCAATTTACCTAACTATCCAAGAGTTGTATGAGATACAATTGGAAAGCGTGTTCCTACCTAAATAACCTTTTCTTAAGCGATCAGCCAAAGCTGACTTAAAATTAGGTGAAATATGGATCTTGGCCCACTAGAAAATCTAGTGATGGGATTTTCTGATTCTTTATATTGAGGGTACTTATTTTGAATCAAAATAGTGGGAGACATATTTAATTAAAGACCTTAGTAGATATGTTTGTTGTATGATACTTATGTGCATAATTACCATGGCAACAAACACAACAAATAAACCTTTCATTGCGATCTGTCCTTGAGAAGGACAAACTGTCTGGAATTAACTTTCTAGACTGGTATAAAAACCTAAGGATTGTCCTTAGGCATGAGAAAAGGCTATATGTCCTGGAAGAGCCCGTTCCTGAAACACCCGCTTGCAAATGCTTCGAAAGCTGACAAGGATGCTTATAAGAAGCATCTGGATGATGCTCTCGATGTAGGTTGCCTTATGCTTGCTACCATGAATGCTGAAAACAACATGAGAACATGGAGGCGTACGATATGATTGTACATTTAAAGAGACTTTATCAAGGCCAAGCTAGGCATGAACGATTTGGAAGTCTCAAAGGCACTTTATCAATGTGGATCTCACATTTGTGTGAATGTGTAGGATCTAAAAGGAGTAGGTCATTGGCTAAAGGAGAAGTCAACCTACATGTGGGAAATGGAGCAAGAGTTGTTGCCTTACAGATTTAGGAAAACCTTTCGAAACAAGCAAAACTTATTTGAAAATATTTGATCAACCTTCCGAAACTGGAGTGTTCAGCAACCTGTTGATGCCACTCGGAAGGTTGAATTAAAACCTTTCTAAAATAATTTTCCCTTTAAAGAAAAGATTATTTTCTGTTTAGATTAATAAAACTCTTTCTTTAACCCTCCTTTGTTAGATTAAAACAGATATCAACGGAAAATAAAGAAGGTAAGGGAAGAGAGAACTTAACACAAAGATTTATACTGGTTCACCCACTAACCCAGTGAGATACATCCAGTCCTAGGGCAAAACTCCACTGGATTTTCCACTAATCTCGCAAGATTACAAGTATTCTTTTACCCCAGCCTCTCCAGGCTTAACACCGAGTATTCTTTGTTTTCAACTGCCTTTCCTGGAAACTCATGCAGTATTCTTTGCACACCTGGGCTCTCCAGGCCCAACAAGTATTCTTTGTTTTCAACTGGCTCTCCAGGAAACACATGCAGTATTCTTTTACAGACAAGCCTCTCTAGGCTCAATAAGTATTCTTTTACAGACAAGCCTCTCCAGGCTCAACCGAGTATTCTTTATTCCACCAAGCCTCTCCAGGCTCTTAGACACATAAAGTGTTTACAACATAAAGTTTAAGTTTCCTAGAAACTTAAACCAAAGTTCATCTTGTACTAGGGGGTAATTGAGTACTACTCTGGATACATCAAATGAATTCTAAGTACAAGGATAAACAGAGATACAAGTGTATTAATTTTGGTGCAATCTCGTCTCTATGTGAGGGATAACTTCCTCAAAGAATTGGCTCGATAAGATGTTGAATTGAGCTTCAGCCGGTTCTCTCTTGGGCTTGACCATTGGCTCCCTTGGGCTACATTCTCGCCCTTTTCAATATGGGATTGCCAAAGTATATCTTGGAATTCATGGCCGCCTTGGGCGTCAATTCCACCAATCTTCATAATCCTTTCTTGAGGCTATTTATATGTTCTGGAAATATAGCCGTTGAATATTGTTTAGTTTACCACCAATCTTCGGTTAGCTCATCTTTTCTTTGATAGCTTGCTCAACCAGAAATTCTTCATTGCTCTGAGTTCTTCTGATTGTTGATCTCTGATAGATTTTCCTCTTCTTGTCTTTGTTGATCTTCTTCTTCATTTCTTCTTGTGTTGTTGTTGTTGTTGTTGTTGTTGTTGTTGTTGTCGTTGTTCTTCTTCTTCTTCTTCTTGTTGTCAGATTCTTGCTTCTTCAGATCGACAGGTTGATCTTCTTCTGAGAATCGCTTCTTCATGATTCCTGAAATACAAAAGATAATACCTTTCTCAGTAGAACATGTTTATATACAATCTAATTTGTTAATCATTAAAACTAAAGATAATGAGTCTTGAATCTTATTTGAATTTCTTAAATTAATTCTGAGACTCAACACTGGGGACTTCAGAATAGTTGATACACATTATCTCAAGTGAATTTCCCTCAGATGTATCCTTGGAAATGAGTAGAACTCAATCTTGATGGGCTTTGTTTCTTCTGCAGGATTTCTGACAGTAGTTTCCTTCTGGACAACTGTCTTGATCCTTCTGCAGATGGATTAAGTGCTTCTTATTCTTTAAGGAAATGAATCTTCCTTCTAATATGTATATTATCTTCTGTAGGTCTTGCTGCATTTTGTTTGTTTCTTCTCAACAACTTTTTTGCTTTCCTTTTAGCAGAACATTATTTCTTAGATGTTAAAGCATCTTTCACAATTTGTAGAGTTGATTTCCTTCTTCTGGATTTCCTTGTTGATTCTTTCCTGTATCTTCTTAACAAGCACTCAAGTGAAATGATTAGTTCTTCTTTAAATCAGAATTATGACAAGTGAATATTAGTGAGTTATCATCATTAAAACCACTTAGGAGGATTCTTGGACCTTACATGTTGTATTTTTCATATATTTCAAATGTATATATATCGTTAATCTTGAGACATCTTAATGACATATCAAATAATTTCGGATTAATGTAAAATTTTATATGTATGATCTATATGATAGTAACTTTCAATCCAACGGTGGATTATTTAATACAATGATCCGTTAAAAAATTATTCAACAGTGTAACACTTGGTGACTTACATCGATGTAATTTGAATCCTCCTCGTATATATATATATATATATATATATATATATATATATATGATTTACATCTACCAACACTAACACTACCATCTTATAATTTTAGATAATATCGGTCATAGAACAATATTACCATCATCATTTATTGGTAGTCGTCGAGACATGACACAACGTTATGAAGACGGTATGGCTATTGTGCTTAGTGATGGTAAACCTGATATTTTCCTTACAATGACATGCAATCCCTCATGGAGTGGAATATCATCTGAACTTGGCACTTTTGAAACTTCGCAAGATCATCCGGACTTGCTAACAAGAATCTTTAGAGCTAAGTTTGAGCAATTAAAGGATGATGTCATTAATAAAGTGGTCCTAGGGAAGGTTAAAAGTTACATGTATGTCACAAAATTTCAGAAACGAGGACTACCACATGTGCATATGTTGCTGATCTTAGAAAGCAATGATAAATTATGTAACCCTGAAGAGTATGATAGCGTGGTTAGGTCAGAAATTCCAATAATCAAAGAAGAACCATAATTACATGAAGCAATATTGAAGCATATGATCAATGGACCTTGCGGTATGTAACATCACAAAATTAGGATCTAGGAAAATGTAATGGAAGCCTTGGGTTGGGAATCCGGCCAAGGGAAGGGATTAGTTGGAGGGATATGTTTTAGTATTTTAATTTAAGATAAGCTCTTAAAATATGCTAGGAATAATGAGATTACAGGGAAAGGTAATAACAATTTTAGGATAATTATAAGATTTGAATTTGAGCATGTATAAGGATCGTATAAATAAGGATAGTGCAACATCATGGATTATGTGTATTGGTGATAGTGTTGAACCTACCAAACAAGAAGATATGGTCATGATGCCTCGCCAGATTGCAATACCGTGGGAAGGGGAATGTTCAATACAAAATCTCATACAACAAATATTTCCCCAGTTAGAATCTCATGAATGGGATGCATCTTATATGGTAGAAAGAGCCATACTGACACCGAAAAATGAGGATGTCCAGAAATTGAATGATATAATTATCAATCATTTCCTAGGAGAAGAACTTAATTTGTTATCCTTTGATGAGGTCGAAGGGGACACACACAACCTATATCAACAAGAATACTTACACTCCATTTCTCCTGGTGGATTGCCCCCACATTTTCTAAAGGTGAAAAAGGTGCACCCTTGATGTTACTGTGAAATCTTGACCCCAAATCTGGCCTATGCAATGGAACAAGGTTATTATGTCATGGTCGTTTTATGAACATGCTTGATGTGGAAATACTAACAAGCAACAATGCTGAAAGAAGAGCTTTCTTGCAAGAATTAAACATACGACAACTGAGAGTGCAGGACTTCCCTTTGTGCTTAATAGGAAGCAATTTTCTGTGAAACTGAGTTTTTCAATTACCATAAATAAATTGTAGGGGCAGGCCATTCCTAATATTGGCATTTATCTTCCACGACATGTCTTTAACCATGGTCAGTTATATGTTGCTTTGTCAAGAGGTGTTTCTCAAGCAACTACAAATATACTTATTAAGGATGGAAAACTTGAAGGAGAAGATGGGAACTTCGCAAAAAAATTGTTTTCAAAGTGATTTGTTATCTCAAGCTCGGGTAATGTTCTTTTACATTTATGTTATAAGATATATAGACAGATATTCTACACATAAACAATATTAGACAAACTTTTATGATCTACATTAAATTAATAAGCAACTAAATTACAAAATGTATATTTTAACTTTGTTCAAGAAAATTAAAATTCAAGGACATCTTCCAGTTATGTCAAGATATGAGAGCAAAGCATTTGGACATTTATTTCGACAAACAAGTAAGTTATAATTTAACCATTGCATCAAAAGTTATGGAATATGTGGAAAGATGAGCAAGCACTCGCGTCAATTTCTACAATCAATAACAAGGTTTAAAAAAATACCACAGTAATATATTCATATTATTTAATTGTGAGTTATCCAATTTCCAAAATTTCCTTACACCAGGTTCATCGTCTAAAAGTTTATTCTATTGGGTGGGGTTGCACAGTAGAAACGGATAAGACTCAACTTTGTAAGATGGTAAAAAGAGAACTATTAGCTCAACGCATGAATAGGTAATTTAATCAGATTTTTTAAGATATTTTATCTATTATGTGTTATTTATTTGTTATAATTAAAAAACATATTTTGTCTACCATACAATAAGTTCTTATATTTTTCCACCTCAACTTAATACTAATTCTAGAATTATATTTAGGGATGGTGAAATTACAACGTCGACATGTAGATATCAGAATAGCAAATTTCTTGCAAAACGAAATATATGCATTTTGTAGGCTCTAATCTATTCTTTGATGATTAACTATTGCCATACTATTGAATATCTAACTTTTGTATATGACATGTTGTGAGATATTTTATAGTTCTTCAAACGCCAAGAGCTTTTTCATAATGTGATGTATGAAGAATTGACAATAATCATTTCAATGTAAACAATATAATTCAATTTAACTGCTATTTTATTATAATGTTATATTTTTTATGGGTTAACTATAAATACTGACATAGTAAATTTTTCATTTAAAATGCAGGGAGGAAAAAAATGTTCCTGAAATTCATTCACTATTTGGTCACCCAGTTAAGGAAAAGACAGAGTTGACAAAGTAATAAGAGTTGTAAATAAACAATACAATTATGATTGTCTTAAATGCAGATATCATTCATTCTTTTAGTTTAATTCCTTATATTATTTACTTATATTCAACATAAATTATATTTATTTACGTTTAAATGTATGCAAACAAGATTTACGTTTTACATTGTGATTATTTTAGTTTAATTTAGAATGTTAAATATAATTTTAATATATTTATAAAAATTAATTATATAATGTATTTGAAAATATAAATAAACAAATTTTATATATTTTCCCAAAAAAATGCGATAGTCTTTCCGCTAGTAATTATAAAACATCATCATGTTTCTTGTTTTCAAAATTTTGTATAGGAAACGATGAAAATAACTTTGTATTCATTTATCTATTTCTTATACAAAACTCTGAAATTTAAAATAAAATAAAAATAGACATTAAAAAATAACAAAAATGAGATTAAAACAAAAAAGATTACCTGAAAGTAAACATGCTTTGGTTTTAGAAAAAGAATTTTGTTTCCATTTTTTAATTTTAAGTTTTAATTGTAAAAATACTTTTTATTTTGATTATAAAAATATCACATTGTTTTCATTTTGTTTCTTATCTTATAAGTTTTGTACTAGAGACTTTGGAAATAATTTTGTATTAATTTCCTTATCTTCTATACGAAATTCTGAAATATGAAGCAAAATGAAAAAAAATATATTTTTATAATTAAACTAAAACATGAGATCCTATGTACACACTTTATTGTCTTCCTTGTAAGGAAAAAAAAAATTATAGAAAAATAATTTCTAAATCACCCTTTCACTAGCGACCCAATTGTCATGCAGTTCACTGTACCATCAAAAGCTATGATTAAGCATTTGAAGCAATTATATGTCAAAAGCTTATATAAGTAAAGACGCAGTAGATGAAAGTGTTGATACAAATCAAGAATGCATGAAAGAAATGCATAAGAACAAAGAAAAAAGGGTGGTCTGCATGATCCCTACTTTCTCTTCGTGAACTGGGTGCCTGTGATCTCTGGGGTGGATGTTATGGCTTTCAGAGTGCTGTGAGTGTTCAGGTTGTCGACCTTTGCTCCCTCTCTCTTTCCCTTATCTATAGGTGCTTCAGATAACCGTCCCCGGGCTGCATAACTGCCAAGCACGTCTTCACGTAACCTCCATGAACCCACGTTCTTGATATGCTCTTTAAGGTTCTACTTCTGATAACTGCCTTTGTTGACATGGAAAATGTCTAAGTTCCTTCAAATTGATAAGGGGAAAGGAGACTCTTCGAATTAAAAGAAATGATCCTCTTCGAGCTACATCATGGACTTTTCTCTTCGAACCCTGATTTGCTTCGAACTCATCTAGCTTCCTCTCAATCCTTTCCTTGCCCCAAGGGGCTTCGATCTTCTTGTTGTCTTCTCTTACCCTTCGAAGCATAAGACACCTACCGGCCAACTTAAATGCCCTTGACCACCGTCCATCTTGGTCAAAGTGATTAAGACTTCCCCTCATTGGCTTATTTGAGTGGCATTTTTAATGTCTTCATGACCTTCATCCTTATAAAAGGGTGGACATCCATTTTTGGTTCATCATTCTCCTTCTAACTACGGAGAGATCCCCTATATTGGCTGCCTCGTACGACCTGATTCTTCCATTGCCTTTGGATTTTAGGTCGACAGGGTGTCCAACATTAGTGGTCACTTCAACGTGGACCTTGACCTCATGTCGAACAGCACATCCAATTTACAAGGCCATAGCCCTTATTTATGGCCTTGTATTACTCCCACACCCTTGGTTCCAAACTCGAATCTAAGGCAATGGGTGAGCTCAACGCCCAACACCCATCCTTCTGATCCTTGGAAGAAGAAGAGGAGGAGGAGGAGGAGGAGGAAGAAGAGGGTGAGGAGTTTGTGTCCTTGGGAGTATTTGGAAGATCCCAGGCTTCGAGCTGATCCCCCCCTCGAGGCTCATAATGCAATAACACTCCTTCTCCGAAGACATGACACTGGCTCGAAGAACAGAACACCTTTCTCCCGAAAACATGACACTGGCTCGAAGAACGAAACCCCTGCAAGGGCATTTGCAGCAAAAGAAGACTTCAAGCTCGAAGAAAGACATTTGTAGTCTAGCTCGATCCCTTTGTGACTATTATTCGAACAAAATATAAAATATTTCTTTCTTTTATGTCTTTTATTCGT
The DNA here is from genome assembly GCA_026901365.1 of Sesbania bispinosa. Taxonomy (NCBI): domain Eukaryota; kingdom Viridiplantae; phylum Streptophyta; class Magnoliopsida; order Fabales; family Fabaceae; genus Sesbania; species Sesbania bispinosa. The sequence goes on along the minus strand of QLOH01000765.1, from coordinate 411,697 downwards.
ATCATAATTTTAAAATTGTGAGTAACAGATGCCCCCCCCCCAAAATGCATAGCTTCGAATTTTAGAAGCTTTGCATTTTTTACACGTGGCAGATTGCTGCTACTTTTGACACTACCCACATGTTTCTTTCTCTCTCCCATGATCACATGGACTGAGAACTTGGGCTTTCCCACTAGCGTCAATTGGGCTTGTAACTGCCAATGACCCTTTGGTTTCCCTCTCTTAGCCTCGCAACGGGGATTAAAACTCATCATCTTCCTCTTAGCGTTTTACCTTCCTCCTTACGTCTCTTCCAATTCTACCTGAAAAAACTCTGGTTTTACACCTTCTTTCTGCTACCCTTGCTTCTTACCTCTCTCAAGTCACTGCAAATGGAAACCACATTGACCAACTTGCTTTTCCCTAGTGACAGTACCAAGTGGTTTGCCCTACTCCTCTCGCGGTTGTAGATGGTCAAACCTTTGTCATAGATGATGGCACTTTTTTTCCGGATCCAGAAGCCACTGAAGAAAACCTCAAAGTGTGGGGTAACAGTGTTATCATCCCCACCAACATCAATGGCTTACGCATGGATTTTCTTGGCCCCTACGAGTTCCCTCCCAGAACTCTTCAGTTCAAGGATTTCCAAGCGTTCTACTCCATGGAGAAGGTGTTGGCTTTTGACAATCCTGTCAGAGCTGATTTCGTTGAAACAGAAAAACAAGTCTTCAGGGCTGCTCCCATGATTCTAAAAAAGGCTTACTTTGCCTGGCTTGACAAGGTTCAGTCGAAGAAAGGAGATTTCTGGAAAAGGATGGGGTTGTTCGATCTCATCCAGCTGTCTCGCGAGCACCTTCAGTACAACAATGATCTCATACTTGCTGTGCTGAACTTTTGGGATTGAGGTACTTGCACTTTCTTCCTCCCCTGTGGGATGATCACTCCCACTTTGCTTGATGTTTGTGTCATCACAGGTCTCGACCCTTGTGGTGAGACCTACCTTCCCAACACCAAACCCTCGAACACTGAGTACGGGGTCAACACATCTAAAATGACCTTCCAGGCCTTTATTGGCAGTAACCATGACCAAACATCTTCTGATGTTTCTGAAGCTGAACACAAATTTTCTTTGGCTCTGGTTAGCCAACTTTGTATTTTGTACTCGATCTCTACAATTCCCTCATGGCTTATACCCTCTGGCTGTCTGCCTCCATGAAGGTAGGAGAATAAACTTGACCAAATTGCTCTTTGGCCATTTATACTTGTGTATTTCTGATGTTCTGTGCCAATACAAAGTGCCCAAGCCTTTGGGTCGTTTCTATGGTCCTTTTTGGCTCCTCGATCTCTGGCTTCGAGCCACCTTCCCAAAGGATGCCAAGATCCAAAAAAGTGTCTCCAATGCCTTCGAGCCCACTGCCAAGAGCCTTAACTACACCTTCCTCTGCCCCACCAGGGTCAAAGCACCAGATGGTTTAAGGTCATTCATGGAGTACTTCTTTGACCATCAGAATTATGAGGATACTCTCTGACCCTTACTCCAAAAGAATTTTTGGTCCCCATGGGTTCAGAAACCAACTGTGAGTGAGAATCTTGATGAGCAAGCTGAGCAGGATAAAAAATGGGGTGAGATTCTTCGAAACCAACTCATTTTCCCCCCATTATGACCAGTCCATTCCTTGCCTTATGCATTATCAGCCATTTCTCGTGGCTAGGCAATTTGGACTTTGCCAAGACATCCCAAAGAATCAAGGAGTTCGAAGCTACTAAACCTGTTTGTGTACCTACTGACTTCACTCCTTCGAACTACTGCATTGCTGCTTACAACCATTGGTGGCGTAGCTCTTATAAGGAGATGGCATGCTCCAAGAGGAGTGTTTTAGCCGCATTGTTGCCACCATGAAGTACCCAAAGATCGAAGGGAAAAAGAACAAGGTAATTAGATAAATCCCAATATTTTGACTTTCTTTATTACCTGTTCTAAATGGCTTTCTAACCTTTCCTTCGATCTGTGCAGCCCTTAAAGACGTTGGTGAAGCTTCTAAACCCAAGAAATAGAAGGTTGTGAAAGGAGATAAGGTATAACTTTAAAATCACTTTGCTCTTTTTTACATTTGCATCCTCTTCACCTTTGTATGCTTCGAACTTTTGGACAAAACCCAACCTAAGGAAGAAACCAGCTCCTCGACCTCCTGCCAAGAAAGTCCGTAGCCCCTTCGAGGAAAAGAAAGGCTACTGTTGCTACTTCATCTGGGCAACAGGCTGATGCTACCCAGTCCAAAACCCTTTATGCTGGATCCCAGGGTGAAGATCCTTCAGGAACAAAGCAAACTGAAGGGCAAGTTGTTGCCTCTGATTCTGAAGCAACCACTTTTGAGTTGGCAAAGACCATTGGTGGTGATGAGACTGAACATGAGTCTTCAATAAATCCTAAAGCCACTGAGGTTTGCGTTTTAAAGTTATCTTTCAACTTTTTCTCTTGCACCAAATGGTGGATTGAAGAAGACGTCTTTTTTCGGTTAAGATTCAATTTGTAATTTTGTATTAGATAGAGTTGTAGTGTGAGTATATTTGTATGTATGTGACTTTTATTTTTTAATATCATGGATGACAGATTTGTGGATTCAAATGGAATTTAACAATGACTTTATGGACGATTGTTATACAATTTGGAGTGATGAAAATTCTGAAAGCGATCGTGGGAAGTCACTTAATAGGGATATGAACCGGGTGGGAGACGAAGTTAAGCTGTCATGGGGTGGGAGGAAAATAGACGAACTGACAACTAATGACATTATAGATCTGGAGTTCGGTTTGAGGGAGAGGCATTTAGTTTTTATTCCAAATATGCCCAACATTGTGGGTTTGTTGTGAGGAAAGATGATGTTGAGCGTTATGTGAATGGTGATATTGTTAAGCGGACAATTAGTATGTAATAGGGCGAGATTAAGAGATAATAAACACTTGCAGAAAAAGGACACAGTGAGGGAGTCGAGGCCAATTACTCGTATGAAGTGCACAACAAGGATGCGTGTTCACTTAGATTTGAGGAGTGGGAAATGGAAGGTGTCTGTATTCGAATACAATCATAACCATGAACTAACTCCTCCAACATATGTTCATCTGATTGCAGCTTATAGACGATTGAGTGAATCTGATAAAGCTCAAATTGATACCCTGCATGCAACCAGTGTGAGAACTTTCCATATTTTGAGTTTTATGTTTGGACAGAAAGGGGGACATGGAGAATTTGGTTTCTATAAAAAGGACATGCATAACCACATTGATAAACAGAACAGGGCTAAGATAGAGGATGGTGATGCATTTGCAGTGCTGTGTTATTTGCAGGGAAAGTATGACACTGATCCACTTGTTCATTGCATGTTCAGGACAACAGACGATGACAGTCTGCAAGACCTATTTTGGTGCGATGGTGTAAGTCGTACTGATTATTAGTGTTTTTGAGATGTGATAGCTTTTGACACGATTTATAAAAAGAATAAATATAACAAGCCATTGGTTATTTTTTGCTGGTACAACCATCATGGGGAGACATGTATATTTGGTTGTGCACTTGTTGCTAATGAGAAAACTGAGACTTACAGGTGGGTTTTGGAGACATTTTTGGAATCAATGTTTGGAAAATAGCTTAGTTCCGTAGTTACAGATGAGATGCAGCAATGCGGGAAGCTATCAGGGTTGTATTCCCAAGTGCAGCTCACAGACTGTGTTGATGACACATACACCAAAATGCCTGTGAGAATGTGAAGAATCCAAAATTTCTAGAAGAATTCAAGCGTAAGATTTATGGGAAATTAACGGAGGATGGATTTGAAAGGAAGTGGAAGAACATGGTTGATAAATTTGGGTTAGCTAACAACAAGTGGCTCCAGAAAATCTATGAGATGAAGAGGTTATGGGCAAATGCATACATAGGAGACAGATATTTTGGTGGTATTAGAACAACGTCAGTGTGTGAAGGGATTAATTCTTTCATTAAGACGTATGTCCAAAATAGGAACAACTGTAAGGTCCAAGAATCCTCCTAAGTGGTTTTAATGATGATAACTCACCAAAATTCACTTGTCATAATTCTGATTTAAAGAGGAACTAATCATTTCACTTGATTGTTTGTTAAGAAGATACAGGAAGATGGAACCAAAATCTAGAAGAAGGAAATAAACATTTTCACACTACAAACTGTAAAAGATGTCATTCTGTTAAACGAATGCAAAACACTGTTGAGAATAATCAAACAGGAAAATCTTCTATAGCAAGATCTACAGAAGATTATATACATATTAGAAGGAAGGTTCACTTTCTTGAAACAAGAAGAAGCCCTTAATGTGAGATTCAAGACTTCCTTAGCTTTCTAGAGACACAATCAACAAAGTTAAACTCAGGAAATCTTCACAATCTTCATAAGTCTATGAAAGTCATCTGCAGAAGGATGAAGACAGTTATGCAGAAGAAAACTGGTGTCAGATATCCTGCAAATGAAAAAAAATCCACCAAGATTGTGTTCTACTCATTTCCAAGGATACAACTGAGGGAAATACACTTGAGATAATGTGTATCAATTATTCTAAAGTCCCCAAGCATGCTTATAGAAGAAACAACTGCAGAATCTACAAGTTTCCCACTCTCCAGAAGAAAGGTCTCCAGAAGGTATGACCAGTCAAACTTTAACAGCTGTACCTGCAAGGAGACAACTGCATCTTGAAAGGGACATGTCAAGAGACATAGCTGGAGCTCTCCAATGACTATTTCCTCCATTCTCCTATAAAAAGAAAAGTTCCCCTCAAGATCAAGACACACCTTTCTCCAAAAGAAGCTCAAATACTCAGAATTACAGTCTACATCTTCTGGAGTATTTTCTCTCTCCTCAGATCTTTGAGTTTCCGGTTCTAAGTGTTATTGAGAGAGAGCTAGCTCATTTCTTAGCTTCTGTTGTGCTTTAAATTCATCTATTTTGAGCCTTTTATTTTACTTTATTCTTCTCCTATTTGTTGTATATTCTCAAGGAGGTTTGTAGTGGTTAATACCTCTTGAGATAGTACTGTGAAAAGGAAATCGAAGAGGTGAACAGAGTTATTGGTAGATAGGATAAGAAGAAGAGGGTGAGGAGTTTGTGTCCTTGGAAGTATTTGGGAAGATCCAAGTCTTCGAGTTGATCCCCCCTCGAGGCTCATAATGCAATAACACTCCTCGAAGACATGACATTGGCTCGAAGAACGGAACACCTTTCTCCTGAAAACATAACATTAGCTCGAAGAACGGATCCCCTGCAAGGGCAATTGCGGCAAAGGAAGACTTCAGGCTCGAAGAAATACATTTGTAGTCTAGCTCGATCCCTTTGTAACTATTATTCAAACAAAATATAAAATATTTCTTTCTTTTATATCTTTTATTCAAATCATAATTTTAAAATTGTGAGTAACAAATGATGACATGTCTAGTTGTCATCATCCCTAAAAGCTCTTGTCATAAGTTACACTCCAACAATGCTTTCATGTCAACGTTCAACAAATTGCTTTCTCATTTTTGCTTGGTGGAGGTGTTTGAAATCTCGTTGATCCATCCTTTTTAGGTATTGTTAGTTCTTAGAAATCTAAATTTGTATTGACATTCTCATTTGGTGGACTATTTTTAGACATGATTAATTGCTACTTTTTGTTGAAATGTAAGTTGTTGTCATCCAAGGATTTCTATATCTTTTTCCAGAGTATGGATTTACTCTCAATGTTATGTGCGTTAAGTGAAATTATCTGTGACTGTAAATGAGATACCTCTTGTCTAAGATATAGAAAGTAAATGGAAGAATGTAAAGGGGATGACAAAAATTAAAAGGATGAGGAGGACAGAAAGTAAATGACAGAATGTAAAAGGAATGGCAGAAATTAAAAGGATGAGAAGAAATTGAAATTAAATGGCATAAAATTAAAAGTGGAAAAGTAAAGAGATGAGTATATGAACAATTGATATGGGGATCAACAATTAAGAGTTGGAATGGGGAGAAAATGTAGGTGAACGATCTTTGAAAATGATGCCTCCACTTACCACCCTCCACCACAAACAACAGTTAAAACACTCAAGCAATTCAAGAACAAGTATGAACACTTATGGAAACTTGATCAAACAATTAATCAAACACCTAGAGGGGTGAGATTAGCGGCCTAAGAACAACCCCTATACTAGCTAAAATCAAGCAACCAAGCTGGAAAACAGAAGCTGCAGTGTAGCAGAAGAGCACGTCGGGCTCAGAACAATCGAAAAGTCCATCAATTACAAGAAAATTGAGCTTGATTACAGGGAAAAACCAACAAAAATAACCGAAAACTCTGCACCTCTTAGGTGCAAAACCCACGGCCAAAAGTGAAGAGGATGACTCCAAACAGCTCCAAAATCAAGAAGCTTTGATTACCAATTGATAGCACCAACTTTCCCGGATCTAGTTTTGGAGCCAACAGCTGTAAACAAGCAAGAATAATTCGGTCAAGATGAACAATTAGAGCAGCAAGGCCACGACCTTGTAGGTATCAAAAAGGGGAAATGAAAAGGAAAAAGCGGAAGAGAAAGAGATGGATTGGACGCCACTGAAGCAGGCAACCCTCACAATAGATAAGTCCTAGTGCTAGACGCCAAAGATTAAGAGAATCAGATAAGTCTCCGATTGGTTTAAGCAAGAACCACAAAAGCCTTCTCTACTCACAATGAGTAGGAAATTGGGCATATTTCCTTTACTAATATTCATCAAAGGTACCAAATGAAGAGAGAGCCTCCCTATTTATAAGCTTAGGGGGCGGCCAAAGGGAAAGGAAATAAGTAAAAATAAAAGATGAGTGGAAAGTTATCTAAAGTGGGTCTTGAACCCATGACCCTAAGGTTAATTAGCTAAGCTATCACTTGAGCCAATAAAACCTCCTAATTAGCGCCCAGTGTGACGTTCTAATTCCTTAATTCAAGAATAATGTCTGTTGGAAACATTATTCTCGAATCTCTAAAATTATTTCACACCATTTTATGTACTGATACACAAGTCACACAATTGCTTAGGAAATCCAATGTTTGCTTAAGCTTCCACAAAATTCATTCATCATTACTTTCAACACAATACCTTAATCAAAACCTAGGGTACGAACCTTCACCTTGGGGTGTTATGGTTCATAAAACTCTTACCCTAAAACTGGATAAATCACAATTTTCCAACTTAACCTGAAATCCAGAAAAATCCACCAACACAGTTGATAATAACATAATACAATATCAACTACAACTAAGCCTCCATGGCCAATCAAAAGTGTCTACATTAATACTTCATTAAACTATCAATTACATTTAATCCTTCATTAAAAATCCCTCTCTGACTACTGGTAGCGGATGGATCCACTCCAAAGCTCCAAATCTCCTTCCAAGTGCATATCTAAAGGATTCTGCATAACTAAAATGTATTCTGCAACGTGGGGTGAGACTAGTGTCTCAGTGAGCAAAGCATGCAACAAGTAGTGTGGCGAGGCAAACATATGACATGCAACATATCATTCAACAAATCATACATGGTTTAGTTCTATCACATTTCATCATATCATACATAAACTCTTTAAAGGACCACAATACAACTGCCAAAGTCAAAGTAAATATGCTATGCATGATCTGCATTACCCGACAGACGGTGTCTTATCACTATCTCTGGGGCTAGACCTAAGCTCAGACTACAAGGAACGTTTTCCTTGGGGACGAACCCGCCATCACTCTGGGGACCGAAGTCCAATTACTCTGGAGACCGAAGTCCAATCTTGTTTAATTAAGGTGATCTGAAGCCGAAGCCAAAACTCTGGGACCGAAGCCAAAACTCTGGGGCCGAAGCCATTTTCCTAGGGCCGAAGCCAAATCTCATTTTTCTCTGGGAGCCGAGGATCAAAAATCATTTTCCAATTATCTGGGCCAAAGGCCTTAATGCAATGCACACACACATAACATAAAACTCATGAATCTTGCTAAATCTAAACATTCTCTTTCTTAATCTCTGGGGGAAAAGCCCAAGTGTCTTATTAATCATCAACATATGTACAACACCATCATAATACATGACACATTGAGGAAAACTAACAAAAAGGGGAAAATCCCAATTTGAAACCCTAACATCAATCTCTAATCACAACCTAAATGTAAATCTCCAAGCAAACCCTAGCATCATGCTCATATCTAAGCTACCAGCAATTAAATCACACAACAATCACATACAAGACCTAGAAATGGGAAGAGAAGAGTTAGGGTTCATGAGGGAGAGCATTCATCCAATGAAGTGAAAGTGTGTGAGCTTTAATCACCTTAAATGGAGGAATAATGGAGGAGAAGGAAGGGGATGTTGGAAACCTAAGCTAGGAGATGGTGGAAGATTGCCTCTGCCCAAGCCTTCTCCTTCTTTCTCACTCTTCCTCTCTAGTTTCCTCTCTTTCTCTCCCTAAGAACCCTAGCCGTGTGTGAAGAATGAGAGGAGGAGGAGCGTGCCCTGTTTTAAAAACGACTCTGGGTCGCGCGCGCTTGAGCACACTCGTAGTGCGCTTGAGCGCGCTAATGTACTAAAGTTTTCCCTGATGATGCTAAGCCTCGCACGATTGGGCACACCTGGTGTGCGCTTGAGCACGCTTCGAGCAAAAACAACCCCAAGCTAGTGAGGCAAGCGCCTTGAGCGCGCCTAAGCGTGCTTGAGCGCACTACAAACTAGAAGCTACTCCCAACTTGCTTGATACGCGCGCTTGGGTGCGCTTGAGCGCACTCCGTTGCATTGAAATTCTTCCTATTTTCTCCATTCCTAAGACTTAAGCCCTTACCCCTCAATTCAATATATGAGACTTACTACAACTTAGGTGGTTCTAACTCCTGACATTCCTCACTACTCCTTCCAAAAACCCTGCCATTCCTACTTAGTCCCCCTTCTAGATTTCCCCTTCGAACTTAGTCCTCCTTATCTAATTCCCTTCCCACTCTGATCTCCTTCACTAACCTCATTTCCTTGTTCTTAACCATCCTATTCTTCTCTGACTCAAGGTTTGATCACTTCTAGGTCCAACTTATAGTCGTTTGACTTACCACCTGGTTATTCCTCCAGGATCTCTTACAACTCAACCCTATTAGTTTAGATATCCAATTGTTACCTTATTTCACATTCAAGTCTCCAATTTCCTTTCTACCCTTGTCCTACTTCTCCTGGCCGGATCCTTAACCTAAGGTTTTCATTATACCTTTTAGGTCCCAATCTTCGGATGTTACAATTCTACCCTCCTTAAAATAAATTTTGTACTCAAAATTTGCTCCGGTTACTCCCCCAACATCAGGTCACAATCCTATTTCTAACTATGTTGGTGTACTTGAAACCCCACCAAATTGTCTTCTGATTATTAATACCTCTATTACTCTAGGTGGCTATAGGAAACTAGGGTTCGATTGTATTCCTAAACTTGTCTCCTTAACAGCTCTCGAAATCTTAAGCCCATTACATAAAACTACACTGTGTTCCTAAAAAGCTAGTTGGTCAAAACATAATCTCATAAACAGTACTACTTCATCACTAGTTTCTAAAACAACACACAGGTCTTAACAAAAGAATATAGAATTGAAGCCAAGTGTACACAACATATCGGAGCATCAACAAATTGGCAAATGGGTTTCTCTGATACACATATGATGAAGAGTGGACAACTCCGATAGTTCAACCGGAGAAAACCAATCTCATCTAACAGGACATGATAGTGTGTAGGCCTGTTTGAACCTATCATTCCATCATGTGCCCAAAAAGAGAAATCAAAATTATCTATCATTTCAACCTAGGAGACTGAGTATGAACACATGCCCTGTACTATGACCTCAAAAGCTATCGCCTAGAGCTGGAAACCGTAGCAATTGAAGGAATATCCCATTTCCCTGCTGAGCCAAGGGACACATCCAAGCCTAGAATGATGGTGGAAACTTTAGAGACAAGAGGAATGGAAGGAGAATATTCAGCACCTAACAATGGATTCAGCACACCAAGCTTAGCACTAATCTTTAACAAAACATTAATTAGATACTGGTCATTGACGCTCGTAGGAGATATGCACTGAGTAAAAATTCCCCCTTCCACAAGAGTTTTCAACCTCCATGAACTATAGAGTTCTTCCGCTCAGGAAGTAGATGGAGAAGAAACTAAGGAGTCCAACCTATGGATTTAGCTCTACGACCGATAAATTGAAAAATAGGTAACTACCCGGGCACTATCAACATAGTCCTAACGTAGGTAACTGAAATGCCGACCCGTGGGAAAACAGACAATGATGTACTAAGCACAAACCGATAATTATAAGACTTCTACTCGAAAAACACTTTGACTAAAACAACAAGGAACCTTATTCCATAAGTGTCAACAGCCAAGTAGACCTAGAATCGAAAGGAACTGACCATGATTGCAACCTACTAAGTACCTCTAACCATCCAAGTTTCCAATGTCACTCACTCCCTTTACATACTTGGGTTTACTCCCTAGCTTAACCAAAACTGATCATGAGGTCCTCACCAAGTGATAGTGCCCAGCCATAAATCAACATGAACAACAAGATTATATCCAAAAAGGGGCCAAAATAATAAGGAAGCTCTAAGGTAGAACAAGATGGGTATTGAGTCATGATCCAAACTTAATTTCCTCTATTGGTTCATTGTATTCCGACTCTTATCATGTTCCTAATAATTTTCAAAAATCAAGACCTGGGTTCTTCTAAGATAGTCTTCACTCTCCATTCTCTAGTCAAGCCCTTTGCACCTCTTGAGTCATCCTACCCCTAATCTTAAAACTCCAATTATAGGTGTCCCTCAAACCCACACTCAAGGCTCTAAACCATTAACAGTGTTTCCACAACTAGGATGTTAGTTCCTCTATCCTCTCATGAATTCTACTTGCCCTCTACAATCCAACCAAGCAAGAAATCCTCAATTTGCGAAATTCTAAATTCCAAGATCGTTCAACCCTTATCCTAGAAATTTACCGTTAACTCTCTACTTACTAGACCTTCCAAGCAATGCAACCAAACATACAAGTCAACCAATTATTTAAGCAAACAACAATATCATAACTAATCAATCAGACCACAATTAAGTACACAGGACACACAATTATTCAAGCAAGCAAGCATCACACTCAGTCAGACAAATCAAACATTCCATTCAACTAAAACAACCTTCGTTGCTAGGACTCTAGGTCGAACAACAACCTACTCTTCACTTGATAAGGAAGTCTATCTAAATTAGCTGTTCCTATGCGTGCCTCATGTTTACTAGGCTTAAGGGTGATGCTCTATAAGGTCTCTAGGGTGGAGATCCTATCCCTGGAAATAAACCTATGCTATTCTATCTCTATCTGACAAGTGGGTGGCTCTAACCTGGTTAGAGAAGTGTCCCAACTCCCTAACCAAGGCATCCTACTTACGTCACTAACCACAATCCGGTGTACAACGCACCGAGTAGAGGGGTGATCAGTCCCTATAATGTGTACGGGGTACGGTGGGATCATAGTGAGTCACGGGCAACTAACCTAACCACAGTCCAATTGGATTGAACTGCTCTGATACCAAAATGTAACGTCCTAATTCCTTAATTCAAGAATAATGTCGGTTGGGAACATTATTCTCGAATCTCTGAAATTATTTCGCGCCATTTTAAGTAGCGATACACAAGTCACACAATTGCTTAGGCAATCCAACGTTTGCTTAAGCTTCCACAAAATTCATACATCATTACTTTCAACACAATACCTTAATCAAAACACCTTGGGGTGTTAAGGTTCATAAAACTCCTGCCGGAGATCCGGCAGAGTTTCCCCTAAAACTGGATAACTCCCAATTTTCCAACTTAACCTGAAATCCAGAAAAGTCCACCAATACAGTTGATAATATCATAATACAATATCAACTACAACTAAACCTCCATGGCCAATCAAGAGTGTCTACATTAATACATCATTAAACTATCAATCACATTTAATCCTTCACCAAGAATCCCTCTCTAACTACTTGGAGCGGATGGATCCACTCCAACAGCTCCAAATCTCCTTCCAAGCGCATAACTAAAGGATCCTGCATAACTAAAATGTATCCCGCAACGTGGGGTGAGACTAGTGTCTCAGTGAGCAAAGCATGCAACAAGCAGTGTGGGGAGGCAGGCATATGACATGCAACATATCATTCAGCAAATCATACATGGTTTAGTTCTATCACATTTCATCATATCATACATAAACTCTTTAACGAACCACAATACAACTACACTCAATTATACATGATGTTTAATGCCAAACTCAGTAAATATGCTATGCATGATCTGCCTTACCCGGCAGACGGGGTCTTATCACTATCTTTAGGGCTTGACCTGAGCTTGGACTACAAGGAACGTCTTCCTTGGGGACAATCGAAGTCCAATTACTCTGGGGACCGAAGTCCAATCTTGTTTAATTAAGGTGATGTGGGGCCGAAGCCAAAACTCTGGGGCCGAAGCCATTTTCCTAGGGCCGAAGCCAAATCTCATTTTTCTCTGGGAGCCGAGGCTCAAAAATCATTTTCCAATTATCTGGGCCAAAGGCCTTAATGCAATGCACACACACATAACATAAACTCATGAATCTTGCTAAATCTAAACATTCTCTTTCTTAATCTCTGGGGGCAAAGCCCAAGTGTCTTATTAATCATCAACATATGTACAACACCATCATAATACATGACACATTGAGGAAAACTAACAAAAAGGGGAAAATCCCAATTTGAAACCCTAACATCAATCTCTAATCACAATCGAAATGTAAATCTCCAAGCAAACCCTAGCATCATGCTCATATCTAAGCTACCATCAATTAAATCACACAACAATCACATACAAGACCTAGGAATGGGAGGAGAAGAGTTAGGGTTCATGAGGGAGAGCATTCATCAAATGAAGTGAAAGTGTCTGAGCTTTACTCATCTTAAATGGAGGAGAAATGGAGGAGAAGGAAGGGGATGTTGGAGACCCAAGCTAGGAGATGGTGGAAGATTGCCTCTACCCAAGCCTTCTCCTTCTTTCTCACTCTTGCTCTCTCTAGTTTCCTCTCTTTCTCTCCCTAAGAACCCTAGCCGTGTGTGAAGAATTAGAGGAGGAGGAGCGTGCCCTATTTTAAAAACGTCTACGGGTCGCGCGCAATGTTGTCAAGATCGAGATCCTACCCGAGATCGGGAGGATGGGTGTGAGATCGTAAATCGTGGGATCGTAACACGGATCGTAAGATCCTACTAGAATAAACAAAATGATACATAAAGAGATACATATGATAATAATGACATAGACAAAGGAAATACTTGTAAATAACAACAATAAACTAAACTTAAACTGAAAATTCAGTCATTAATAACTCATTACTCATAATCATAATTTTATAGGTCCTAAAACATCTTTTAATAAGTCATAATTAATCACATTAGACATAATTAAAACACAAAAGAGTAGTTAGTTCCTGCAGCATTCCCTTCCCAGTCCCTCCAATGCCACCACACCCACTAGCACTAGCACTTGCCATTTTCAACAGAGTGCCAAACAGAAAACAGAGCACCGATAGACCAACTTGCGCAGAAGAAATTTGCGCTATTGCACAGTGCAGAAGTCGCGGAAAACACATGCATGAGACAGACGCACTAGAGATGCTTAGAAAACAGGGACGAAGAGGGATGAAACACAAAGACGCAGCAGAAACGCACAAACGCAGCAGCGACGCACAGAACGCAGCAGCTGAGGATGAAAAATGAAGTAGGAGATGGACAAAGAGTGTAGGGAAATCAGAAATTTCAGAGGCGAATGTGTTTAAGGCAAAAAATAGGCGTTTTTGGTCACCTGGGTCGCGGACCCGACCCGAAAAATGGGTCTTTTGAGATCGCGAAGCTCGATCAGATCCCACGATCTCACGGTCATACCCGGCGATCCCATGCGATCCCATCCAGTAACCGATCCTACTGTGCTCGTACTCGGACAGCCTCCCAAAAAACGTAAGATCGTGCGATCTTACGATCTTTAGCGCGATCTTGACAACATTGGTCGCGCACGCTTGCGCGCACTCCTAGTGCGCTTGAGCGCGCTAATGTACTAAAGTCTCCCTTGATGATGCTGAGCCTCGCGCGATTGGGCACACCTGGTGTGCGCTTGAGCGCGCTTCGAGCAAAAACAACCCCAAGCTAGTGAGGCAGCGCGCTTGAGCGTGCCTAAGCGTGCTCGAGCGCGCTACAAACCAAAGCTACTCCCAACTTGCTGATACACGCACTTGAGCGCGCCCTGTGTGCGCTTGAGCGCACTCCCTTACATTCAAATTCTTCCTATTTTCTCCATTCCTAAGACTTAATCCCTTAGCCCTCAATTCAATATATGGGACTTACTACAACTTAGGTGGTTCTAACTCCTGACGTTCCTCACCACTCCTTCCAAAAAACCCTACCATTCCTACTTAGGCCCCCTTCGAACTTAGTCTTCCTCATCTAATTCCCTTCCCACTCTGATCTCCTTCCCTAACCTCATTTCCTTGTTCTTAACCATCCTTTTCTTCTCTGACTCAGGGTGTGATCACTTCTAGGTCCAACTTATAGTTGTTTGGCTTACCACCTGGTTATTCCTCCAGGATCTCTTACAACTCAACCCTATTAGTTTAGATATCCAATTGTTACCTGATTTCACATTCAAGTCTCCAATTTCCCTTTCTACCCTTGTCATACTTCTCCTGGCGGAATCCCTAACCTAAGGTTTTCGTTATACCTCTAAGGTCCCAATCTTGGGATGTTACACCCACTCATGAAAGAAAGAGGAAAAATTACATTCATGTCCTAATTACAATTTAAAACTAAAATTAATCCTACTTTTATTAATCCTAATTAAATGGAGTCTTATATGTTGACTTGCGTTCAAGGTTAAAAAGTCAATGGGTTGACCGATCAGAGGTTGACCCATGCTTGGTTCAGCTCCAAGCGCTCCTAGCAGGCCCAAGCTTGCTACCAGCTGCAGCTCAGACGTTCAACAGTTCTTTCCCAAAGCTGGGAGTTCAATTATGTAACTTGATCATTTCTTTTTCAGTAATTTTCTTTCTCAGATGTTCTTGAAAATGGAAGACGTGAATATTTTTCCTTGCATCTACTCATTGGATTCCCATCTTATGTCCCCTGAAAAACCAGGAAAACTTAGTTAGAATAATGAAAAGATAATAATAGAGAAAGATCAAGAATGAAGCAGGGAAGTCGTGACATGGTTAAGAATCTTTTACTCACCGTGCACTTTGCAGAGGTGTGGTTTAGGCCAAGAAAAGAGAGGGAAAGCTAAGATAATGAGGAAGCTCCCAGCCAAGAAGGTGATCATGCAGGAGAATGCTGAGTACACAAGAAATTAAGAACAAGACAACGCTAGAAATTAAATTAATTAAGGTGATCATGGAATCTGAGAAGACAGACAGGTGCAAAGGCATCAGAATGGTCAATGGATTTTAAATTAAATTAAATTAAATAAAATATGGAAAAAAGAAATGAAAGAACATAGATTAAATAAAAGGTTGGAAATATTGGCAAGGGGGAAAATGATGAGGGGCTGAGGAAAAGAAAAATACAGAGCGTGGAAGGTTCTTACCTATTGAATGTTTGATAGGTTTCACACATCCAGATATTGATCGGTAACAGAGAATTAGGCTCATCTAATGCATTGTCCACCTTTTCAGTATCCTCAACCTGAACAAATGAAAAACCGCCAATCAAGCACTTCTTGGAAGGCAAAAAATCGATACTGGTAACAATCTATCCAGAAACAATTTCCCTCCATTTATGTCAATTGTAACCCACCCAAAGCCTATGCTATGTAGATCAAACAGCTCTTCAACAAAAAATTCCATTCATCCAAAAACCCACATCCCAAACAAAAACATGCAGACACCTGTCCAACTAGCAGCGTGTAAAGAATACCTCTCACACATGTCTAACCAAAGGCATTCATATCACAGTGCTGCTGTCTTTCTTGTCTGATATTTCTGTCCCACAAAGGCATCCATATCACAGTGCTGGTCATTCTAGTGTAAAGTGTAAACACAACTAACTATATAAGCTGAATGGAAACCATAATGAATTCCAGGACCACCAAAATTTATGATGATGAGTTACCAGAAAATGTGTAATTCTCACCTGAGAACAATATCTCAGTTTCATGCCCATTCCCCATCTATGGACTAGGTCATTCTGAGAAAATGAAAAAGATACAGTTACCAAAATAAAAATTTGAACACTAAAATTACGAAATAGACACAGATAAACATAAAACCAAAATAAAAATGATGCAAGGCAGAAAGTCAATCCACAACCACATCTCTGAAAAGTTATTTGCAAGTGTTCTGTTACCTTAATAAAACTTAATGGCCGAAGAAAAATACCGAATTTTCATTTAAATTTAAAAGTAAAAGTGGCCATGACCAGAGTTTATGCTAGAAGTTTCATGAAAGGCACAAGTATGTATGATAACTGAAATAGGGGGCAAGGTATAGAAGTAGTTTCCATCATAGATAATGGGCCAAAAGAAGAGTTAGTTAAGGGGTATAGTGGGAAGAAGGAAGTAATGATGAAAATGACGAGCTGGAGGGAAGAGAGAGGGCAGAGCCTAACAGAATTGTAGTGGAAGCCTAAAATAACAAATGCAAGAACAGAGAGTAGACAAATTTGTGTAAAGAGTGGTTTTGAGTGAGGGCAGTTCTTTCCCAAGGCTGGGAGTTCAATTCTGTAACTTGATAATTTCTTTCTAAGATGTTCTTGAAAATGGAAAACAGTGAATATTTTTCCTTGCATCTACTCATTGGATTCTCATCTTATGTACCCTAAAATACCAGTAAAACTTAGTTAGAATAATGAAGAGATAATAATAGAGAAAGATCAAGAATGAAGCAGGGAAGCCGAGACATGGTTAAGAATCTTTTACTCACCGTGCACTTTGCAGAGGTGTGGTTCAGGCCAAGAAAAGAGAGGAAAAGCAAAGATAATGAGGAAGCTCCCAGCCAAGAAGGTGATCATGCGGGAGACTGCTGAGCAAGGTAGTTAAAATCGACGATTTTACTCGTAAAATCGCGATTTACGATCTTTTCTCGGTCTAGCGATCCCGTGCACCCAAAAGATCGGGATCGATATGGGATCGTAGGATCGCCGAGGAAGATCGCAGGAACGGTAGGATCGCTCGATTACACCGAGTTTGCTTACCTTGCAGATTTAAAAGAAAAGGTTCGAACCCTAATCTGAGTTTCTTCTTCTGCTGCGCCTTTCTCACCTCATTCTGCCTCTGTTGCGAACTTGCGATTCCGACTCTCGTCTTCCTCTGCTTCTGCGTCTTCTCTTCTTTGCTGGTGAGTGCGTCCGTGGTCTGTCTTCTCTTCTTTGCTGGTCAGCTGGTGTGCGCGACGTCCGTCTTCTCTACTTTGCTGGT
This sequence comes from Sesbania bispinosa, assembly GCA_026901365.1. NCBI lineage: Eukaryota > Viridiplantae > Streptophyta > Magnoliopsida > Fabales > Fabaceae > Sesbania > Sesbania bispinosa. Next base: position 394,243 of record QLOH01000765.1, on the reverse strand, counting down.
GTGCGTGTCCGCCGTCTGCTACGAGAAGGCTCTGTGAGTGCGCGTCCGCTCGTTTATTTTTATTTACATACTGTGTTTGATATTTCAACAACCTCTCCCACATTCTTTCTCTTTTTTCTGGTTTATAAACTTGTTATGTTTTAATATATATTTAATTAATATATATTTGTTTTAATTTATGAATTTAATTAATATATATTTAATTAATATATACCCCTAGTTGAACCTTTATTAAGGGTTTATTTTCTCATTTATACTATTTTATATGCATATATATGAATTTATATACATACTTAATATATATATATATATATATTAAGTATTTTTGTAGGATCTTACGATCCGTGTTACGATCCCACGATTTACGATTTTGGGACCCCTTATCCGATCTTGAGTAAGATCTCGATCTTAACTACCTTGCTGCTGAGTACACAAGAAATTAAGAACGAGATATCGCTAGAAATTAAATTAATAATTAAGGTGATCATGGAATCAGAGAAGACAGACAGGTGCAAAGGCATCGGAATGGTCAATGGATTTTAAAATAAATTAAATTAAATATGGAAAAAAGAAATGAAAGAACATAGATTAAATAAAGGGATGGAAATATTGGCAAGGGGGAAAATGATGAGGGCTGAGGAAAAGAAAAATACAGAGCGTGGAAGGTTCTTACCTATTGAATGTTTGATAGGTTTTGAACATCCAAACGTTAATGGGTAACAGAGAATTAGGCTCATCTAATGCATTGTCCACTTTTTCAGTATCCTCAACCTGAACAAATGAAAAGCCGCCAATCAAGCACTTTTTGAAAGGCAAAAAATCGATACTGGTAACAATCTATCCAGAAACAATTTCCCTCCATTTATGTAAATCATAACCCACCCAAAGCCTATGCTATGCAGATCAAACAGCTCTTTGATAAAGCCCAAGGCCAGAGGGATCAACTTTTGGGTCAGTACAATAATGGCCAAAGGACTTGGAGAGTCTACACCAGAAAGAGAAGAGGGACACGTGGCAATCAGCAGACAGAGGAGGCAGTTATGTATATTGTGAATTCTGTTGCAGCATTAGCAAGGGGTAAAAAGATAGTGGAGGGGAGTAGGAGGAGGCACGAAAAGAATTGAGATAGAAACGGCCTGGGGCTTGGGACCTACAGCTTAGGAAAGGGTTGTAAGGTATTCTTTCTGAGAATTATTTCTGCTGAGTTTTCTTTTACTGTGTGTGTTTTCTTATTACTGAAATCTAAGGTTTCATCATTGGTCCGACCTGCCGGATACCATGGAGACTCATCTTTAAGCTCGTGTTGAGGCCAACGAATCTCGATTAGTGAATTTTGAGAATCTCGTCCAATCTCTAACCTCTATGCAAGAATCATTCACCAAGGAGAAGCTTGAACAGGAGGAATTTCACAATCTCATTGTGAAGTTTATGAGAGAGCGGGTGAAACGACGTTCTGATGAAGATGATGGGTCTGAAACAGAGTTGAGTCGCTAAACGAGTTGAGTTGCAGCCTTTTGAAGGAAGTGATCCGCGTGGCTGGGTTTCCCAGGCAGAAACCTATTTTCGTATTCATCAAACTGAACCAGATATGCGCATTTCAATGGCTCAAGTATGCATAGAGGGTCAGGCTGTTCATTGGTTCAATATTTTGTTGGAGATAAACCCTGATATTTCATGGGATTAGTTTAAGAGTGAATTGATAGATCGATTTAGTGGCCTGGACATTCAAAACCCATACGAAAGAACTAGCGGCTCTAAAGCAAAGGGGTTCATACAAGAGTATATAGCACAGTTTAAATACCTCTCTGCTTTGGTAATTCGTCAACCGGAGCTCCAATATGTTATTTTTTAAATGGGTTAAATGAAGACATCCAAAACTGGGTCAGGGTTCATAACCCGGAAACCCGTCTCCAAGCCATGAAGCAGGCTCGTAATGTGGAAATTGCACTGAAGAAGCTAAGTGGAGGAGTGGGTCGTAGTACTATACCCTTTAAAAGTCCACATCTAGTGGGCCAAATGAAGCAGGTAAACATATGGCCGAAAAGGCATGGAGCTAACGCTGATTATGGATCTAACAATGACAAAAATGATGGAGGTGTTTTTGGCCATAATAAGTCTGGGGCTGCCAATTTTAAGCGAGGAACTCAGAATTTGACGACAAAGGAATGGGAGGAACGACGACATAAGGGGTTGTGTTTCCGTTGTGCTCAACCTTATAGTCCAACACACAAGTGCCCAAATCCGAAGCTGCGGGTGATGCTTTTGGGGGAAGACGAGATGGTTAATGAGACGGGTGAGGTTGTTGTAGCAGAAGCTGAGGAAGAATCGGAGACGGAAGAGGGTGAATGCAGTGTTTTGGATTGTAAAAAAATGTGGGATGGTTACAACAGCATGGACGATAAATCACAGCCTTTAAAGACATTGAAATTGGAGGGGTCCGTGAATGGAATACCTATTCTCATTCTTGTAGACAGCGGAGCTACACATAACTTTATCTCCCCTAAAGTTGTCAAGGCGCTGGGAATTTCAGTAGAGAAGGCAGATAAGGGATTAGACATTCGTTTGGGTGATGGATCTCGAGCATTCACCAAAGGAATATGTTCGAAATTGGAGGTATCAATGGGGAAATACACCTGCACGATAGATGCTTGGGTTCTAGATATGGGGGGACTTGACTTGATTCTTGGAGTTGCTTGGCTCAGGACTTTAGGAGATGTCACAGCAAATTGGGAAACCATGACTATGACGTTTGCAAGTCGAGACAAGAAAGTGGAGTTACATGGATATGATAGTCAGCGTTTTGCAGCTTTACACTGTTTGATTGGGAATGCAGAGATACAAAAAAATAGAGTGAGATGTGGAGTGCAGTGGGAGATGGGTAAGGTCATGGAGCAAGAACAACTGAGTGTATCTCAAACAAATGAATTACGAGCAATGTTGCAAAAATTTTCAGAGGTGTTTCAAGATTCGCAAGGATTGCCTCCACCTCATAGCTATGATCAAGCAATCAATATGATACCAGGACATGGGCCGGTGAATGTTAGGCCTTATAGATACCCACACTTCGACAAGGATGAGATTCAAAGGCAGGTTCAAGAATTACTGCAACAAGGGATAATACGAGCTAGTACTAGTGCCTATTCTAGCCCAGTCATTTTAGTGAAGAAGAAAGACTTAACTTGGCGAATGTGTGTAGATTTCAGAGCATTAAATAAGGCAACAATACCTGATAAATTCCCAATTCCGGTGGTGGATGAATTATTGGATGAGTTGCATGGGTCTTGCTATTTTTCAAAGCTGGATTTGAAATCCGGCTATCATCAGATTAGAATGAAGCCAGAGGATATTGAGAAAACTGCCTTTCGAACTCATGATGGGCATTATGAGTATCTAGTTATGCCTTTTGGCCTCACAAATGCCCCTTCAACCTTTCAAGGCTGCTACGAATGAGATTTTTAGACCATTCCTTAGGAAGATGGTGCTGGTATTTTTTTATGACATTTTGGTTTTTAGTCAAACGTGGCAGCAACATTTGAACCATTTGGAAATTTTTTTAATGGTGTTACAGCAGAACCACTATAGGGCTAACCAAAAGAAGTGTCCATTTGGCAAGCAAAGTATAGCATACTTGGGTCACTTGATATCCGGTAAAGGTGTTGCTATGGATCCAGAGAAGGTTAGGGCGGTGATAGATTGGCCCGTTCCTAAGAATATCAAGGGGGTCAGAGGTTTTCTTGGGTTGACTGGGTACTACCGTAAGTTTGTGGCTGGATATGGGAAAGTGGCAAAGCCATTAACAGAATTGACGAAGAAAGATGGGTTCAAATGGGGAGAAGATACGCAACGAGCTTTCGAGACTTTAAAAAGATTTATGACAACATCCCCCATCTTATCATTACCTAATTTCTCTAAGGTATTTGATATTGAGTGTGATGCTTCAGGAAAGGGAATTGGCTCTGTGTTATTGCAAGAGGGTAAGCCAATCGCTTATTTTAGTAAGGCTCTGTCAGATAAAGCATTATCCAAGTCAGCGTATGAGAGAGAGATCATGGCTTTGGCTCTAGCAATTCACCATTGGAGGCCCTATTTGTTAGGAAGGCAATTTAGAGTGTTTACAGATCAAAGGAGCTTAAAGTTCCTATTACAACAGTGGATTTCCACCTTAGAACAGCAGAATCGGATAGCAAAACTAATGGGGTATCACTTTGACATCTTTTACAAACCTGGTTGTGATAACAGGGCAGCTGATGCTCTTTCTAGAGGAGGCTGGCTATGAATCTATACTGGTTTGGCATGAAGAATCGGGTGCAGGAATTTGTGAGGAACTGCAATGTGTGTCAGCAACAGAAGTACTCTACCTTATCACTAGGGGGCTTTTGCAACCATTGGAAATTCCTGAGATCGTGTGGGAGGATATCTCAATGGATTTTATCACCCGGATTGCCAAAATCCAAGGGGTGGGAAGCAATTCTGGTTGTGGTGGACAGATTATCCAAGTACTCTCATTTTATTTTACTCAAACACCCTTATACAGCAAAGAACATTGCAGAAATCTTTATAAAGGAAGTTGTGAGGTTGCACGGGGTTCCAAAATCAATTGTAAGTGACAGAGATCCTGTTTTTATGAGCACATTTTGGCAAGAAATTTTCAAGCTACAGGGGACAAAGTTAAAGATGAGTTCAGCTTACCACCCCGAAACAGATGGGCAGACTGAAGTTGTTAATAGATGTTTGGAAGCTTACCTTCGATGTTTTGCAGCAGAGCAGCCACGTAGTTGGGCCATGTGAATACTTTGGGCTGAATTGTGGTATAATACCACTTTTCATGTATCCATTAATACAACACCTTTTGAGGTTGTATATGGGCGGAAGCCACCTACAATTCTGAAATTTATACCGGGGAGACACGAGTGGAGGTGGTATCTCGAGATTTGATGGATAGGGATGAAGCACTCAAAAAACTCAAATTTCATCCACATAAAGCCCAATCCTAGATGAAGAAGGCAGCTGATAAGCATAGGAGAGATGTGAATTTGGAAGTTGGAGAATGGGTCTTTTTAAAATTAAGATCTCACAAACAGCAAACAGTAGCAAGAATCAATCAGAAATTAGCCCTCTCGATTTTATGGCCCATTCCAAATTACAGCCAAGGTAGGAGTAGTATCATATAAATTAGTGTTGCCAGATTCCTCCAAAATTCACCCGGTGTTTTATGTATCTCAATTGTAAAGGGCAGTGGGAAATAGTCCTGTCATTCCCACTCTGCCTGATGGTATGGATGCTCAAATGGGAGAGGTGGTTGAACCAGACCGAATTCTAGGAGTAAGAAAAGAAAGTAAGCATGGGGAAGACACCATTCAATGGTTGATACAGTGGAAAGGCAAGTCAGTGGAAGAAGCTACTTGGGAAGATGAATTTACCATGTGAAGCCAATTTCCTACATTCAGTCTTGAGGACAAGACTGATTTTGAAGGAGGGGGCAGTGATAAAGCCCAAGACCAGAGGGATCAACTTTTGGGTCAGTACAATAATGGCCCAAGGACTTGGAGAGTCTACACCAGAAAGAGAAGAGGGACATGTGGCAATCAGCAGACAGAGGAGGCAGTTATGCATATTGTGAATTCTGTTGCAGCAGTAGCAAGGGGTAAAAAGATAGTGGAGGGGAGTAGGAGGAGGCACGGAAAGAATTGAGAGATAGAAACGGCCTGGGGCTTGGGACCTACAACTTAGGAAAGGGTTGTGAGGTATTCTTTCTGAGAATTCTTTCTACTGAGTTTTCTTTTACTGTGTGTGTTTTCTTATTACTGAAATCTAAGGTTTCATCAATAGTTAACAAAAAAATTTCAATCCAGAAATTTACCTCTTTAAAGCATGTTCACAAACACCTAATGAGTGCAACTATTATGCAAGAATACAACTTATGGATTGTCTTCATACAGCCCGTCAGCTTCTCCAAGTGAAAGCCTTCAAAATATTTTTGAACAACCCATTGTGGAAATTTTAAATCCTACAAATCATCATCAAGAAAGAAAAGAGCTAATTGAAAGATTAGAGTAAATAAAACAGAACATGATGTAATAAGAGATAAAATAGAAAATGGAAGGGAAATTTATTGTACAATGCAATAATGATTCCTTGCTTCAAATAGGAAATTTAATAATTTATTGTACAAAGCAAATATATTATATAGAAAATTATAAAGTTCAATCATACCTTGTCAACTTTTGTCAGTTGTAAGGCCGCCAACATCATGCCTAGTCTGGAAAATGAAAAAAAGACTCACATTAGCAATTGTGTCAGATAGATTTCAAATTAATGCAAGTCTAGGAGATAGACATAGTAGGACAAAGTAGCAGTATATCTAATTGATAAGTAAGAGCAAGCAACAAACAACAAAGTCTGCGTTAAGGTGAAACGACACCTGGAACAGATTCAGGGGTGGCCGGCGACCAAGTCTGTGGTGGCGCGGTCAAAAACGGCGGCTGGGAGGACGGCGCGTGACTTACACGCGCCGGAGAGTTTATCGGCGACTGGCGGCGCGTCCGGCATCGGATGACGGAGAAACTTTGGGTAAATGCCGTCTTTAGAGAGGCGCTCCTCCTGGTGAGTCTTTCGGTTGGATCCGCGGTGGTCGGCGGCGGACTGCGGTGGCTGGCGGCTGGCGGTGCTGAAGAAGGACGCTGTTCTGGAAAAAACAAGACTAAAAAATGATGTGCAGCAATGAAGGTTTCCTAGAAGACGCGGAAGCAGAGCTCCCTGGATCGGGAGCTCTGATACCAACTTGAAAATAGAGGGACTGAATATTATTTGAATAATACTTCTAGTTGCTTAATTAATTCAAGGCCTGTACAACCTCTATTTATAGAGACTACTAGTCTCCTAATTAAGGAAATAAAGTAGTAAATCTGTACAAATCAAATCACACAAATCTCTCCTAATTACAAATCAAATCCCCTAATTACAGAATAAATCTCTAGTAATTACGGACCGAATCTCCTAATATTACACACTAAATCTCCTAATATTACAACATAGCCATATATATAGCCAAAACATTAGGTATATAATGGATATATATAGTTTAATTGTCAAAGGGTGCTTCAATATTCAAATCACATGTCTTATCAATTTCTTGATACTCTCCTCCATTTGTGCAACCAAACAGGTGCAAACCACAGAGCTCAAGACACTCTATGCCTCCAATTATTAAAGAAATTGACCTTGACAGCAGAAAATTATAAATATAACCCTTTTTTTCATTATTTAAGAAACCATTTACAGGGCAAAGCCAGGCAATTTTTCCATCACAGTAGCTGTATGTGATCTAAAGAGGTTCATATGAAGCCCAAAATAACTTTATTAGGATAGACATTTATATGATTATCACCGTTGACAGAAAAATTTTGAACTTATAGTTATATGCATCGTAAGCAATAAGTATCCCAAAATTCCTATAGGCATCAAAATTAATGAAATGTGAATAAAATCATACGCGTCCCTTTAACAGAAACTAAGAAAAACAGCACCCTAACACCATCTAGATTCAGTTCACAAAAATAGAAAAAGAAAAAAACAATCACACAAAATCATTAAAAAATGCAAAATTGATAGACAAAACACTTAGACCAAACCGAAAATACAAAATTAAAATGATGGGCATGAAGGGAAACCGACCTGGAAGACAGGAACACTCAAGGGATCAAAGCAAATGCAGCAATCAAGGACATCAAGGTCGGTTATGATCATAGAAATGGAACCGCCCCTGTAATCACTGGTTCGTTCAGCGTACCTGGATTGGCGAGTCACCCATCTGTCCAATGGCCACAACCACCCTTCTCCAACCACCATCATCGTCAGCAAACTCCTTCCGCGGCGAGCTCCAAACGCGATTCCACCACACACGTACATCACGTACGCTAGAGCAGATGCTGCGTGCGCTGGCTGTGCGCCATTATCCAGTGGTGGTTGCAGCTGCCATGACCCTCTCTCCCCAAACGGCCACTGCCTCCAATACCATCGTGATTCCACCATTGTAAACCCCAAGAACAAGACCAAATCCACCTCGCTGTTGTGTGTCCATCGCCTCTGCCATATTCCCATCATCTCTCTTTCTCTTTTACATTTCATAACCATACTCTCTCATGATTCAGGATTGGATACAAAGAAACCTAAAAGATGAAGAGAGAAAAATGAAAAGGTGTGAAGATCTGAAAGAATCCTAAAATTTGCCAAGCAGAAAATAAAAATGAAAAGAAGAAAAGAAGAAGTATAATAATAAGAGAGGGTGAGAGTACCTGGATGAAGAAATAATGGATTGCAGTCAATTTTTCTCGGCTTCTACTACCATCGCGCCCCGTCTCCTCCTGTCCTCCATGGCTGTCTCCGCAACAGTTGAATTTTTTTATTCAGAGCATTATTTGAGGGTGGAATAACTTTTTTTTCAAACGGGAGTAACTTCATTTCACCATTGAGTAGAGAGGTGGTGTAACTTCTATTCCTTGTTATAATAACTACCGAATTTTTTTCAGTCAACAAGAGTATAAATTAGGGGTATAATGGGAAAGTAAATGTGGACATCAAATTGAGGCATCGCCTTTATATAAAGCTTCTAGGCAAGGATCTCAAACCAAAACATCTCATGGAAAAATACTCTAACTAAGATATGTCTTGTTGAATTTTGTTTAATTTTCATTTTCATTTTTCATTAAGAGACCCACCATGGTAAGAAGAAAAAATGAATAGACAAAGTGAAATAATCAATAATTGGTATAATAGGAAAGAGAAACGAAAAGAAAAAAATATGTAAAGGGTCTTATATATTTTAGAATCAAACTATCAAGTATTTTATACAATAATCAAACATTTTTATGAAATTAAAAAATAATTTTCAAAAAACAATATTTTTTAAGATGAAAATATATTTAATTTTAATTTAAGGTACTCATTAACATTTCTCGTACTTAAATTATATATAAAAAATTAAATATTAAAATGGAAAGAAAGAGAGATGCAACAAGTGTTGACATTCATACAATATGCTTCGTTGTGGATAGGAAGACCGGACTATTACTCATATGGCAGTTGCCGCTAAATACCCACTGTAAGGAAAGTTGGAAACTAGAATATAGTTAGCTGAGTTTGGTTTTTCAACAACGGAAATGGAGAATATAAAGAAAAAGGAAGCCATTTGGGATACAAAGCCTGCAAAATTAAAACGTTCATAGAAACCCAATCAGAGCTCAAGGTAAGCAAGATAGAACAACGCATAAGAATCATCCATCAATTATTTAGTTAACATAGTTAAAGCCCAGTTAAGCCCAATTTGGTAAATTCCAATTAAAACAACGGATTTAATCAAGAATACAGTACAAAATAGCTAAGATTAAAGATGCAAAGTGTATGTAAAATTATGCTCATCAAATTCCCCACACTTGTTCATTTGCACTCCGAGCAAAATACCATATAAACTAAAAAAATCAACTAGGAAGCACAATGCAAATACAAATGGCATAATTATCAAGAGATCCTAGGAATGCATAGGAGTAGGCAAATTACATCATCCAAGGAATCAAAGAAACAAGAAAAATGTGAATGACATACCTTACAATGTAGCAAACAAGTGGATCAATCATCAAGGTAGGCTCATATGGCTAATAGCTCAATATCAGCAAACAATGCCTCCATCATCTCAATACATGCATGTGAATCAAGTTGCAAATTATAGAATCAAGCCAAGTTCTAAAGCACAAGCAAACATGAGTGAAATCACACTAGAAAAAGAGATAATGACATAGAATGGTCCATCCAACTATAAGGCTCAAAATCACACCAAGGACAACTCTATCACAAAAGATTCAACCAAATAATTCTCAAAACCAACTTATTCACCAAAATGCAAAGAATCCAATCAACACAAGTCATGAACCTAATTATCCAAGAATTAACAAAATGTCAACCACTGATACATATCCTAAAAATCAAATGAAAAACATGCTATATGTATTTTTTTATTGTTAAAAATCTATTTTTTCTGTAAAAATCGAATTACTGTCAAAATTTTGCTGTAGGGGAAAAATTCTGCTATCAAAATTCTGCTGTAAAAAGCAACAGTAAAAACGCAACAACAGCTACAGTAAATGCACAAACAGCAACAACAAAACAGACAGTTTACAGTAATTACGGACAGTATAAAAACAGCAACAGCAGCTGCAGAATAGCTACGAAGCAGCAAATAACAAAGAAAAAACAGCAAACAACAAAGAAAAACAGCAATATAACCTACATTAAACAGTAGAAAGAACTAATATACAGTAAAAACAACAATTTTTTTTTAATCCTAAACAATCCTAGAGTTACTAAACAACCTAAAAATTAATATCCTAAAATTATAAATCTCCTCCCGAACACTTAAATCACACATTGTCCTCAATGTAAAAAATACCAAATTATGGATCAACAGGCATAATGTAATAAAAATGTGAGAAAAGAGAAACTCCCCTTCAACCAACTCCCGTCCTGGGAATGCGTGAATCATTCGGTACATTGTGCTACGCACCCACGCTTTATATACTAACATACTAATCATACCAAAACACATGTCAGTGTCATTTTCATGGACATTCAAATAATTAAGATCATTTTTATCTTTCAACCTAGTACTCACTCGTTTTATAGATCATCCAATGGTCATTGCAGCAATCAAATCACTTGATTCTATTTCTTCGTAACGGGCAAATGAAACTGTGTATCAAAAAACATAAAAGCAAAAACAGGGTAACATCAAAGCAAAAAAAAACAGCACCTTACAGAACGATGTCGATTTCTCTTTATGCAAGCGATACGTGTTTTACCGTCTACCAATGAAATATCCTATAAAGAGATTGAAAACACATATTACGACGTCAGTGACCGGCAAAAAAATTACATGACTTCCAGTAAAGGCTCAAACACGATAGAGTAATACACTTTTGACACACCTGTTTCCACATCTCAAGATGTCAATGAACGAATATTTTTCAAGTGTTTGTCATTCTCCATTGAATAGCCTTCCATGGTTACAAACGTTCTGCCGACTTCTACAGCTTCCTAATGATTAACTAAATTGTCTTAAGGGATCATAACAATTCATAGCAAACAAACAAATAAGATGAGGAATAATCAGTAAAATTTTATTACCACCAATGACATCCAATCAGCTACCACACTGAAGTAAACTCCTATGCCATGACATTTACACTGAAAATGGTAAAGTTCATTTGGAGTGATGTTGTATTCATGCTCCCTTTTATTGTGTTTCACCTAAGACATCATAACATGAGTCATATTGTGCTTAATTTTGTTTAAATTGTTCATAAAACTTTTGTGAAATTTAGAATCTATATTGTTTTCTTGTCATCCCTTATAATGTGCACTAGAATAATTGACGTCAAATTGGAGATCAAGGGGGAGGCTGTTTCTGGGCACAACAATTCTTTTTCTCGTGTATCTTGTCCATTAGAACTGAAAAGTCATAACTGTTCAAATTAAAAACAAGAAACGGTGACAACTGTTGGCACTCTTACATTATGGTTTTACTTAAAATTAGCTATGGGAATTGCTAGTATAAACGTAGTAGGAAATTAAGTAGATATGTTTCAGCTATTTTTAAATGTTCCTATAATCCATAAATAATCCCAAAGCAATATTTTATTTTTGGACTAACCAAACAAAACTTTAATTAAAGGGTAACTGAACATAGGAGAATATCCAAAATTCCATTTAAATTAGGGAGCACGAGGATGTCTAACATACACATCTAAAAAATCCTAGTATTTTTCTAGGAGAATGATACTTTAACACTCAAAATTCTACTATAAGAATTGTAAGAAAGAGAGACATAGAAAGAAAAAAAATGAAGAGAGAAAGTAAGAGACATGATAATTGATATGATAGAAAAGGAATAGAATTATAAAGTAAAAAAAAAGTTGCAAAAGAAAGTGTATAAAATAGGAGTGTGAAATAATCAAATTAATTTACTACTCCAACGTGAATTTAAGAGTGTATCAATGAGAAACGGAATCTTAATCAAATACACTTCCTTTCCACTCCCTAAATTTTTCTAGTATGTATATGTGTGTTAATTAGTTATTAAGAGTGTTTGGTTTATAGTTGGGTAGAATTGATTGTGATGGATTTATAGAATCAACGACGGAAGATGAATGATGCACGATTTACGAAGCACGTTGAACAGAAGTGATTTAAAATCAGTTTCACAAAATTAATTCTGATTGTTCCCAACTGAAAACCTAACATACAGTAAAATAATAGTAATTATATTGAAAGTTACATTATTTAATAGTTTTGCAATATCTAATTAAGTAATAAAAATTTACTATGATAATACATTTAATCAAACTTTTTATATTATTAATAATAACTATTATACTGAATTATTGAGATAAAAATAAATAGACAAAATGCAAAAAAAAGGTGAAAATAAAATCACATTATGGTTTTACATATGCATATTTACAAAACAAGTTTCATTTTCACAACTTTATATTCATTTGTATTACACTCCCTTTCATACTCATTTTTTCTCTCTATCTCTCCATTCATTTTGCATTATATCAATCTCACATATTTTATTTTTTATTTCTATCTATCTCTTCCCTACATTTTTCACATTCAAATTTTAAATGTGGAACTTTTTCATTTACAAAACTCTACCATATTTACAAATCAATGACTACCTTTAAATTATCTCGGGTGCATAGAGTCAACATATCCAGAGGAAAACTCCATAACAAACAAGCAGATAACATTTTAAAAAAATCTCACCTTAAAGTGCTCAGCGACAAGCCACGATTCAAAATATAGGTTATGTTGTAAGTCACACAAGCCCCCTTTTAACACCTAATTTCAGGGTAAGAAGCATGAGCTACTGAAAAATGCTATGACATATATGTGACAAGATGAAAATCTGAAATCAAAAAATGCATCTCACTGTTTGTCGTATCCATATGTACTCTATAAAGGTACCACACATAGCAGGCATACTGATCTTGCAACCAATCTCCAGCTATAGTCCTATAAACGATAATAGTAACTTCAAATCACATATGCAAAATTATAGACAAGCCACAAACAGAGCAATCTCGGCTAACATTTCCAGAGTACAATCAGTGCATTTTCCATTTTGCAATATACCCACTAACTGCAATGTCATCTAAAGCATGACTCAACGATAAAAAATCTAACTAAAATCAGATAAACAAATCAAAAGGCATAAAATCAAATCGACCCCTTTTTAGGGATAATTTGGTTAAAAGAAAACTTTAAATTTAATCACGATCTCGACAAACATTATTATAATTTGAAGGATAAAAAACAACGTTTCAATAAAATAGTAAGCTTAACAAAACAGAAGGAATAGTGTAAAATTGTAAATAAGTGAAGTGTACACAACTATTTTCAAACCCTAAAAAAACAAGAGTAATTTCGAGAACCTTAAGACACGTCATTGCTTTCACAAGCAACCAAAGCTAAGAAAATATATGGCAGAACCACTGTCCAATTCAAATGCCGAAGTTATACGAGGATCCATCTCAAACATTTTGATTTCTCACTAGTTTCAATTTTACAAACAACTTACAGCTAGAAACAACAATCAATGACTTTTTCTTTTTCTTTTTCTTCTTTCTTTCCTATGGTAATAATTGGTATTCTATCATGAAGCAAGAAAATCAAATAAGCAAACAAAAAAAAATATGAATTGAATACCCATTACAAATATATATAAAACAATTCCCACATAACATACCAGTTGGTTAAAAACTTCAGTAAGAACTACAAGTGCTAACAAGTGCTAAATTTACTCCTAAATTCTACAAGTGCTAAATTGATTGGTCATGAAAGTTTACATCCCCCGCAAACTTAATTGTTCACGGAAATTTACTACTACAAGTGCTAATTTCAAGAGGGCATAGACCTAAACATCACAAATGAGGTCTTTTTTATTGGATTTTTATGAGAATCTGATAAAAAAACGGTGTCATTTAGAACTGTAAACATTATTACGCCTCAAGATCGGTTTTCCTAAAAAAATGTTTGGCAAAGCCTTTGACTACAGTCACATACAACCTAAGCAAGGTGTCTGAGTTCAAAGCCCCTATTAGAACAACTAGGCAAGTGACCCGTGCTCAGCACAGGTCTAGTAGTATGTAATTAGAAAAATTAATATTAATCCAAGAAAAAAATATAAAAACCAATTATACTCATATAGTTGTTTGAATAAAGCAAAGAAGACTTCAGAAAAAACACTTTCAGAGATAAAAAAAAATTGGAAAGTTGATTATGTAACTTAGAATTATATAGAAAGTTTTTTAAAGCATGGCAGGGAATTAAAGGCATTATTTAGTTGTATTTTTCAAAATATTGCTATATTTGAGAACAATTTAATAACATATTAAAAAATATAAGTAATCTAGGGAAGAATTATACCGTTTATTCATATTGCAAAATCCAACAATATTATAAAAGATTGTGTATTTTTTTCATTTCAAGTGAACCTTTAAACTTTTATATGTATTACATATTCATGATTATTTTACTACAGTGACTAATAAAAGAGAAAAATATTTAGGACATTTGTTCCAAATAAAAATTGTCATAACTATAGTGTCAATTCTTTTAATAAATTACCAGTTAATTGCAATTCATTTTTTAACATATTTTGCTAAAATATGAAAATGACAAGAACAAAACCCAAATTTGTTGACCTTACATTTTATCAGTAATTGACTTTCAAGATCAAAGTAAATAAACTATTAATTTACATATACAGTTGATATAGGAAACTAATTAAAATAAAATAAAAACTAATTAGAGAATTTTAATTAATGGATGTGTCACATCACTTTGTAGGCACATGTACCAAAAGATGTCAATGGAATGATTTATGATGCTTATCTTTTCCTTCCTCAAGCACTATAATCTATAATTTTGCAATAAACTGATTTCCTACTATCTAAATAAAAATAAATACAATAATTGTTATTATTAATAAAAATAAATATAATAATTGTTAAGGAAATTGCTTTGTTAACCACCAAGAAACCCAGGGCCAGAAAATGCAATTAGGAGATAGCAATTCAAATGGAATTCATTGACATAACATAGTTTGGTTGCTATACATATTTGTCAGATAACAGCTTCCTAAGCAATTAGACTAACAAGGGACAGAAAACAAGATGATGATACCATGCAGAGGCTTCTAAGAGAAGGGGATTTCGTGTGTCCTGAAACTTGTAGGGAGCCATATCTGTTATGATTCACTATTTGCAGAATTGGCTATCCATAACAATAATAATATGTTAAGCGAAAAAATCAGTTAAGGCTCGTACAAACGTCGTAAGATGCAATCAGGCATTTAGTGGACAAATACAATTCTTTCACCTTTCCTGGATCCAAGGATCTCGTTCAGACTATGGAGGAAATCGATAAAGACATGTAAAATATGAAATAGATATAATGATACATTGAAGCAGGGAAGCCGAGACATGGTTAAGAATCTTTTACTCACCGTGCACTTTGCAGAGGTGTGGTTCAGGCCAAGAAAAGAGAGGAAAGCTAAGATAATGAGGAAGCTCCCAGCCAAGAAGGTGATCATGCGGGAGACTGCTGAGTACACAAGAAATTAAGAACAAGACATCGCTAGAAATTAAATTAAGGTGATTATGGAATCAGAGAAGACAGACAGGTGCAAAGGCATCAGAATGGTCAATGGATTTTAAATTAAATTAAATTAAATATGGAAAAAAGAAATGAAAGAACATAGATTAAATAAAGGGATGGAAATATTGGCAAGGGGGAAAATGATGAGGGGCTGAGGAAAAGAAAAATACATAGCGTGGAAGGTTCTTACCTATTGAATGTTTGATAGGTTTCGCAAATCCAGACGTTGATGGGTAACAGAGAATTAGGCTCATCTAATGCATTGTCCACTTTTTCAGTATCCTCAACCTGAACAAATGAAAAACCGCCAATCAAGCACTTCTTGAAAGGAAAAAAATCGATACTGGTAACAATCTGTCCAGAAACAATTTCCCTCCATTTATGTAAATCGTAACCCACCCAAAGCCTATGCTATGTAGATCAAAGAGCTCTTCAACAAAAAATTCCATTCATCCAACTCCTAAGAAAATAGTTAACATAAAATTTTCAATCCAGAAATTTACCTCTTTAAAGCATGTTCACAAACACCTAATGAGTGCAGCTATTATGCAAGAATACAACTTATGGATTGTCTTCATACACCCCGTCAGCCTCTCCAAGTGAAAGCCTTCAAAATATTATTGAACAACCCATTGTGGTAATTTTAAATCCTACAAATCGTCATCAAGAAAAAAAAGAGTTAATTGAAAGATTAGAGTAAATAAAACAGAACATGATGCAATAAGAGATAAAATAGAAAACGGAAGGGAAATTTATTGTACAATGCAATAATGATTCCTTGCTTCAAATAGGAAATTTAATAATTTATTGTACAAAGCAAATATATTATATAGAAAATTAGAAAGTTCAATCATACCTTGTCAACTTTTGTCAGTTGTAAGGCCGCCAATATCATGCCTAGTCTGGAAAACGAAAAAAAGACTCACATTAGCAATTGTGTCAGACATATTTCAAATTAATGCAGGTCTAGGAGATAGACATAGTAGGACAAAGTAGCTGTATATCTAATTGATAAGTAAGAGCAAGCAATAAACAACAAAAACATGCTAGAGCTATTACTCCCCAATCCTACCACAAAGTAATTATTATAGTCAAAAACCACATCCCAAACAAAACCATGCAGACACCTGTCCCACCAGCAGCATATAAAGAATACCTCTCACACATGTCTAACCAAAAGGAACTTCAATCACATAAATCGTGATCAAGGAAGTTTAATCTAGTCAATACATTGAAAAAAAATTCAAAATTAAACTTCAAATAAACGATGAAGCAATTCAAATTAAAGTTGTTCAAAAACATCAGAATCCATGAAGAGTCCTAAAATTGGTCAAATATGTTAATTTGTTCCAAAAACTCAGAATCTGCCGTGGAGCATAGGTCACAAACGGACTGAACTACGCTAGTAGTTTCATCAAGTATTACCCTAGTAGGAAAGTAGCAAACCAGTAATCACTAAATAATGTATCAAGAAGAATTCACATTTATTCAAACAGGTAATAATCATATCATATCCAAATAATGGCGTTACTAACAGTTGATATGATGTATTCTTCAAATGATTCCCGATACTTGTCATATAGTTGTTAAGAATAGTCATGAGGGGGCTTTTGAGTGTACATATTATATATGGTTCTGCAATACGATTTAAGGAAAAAGTAGATTCAAATCTGAATTCAATCAACTCAAGAAAACGAACTTAATCTTTAACCAAAACATCTCATAGATGGATACGTGTATACCATCATATAGTCCTCAGAGCTGAACTGAGGCTCACGTAGCCTTTCTAGAATGTTCTTCAGCTTCGTTATGCCCTTCTGCATAAAATCCTATCTGGATCTACAGTCTTGCGCTCACTCATAGACATGTCGCCAAACTAAATTTCTAGCATAGACTCCAAGATCTGCAACCAAATATTGATAAACCCGTGTGAAAAAGAATCAAAATTTCAACCAAATATAAACAGGGCATTGCATCAGAGAAAATTATTTTAAATGAATATTATCTGTGAAGTTATATTAATTCTCCTACATGACAATGCAGAGATCCTTAAATAATTAATTACCAGAGAGGTGGCAGGAGATGAACACTATTCGCATGCCTTTGTAGTTAATGCGGATTGCTACGGCTCCTTTCTTTCTTCCAATTATGCCTCCACAGCCCCCAACAGATTGTTTGTCCACCTTCAATTCTGCTTACCAATAAAATGATGATGATCACGTTTAGTAGGTTAGGGGTTAATAATAATTATAAGATTAAATATAAGAAAGCTTTAATTTTGTCATAAAATATCACCTTTGATGAATGACTCTGCATTTTTTGCCCCAAACAGGTACAACTCCAAAGATTGCATGATAAATATAGCCATATATATAGCCAAAACATTAGGTATATAATGAATATATATAGTTTAATTGTCAAAGGGTGCTTCAATATTCAAATCACATGTCACAAATCACATGTCCTCCACTTGTGCAACCAAATAGATGCAAACCACAGAGCTCAAGACACTCTATGCCTCCAATTATTAAAGAAATTGACCTTGACAGTAGAAAATTATAAATATATCCCTTTTTTTTAATGATTTAAGAAACCATTTACAGGGGCATAGCTAGGGAATTTTTCCATCCCAGTAGCTGTATATGATTTGAAGACCTTCATATGAAGCCCAAAATAACTTAATTAGGATGGACATTTATATGATTATCACCGTTGACAGAAACATTTTGAACTTATATTGCATCGTAAGCAATAAGTATACCAAAATTCCTATAAGCACAAAAATTAATGAAATGTGAATAAAATCATATGTGTGCCTTTAACAAAAACTCAGAAAAACAGTACCCCTAACACCATCCAGAATCAGTTCACAAAAACAGAAAAAGAAAAAAACATTCACACAAAATCATTAAAAAATGAAAATTGATAGACAAAAACACTTAGACCAAACCGAAAAATCAAAATTAAAATGATGGGCAAGAAGGGAAACTGACCTGGAAGACAGGAGCACTCAAGGGATCAAAGCAAAATGGTGGTTTTAGCCGCCGTGACCCTCTCTCCCCAAACAGCCACCGCCTCCAATACCGCCGTGATTCCACCATTGTAAACCCCAAAAGCAAGACCAAATCCACCCCGCTGCTATGCGTCCATCGCCTCTGCCGTATTCCCATCATCTCTCTTTCTCTTTTTCATTTCATAACCATACTCTCTCATAATTCAGAATTGGATACAAAGAAAGAGACGGTGAGAGTACCTGGATGAAGAAATAATGGATTGCAATCATTTTTTTCCCGGCTTCTACTACCATCGCGCCCCGTCTCCTCCTGTCCTCCAAAGTTGTCTCCGCAACAGAGCATTATTTGAGGGTGGAGTAACTTCTTCAAACGGGAGTAACTTCTATTCCATGTAATAATAACTACCGATTTTTTCAGTCAATAAGAGTATAAACTAGGGGTATAATGGGAAAGTAAATGTGGACATCAAATTGAGGCATCGCCTTTATATAAAGCTTCTAGGCAAAGCTCTCAAACCAAAACATTTCATGGAAAAATACTCTAACTAAGATTGTTCTTGTTGAATTTTGTTTAATTTTCATTTTCATTTTTCATTAAGAGACCCACCATGCTCAGAGGAAAAAATAAATAGACAAAGTGAAATAATCAATAATTGGTATAATAGGAAAGAGAAACGAAAAGAAAAAAATATATATATAAAGGGTCTTATATATTTTAGAATCAAACTATCAAGTAAATTATATATTAATCAAACATTTTTTATATTAAAAAGTAACTTTCAAAAAACAATATTTTTTAAGATGAAAATATATTTAATTTTAATTTATTTTTCATAAAATTCCACTATTTTATCAAACATTTTTATAAAATTAAAAATAACTTTCAAAAAACGATATTTTTTAAGATGAAAATATATTTAATTTTAATTTATTTTTCATAAAATTCCACTATTTTATGAAACTAATTACCCTTAGGGTACTCATTAACATTTCTCGTACTTAAATTATATATAAAAATTTTAAAATATTAAAATTGAAAGAAAGAGAGAAGCAAAAAGTTTTAGCATTCTTACAATATATTTCGTTATGGATAGGAATACCGGACTATTACTCATATGGCGGTTGCTGCTAAATACCCACTGTAAGGAAAGTTGGAAAGTAGAATATAGTTAGCTGAGTTTGGTTTTTGAACAACGGAAATGGAGAATATAAAGAAAAGTTAAGGTTTTCCTTACGATTCAATAAATTCCGAAGTGAGAGCATGAAAGAAGCAAGATCAAGTTTCTCATAGGAGTATTATACGTCAAGGAGACTCTTGAGTTCTTGCGGTTCAGAACGGTCGACACTGACGACAACAAATAACTCAACGACAGCGTGAAAAGAAAGCCATTTGGGATACAAAGCCTGCAAAATTAAAACGTTCATAGAAACCCAATCAGAGCTCAAGGTAAGCAAGATAGAACAATGCATAAGAATCATCCATCAATTATTTAGTTAATATAGTTAAAGCCCAGTTAAGCCCAATTCGGTAAATTCCAATTAAAACAGTGGATTTAATCATGAATACAGTCTAAAATAGCTAAGATTAAATATGCAAAGTATATGTAAAATTATGCTCATCAAATTCCCTCACACTTGCTCTTTTGCACTCCGAGCAAAATACCACATCAACTAAAAAATCAACTACGGAGCACAATGCAAATACAAATCGCATAATTATCAAGAGATCCTAGGAATGCATAGGAGTAGGCAAAATACAACATCCAAGGAATCAAAGAATCAAGAAAAATGTGAATGACATTCCTTACATTGCAGCAAACAAGAGAGTTAATCAAATCAAATGGTGAATCAAAGGTGATAGAATCCTCACAAGACATACTCTCCAACACTCAAGTGTTTAAGCTTGTGTATATACACTCAAAGCCACTCATGTAAGCAAACACTACCATAAGCTTGGCAAGACTCTAATATCCCCAACTGAATCACATTCATGCAAAGATCAAGAGGACTGCATAAAGGATGTAGTGGGGCCAAGGTAAAGGTAGGGAAAATGAATGATAAGTAGCTAAAAACCAAAGAGAGTAGAGGAGCAATGGGGAATAAACCCAAAAATAAATGCAAGTAGCATACATCTCAAGATCACAATTATACTCCTTTTCTAACTTTTGACCCAATTTTTTTCCTTTTTTTATTTCAAACACTTTATTTATTTGCTCTTTTTTTTAAAAAAACTTTTTTTTGAGCTTTTCTTCATTCTTTTTTCTCTTTTTTTTTGCCTTCCTTTTCCATTTTTTTCCTTTTTTCTTAACTAGCCAAAGGTCAACAATGAGTTATCCACATGAGGAGATAAGAAAGTGAAGTATACCCCCACACTTATTTAAGAACCTATTCCCAACACAATTCCAAAGCTCCTCTATCCCCTAAGGTAGGGACAAATCATGGTTTTTCTCTTTTAAGGCTTGTAATGAGCTTTTAGAAACAAGAAATAGGATCCATAGGCTCAAACGGGCTAACAAGTGGATCAATCATCAAGGTAGGCTCATATGGCTAATAGCTCAATATCAGCAAACAATGCCTCAATCATCTCAATACATGCATGTGAATCAAGTTGCAAATTAAAGAGTCAAGCCAAGTTCTAGAGCACAAGCAAACATGAGGGAAATCACACTAGAAAAAGAGAGAATGGCATAGAATGGTCCATCCAACAATAAGGCTCAAAATCTCACCAAGGACAACTCTATCACAAAAGATTCAACCAAATAATTCTCAAAACCAACTTATTCACCAAAATGCAAAGAATCCAATCAACACAAGTCATGAATCTAATTATCCAAGAATTAGGAAAATGCCAACCACTAATACATTTCCTAAAAATCAAATGAAAAACATGCTATATGTATTTTTTTTTCTGTTAAAAAACTATTTTTTCTGTAAAAATCGAATTACTGTCAAAATTATGTTGTAGGGGAAAAATTCTGCTATCAAAATCCTGCTGTATAAAACTCTGTTGTAAAAAGCAACAATAAAAACGCAACAACAGCTACAATAAATGCACAAATAGCAACAGCAAAACACACAGTTTACAATAATTACAGACAACATAAAAACAGCAACAGCAGCTGCAGATTAGCTACGAAGCAGCAAATAACAAAGAAAGAACAGCAAACAGCAAAGAAAAACAGCAATATAACCTACATTAAACAGTAGAACACAACAGATATACAGTAAAAACAATTTTTTTTTTGAATCCTAAAACAATCCTAGAGTTACTAAACAACCTAAAAATTAAAATTATAAAATTATAAATATCCTCCCCCACACTTAAATCACACATTGTCCTTAATGTAAAAATAGCAAATTATGGATCAACACATATAATGTAATAAAAATGTGAGAAAAGAGAAACTCCCCTTCAACCAACTCCTGTCCTGGGAATGCTTGAATCATTCGGTACATTGTGCTACGCACCCACGCTTTATCTACTAACATACTAATCATACCAAAACACATGTCAATGTCATTTTCGTGGACATTCAAATTATATTGACTTTTTTATGTTTCAACCTAGTACTCACATGGATAATAGATCCTCCAATGGTCATTGCAGCAATCAAATTACATGACTCGGTTTCTTCGTAACGGGCAAATGAAACTGTGTATCAAAAAACATAAAAGCAAAAACGAGTAACATCAAAGCAAAAAAAAACAACACCTTACAGAACGATGTCCATTTCTCTTAATGCAAGCGATACATGTTTTACCATCTCATCTTGAAGTGCTCAAGATTGGTTTTCCTAAACACATGTTTGGCAAAATTTATTTTTTCGTTTAACCACAGGTATCCTCCACGGGAGGCAATCCTGTTCGAGCCGGGAACATCCACATCATGGTGGGGGTAGCTCTCCCAGCGGGGATTTTTTCCATCTACAAGACTCAAACCTCGACCTTGCTTAAGTGGAATCAAGCATGTAGCACTTGAACCAACCCCCGTTGGTATTTGGCAAAATTTATTTATATATATTTAAATGTATACATAATTAATTTACATGAATTAATTAAAATTATGTACAACATACTAAATTAAACTAAATTAATCTTTAAGTAAAATGTAAATTTAGTTTATATACATTAAATTAGTATCCTAAAATTTATTTATATATATTTATATGCATTAAATTAATTGAATGATATATGCATTTAAGAAAATCTAATAGTTTTTTTTAAGGTAAGAAAATCGAATAGTTGTAAGGGATTAGAGTACCCATTGTCAATCTCATAGTATTTGATAATTTTAATTTGTCACATCTTTTATGTAAGGGGTTAAAGTACCCATTGTACTCCCATTATTTTGATTCTTTTTCCTTAATAAAAAATAACACGATAAAATATTTAATGTTTTATATATTGCTAAAAATTTAATCAAATTAAAAATATAGCTCCTTAATATTTTGATTGATTTTGATATAAAAATATATATTAAATAAAAAATAGATTTAGGAACATAAATACTAAGATTATTATAATAAATCTATTTGATATGTAGCTTTGATACAAAGCTGGTTGAATTTGGTATAAAAATACGAAGCATGTTTTAGAATATATAAATATATTTAGTATTATACTATTATGTAAGTAAAGAAATAAAAAAAGAGAGGAATCCCATTCTTGAATATCTTGGAACTGGATATTCAAAAAAAATTGGCATTGGGGGTACTGCACTCACGCCATAAGAAGAAAAAGATCAAAACTAATGATTTAAAATTTACCTTCTTGCTAAACTTGGCTCTGCAACTACCTCTCTGGTCAGTTCCTAAGTCTTAGGATTCCACCTTATCTCTTCTGTCTTTCTTTCTTTTTTATAGATCATTCTTCATGGATTGCTGATTCCTGGTGCTTTTCTACATTTGGGTTCTCAACAAAGTTTCTCTCTTTTTTCACGCAATTTCACTGCAGGAGGTTATTTGGTTACATTATTTCCATAGTTTTGAAACTCCTCACTCTTCAGTTTCACACTTGAGTTTGTAAACCACCCTATTCTACTTTTTAACTTCTATAAATCAGTTTACAGATCTCTAACCTTGCTCTTAAAAAAAATCATTGAGCATTGATACTATGACTACATCCCTGGTACCCCTGCATAGGTTGTGCAATTTGATAAAAAATCAAAACCAATGAAGAAGTAGGCAACAACAACATTATCATATCCTCAATTTTTTTTCTTTTTGGATGTCATGGCTCAAATATTATATGTCTCAATCAAGGATGACATCATTGAGTATTACTGAAGGGCTACATTGTATATGCCTCCACGACATAGTAGGACAAAGTAGCAGTATTTCTAACTGATCAGCAAGAGCAAGCAATAAACAACAAAAACATGCTAGAGCTATTACTCTCCTATCCTACCACAAAGTTATTATTACAATCAAAAACCAAATCCCAAATCAACACGCTCAATTATTGAACTTTGGAACAATTGAACACGGTGAAAATATGACAGATTAAGGAGATAAATAAGTCAAAAAGAAGCAAAATGCATATCTCTGGAGAAGAGTATATAACATGAACATAAGGTAAAGCACCTTCGTTGCAGTGGTCTTCAAAGCACTGGCATCACTTCCATAGTCAGGTTCAGTCAAAGCCTAATGATAAGAAAACCACCAATTTAAGAAGTGGCAGTTAAGGAAAAATGCAAAATAATACAATGCCAAGAAAGTCAACTGACCCAGCATGCTATAGTTTGTAACTGTGCCAAAGAAGGCAGATACTTTTGCTTCTGAACTTCTGATGCACACAGTGCTAAACTTGACAGTCAATTAAAGTTATAAAATATCAGGATCGGTTGACAGCAAATCATACAATATAAATGAAACAAAATTTAGAGAATTATTATTAAGAAACAAAGGTCTTCAATCCAACAATATTCACCAATATCAACAGCAAGCGTTACTGCAGACAAAAAAAAATCGTAAGCTTTGCTATTAAATCAATAACCTTGTTACAGAGTACCTGGAAAATGAAATTATGCACAAATTCTGCAATGGCGAGGCAGCGAATAAACTCATCACAATGGCGAGGCAGAAGATCTTCAAATTTATCAGATGGGAGCCAGTCTTTTAGCTTGAGCATCTCTGGCTAGAGATTTATGTATGTTCTTCCCTCTATATAACCATTAAAAAATTATGTGTATTAATTTCTACCTGCAAAGGTTTTTAGAAGGGAGAATGTTAATAACCCCTTCAAGTCTTCAATCCAACAATATTCACCAATATCAACAGCAAGCTTTACTGCAGACAAAAAAAAAATAGTAAGCTTTGCTATTAAATCAATAACCTTGTTACATGAACTGTTAGCATATGAGCATGACCTCATATTATTTGCAAGTTTACAGCAGTCTTTCACAATTTCCTTCACCTAAGAATCTGTCTTTGCACTTAACTTCCAAATATTGAATAAAATTTAGCTAAGAGCTTCAAATTCTACAGGGAAGAAACCCAACTCCAATTAGGAAAATTTTTTTTGGTGTCTATACTAATAATAATAATTGAAATTTAGTAATGGCTCTATAATAATGCAATTTAGCATTTCCAAATAAAACAACTCATACTTTCTGTCAACTGAATCTATACTAATAACTAGCGGATAGACAGGCACTGTCGTGCCTGTCTATCCGCATTTTTTATTGGGGGAAAAAATGTAAAATTTATTTATTTACATTTTTAAATACCTTATATAATTAATTTGCATGAATAAATTAAAATTATAATCAACATTCTAAAATAAAATTAATTAATCATAATGTAAAATGTAAATATAGTTTATATACATTTAAAGGTAAATAATATAATTTATGTTCAATAGGTAAATAAATATAAAGAATTAAATTAAAAGAATAAATGATATTTGCATTTAAGACAATCTAAAATAGTACTTTAGATGAAAAAGTACTATTATTATTATTATTTTATTTTATTTAAAAAGTTTCTATCAAATTCATAATGATGAATTAACATTTTCTCTAATCACTACTATAAGGTCTAAGATAAACTAAAAAATAAAGAAAGTTTGCTGCCTAAAAACATTCTGCAGCTTCTAGCATTCTACCTTCAGCCTTGTCAGGAATGCCAAGATTATACTAAGCAGAAGCATTAAATTTGTCATGTCGCAGTGCACCCATCAGAAAGCTTCTGACAGCAGGGTCTGATTGATTACTGCACCATCTAAGAACCACAGCAGTGGAGATCAAGCTAGATACATGTCCAGGATCAATGTTCAAAGCATCACGAATTTCTCAATCATAGAGGTGAGATATTAACTCATACTTTATTTTCAAAATGAATTTAACAACAGAAATATTAAAATTAAAAGCTTAAGCATATTAAAATTAATATTATCAAACACTATCAGATGATGTTATAAAAAAGGGAATAAGTTCCCAGTACTAAATATATTAGTCCACCTATAATGAAAAGTACTAAGCCACTCACTTATCAAGTAAAGATGATTCTAGCCCACTTATGTGACCAACCTAAATGGTTAAAAAACTGGAATGTGCATGGAAGATGTTTTATTTGGATGTTACATTCTGAAAACTTATTTGGCCCAATTCTCTCATTATAAAACCATAAAAACACAGTTTTATTTCATTGCAAACAGAACTTGAAAATACAGCCAGTAAAGAAAACAGAGAAAGAAATTCCCCTGCCCTGTGGCAACAACCATGTCCAATACTACCCTGAAGTCATGATTACAAAACTAAGCAAGGAAATATGTTAAAATGCAAATCGAATAACTAAAGACATGATTACATGAACTTAGACAGGGGAGTTTTGGTTAGAGTTTGGAATAAGGGGATATTAGGGTAAGGAAGTGAAGCAAGCATGTGCTGAGTTTGGGAAGGAGGAAGCAGGCCGCTCGAAGAGTCTTCCATATCTCTATTTTATTTTTCAACTGAGTGAGTTTTTATACAAATCCACATCTGCATACTGATAACAGCAGCAGGGAGGCATATTAAGTGAGTTTGTGCAGTACTTCCCATTTTCTGATTCCATTTTTCTGTCAATCACTAATTAGACTGTAAGATCATTGAGGTACAGCAAAGCAGCCACAGCAAAAATAATGCAGGTGATATAAAAGGTAAGCTAATAGGTGAAATACATTTACTTTTATAAAAAAACATCAGAAAAATCCTTTCAATCAACATGGCTCTAATGCAAGAAAATCTAAATAAGTCAGTTACTAAAGCAGAAAATTTTAGGGTTGAGACTTTTACATATTCCTTCCCTAATAATTGTCTCTGGATATATTATTTAGGATTTAAATACTAAACAAATAAACCAAGTGGCAAGTAAATGGGCTAATTGAATATATTCATTAGGTATTTAGCCTGACTTGTAAGCTGAAATTGCAGCAAGAATTGAAACTTAATAGCAATGCACCGAATGCACGAAAAATGAGAAAGTAAACCACTCACACCTTTGTTAACATCCTTTTTGCAAGTATGTGATAGTGACGTTGCCATATTTGTTGACCTACCATAGTAGCCACCAATACCCTGTAAAATTTCCCAATTACAGTAAAAAGTCCAAGAACAATCAAAGCCATTATGAATAATAACGGTAGCCCTGCTTCCCCAGCACCTCCCAAACAACCACCACATTCTGTTGCCATGGTTCCACAACTCTCAAAGCATGTGGTGCAGTCAGTCCACATACAAAGAGTACCTGGAAAATGAAACTATGCACAAATTCTGCAATAATAGCATACAAAGTAAAAAATCTACCTCAGTCTCTAATCATTAATATTCTGAATTACATTGTTGCTGCTAGTATAAACCTAATGCACATGAACTATAAAAATAATAAAAAAGAGGTAAAAAAGATTCAAGAAAATTATACCCATGCCCAATGCCCAGAGCTCAACATGGTCTTGGTTTATGTACTTCTGCATAGGAAAGAAATACAATATCAATACCTCTTGGCTACTGAATGAAAAGCGGTTCAAAAGATAAAATATAGGAAAAATCATTTGATGCCAAGTTTTTGAAGAATTTTATCTAAGATAAAATATACTCTGTTATAACACAAAAAGCTATCATTCATCTCAACCATGTAAACGGGCACTCAACCAATTTCCATTATATTTCTCAGCATATTTCTGAGGCACCTTAAAGTGGATTTTTGAAAGGAACCTGCTTCTCAAACTCAACAGTTTCAATCACAAACTATTCATTATATAGATAATTTTTCATGCAAATTTAATTTAAAAAAATCAATTATTGAAATCCAGTATGCAACCATCATATTGAAATATAACAAAACAATATAGATTAAACTAAAGTCTTTGGTATTTGATATGATTGCTTTATATTATGGTACACTGGACTTTATATTTAATTCATAAACTCATAAAGACTTTATATTAAACTCATAAAATCCAGATTGGACACTGCCTGCCCATAGATAGCCCTTAGATTGGACATTGTAAAGTATTATATTATCTTAATGGAAGAAAATAATGGAAGAAAAGAATTGCGGCAAAGAAATTGAATATATAACACAACTGACAACTCAATAATTTAAATGATAAAATTTTCATGCAAAGCTCAATCTAAATCCTGCAGAAAATTGCACCCACTACCATTCTTATAACTGTTGTCAAACAGATTTAACTTTTGCGTTGAACCAGAAGCCCATTGATAAATCTTGACATTTCTAACCAAGCAAATTGAAAGCAACCTTTAAAGTATTGCCTTCACCCACTTATGAAATCTATTTTGGTAATTGTACACCTAAAAGTGGTTTTGATAAAAACTATCCAAACAACATTGATTCTGCCAAAATCACTTTTCAGGCAAAGGTATCCAAACATCAACACTTCAAGTCAATCCCACTTTCAACAAAAATCAAGTTCGCAAACACTCACTCAAACACACAAAAAAAGCTTTGTATTGAATCTACCCTGGCTACCTAGTATAGAGTGTCTCTCCCTCCATACCAGATATTCGCCTGACTTCACCACCCAATTATGCTCCATCCTGAAGAACAAAAGGCAAATTTTGAAGACTGTGTCAATTATTTCAATCAGATCTATCCATAAATATATATTGTGTTCAGATCCACAATGAGATAGAATCAGAAAATCAAAATCGAAAAAAATGAGAGATATAGGATCAGTGATATTAGTCTCCGAATGAGGGAAATTGCGCTTCAGCCAAATTACTCTCCCAGTCACAAATCTTGAGGAATAATTTAACTGAAAGAATGCACATCCAGAGACTAATTTGATGATTAAATTTAAATGCATTGCAGATTAAGGGGCTACTGGCAACATATGTAATTTTCATCATTTGGGGAATTAATACACTATAGACTAATTTAACTACTCACTCTAAAATGAAATGTAATTGCAATGGCGTTGGAAGAAGGTAACAATGCCTGCTTTCTCATTTACCAGTCGTGTACAAAGTAATTATTATAGTCAAAAACCACATCCCAAACAAAACCATGCAGACACCTGTCCCACCAGCAACATATAAAGAATACCTCTCACACATGTCTAACCAAAAGGAACTTCAATCACATAAATCGTGATCAAGGAAGTTTAATCTAGTCAATACTTTGAAAAACAATTCAAAATTAAACCTAAAATAAACGATGAAGCAATTCAAATTAAAGTTGTTCAAAAACATCAGAATCCATGAAGAGTCCTAAAATTGGTCAAATATGTTAATTTGTTCCAAAAACTCAGAATCTGCCGCGGAGCATAGGTCACAAACGGACTGAACTACGCTAGTAGTTTCATCAAGTATTACCCTAGTAGGAAAGTAGCAAACCAGTAATCACTAAATAATGTATCAAGAAGAATTCACATTTATTCAAACAGGTAATAATCATATCATATCCAAATAATGGCGTTACTAACAGTTGATATGATGTATTATTCAAATGATTCCCGATACTTGTCATACAGTTGTTAAGAATAGTCATGAGGGGGCTTTTGAGTGTACATATTATATATGGTTCTGCAATACGATTTAAGGAAAAAGTAGATTCAAATCGGAATTCAATCAACTCAAGAAAACGAACTTAATCTTTAACCAAAACATCTCATAGATGGATACGTGTATACCATCATATAGTCCTCAGAGCTGAACTGAGGCTCACGTAGCCCTTCTAGAATGTGTTAGTAAACCCCCAGTTAAGCGTGTGTATGTCTGAAAGAGGAAAGAGTAGGCTCAAATAACTAATTCTGTTAGTAGTTAGGTAGTTATGTCAGCTGTAATAACTGATTAACAGAGTCTGTTATCAGTTATAGTTATAGCTAATGGAGTGCTGTTACTTGTAAATAAATAGGAAAAGAGAACTAAAGGGAGGTAGGAAAATAATTCTGGACTGGGTAGGAGAGGTCAGGCTCTCGAATTCCTGACAGTGGCAGTGTATTCTTTCTAAAATTCAGTGAAATAAAGAAGATATTGATTCAGTTCCTTACAACTGGTATCAAAGCTCTCGACTCTGGAAGTTTCTTTTTCATGGTGCATACAAGAATGGAGGCCAGAATAGACAACCTGGAGAAAGGCTTCGAAGACAGGCTCAACAATTTGGAGAGGGGCTTCGAGGACAGGTTCTGCAATTTGGAGAGGGGCTTCGAAAATTTCTTGGAGATGCTGCAAAATATTAATCAAAAGTTACAGCAAAAAGAAAGTTCATTAGCGGACAGTGAAAATGGCATAGAAGGAAATCTTGGAGGACAAAACGGAAACAAGAATGGGCCAGTGGAGGAACGATGGAGAAAATTGGAGATTCCGCTTTTCTCAGGAGATGATGCATATGGCTGGGTGAATCGTGTAGAGAGGTACTTCAATCTGAAGGGGGTCAGGGAACAAGAAAGATTGCAAGTGGTGATAGTAGCCATGGAGGGGAGAGCGTTGACGTGGTTTCAATGGTGGGAATTTTGCACCGTTAATCGCACATGGGAAGACTTCCGAATGGCTGTTATAAGGAGGTTTCAGCCTTCAATGGCGCAGAATCCTTATGAACTGTTGCTGGGCCTCAAACAAACGTCGTCGGTAGAAGAATATAGGGAGAAATTCGAGTTGTACGCAGGTCCACTCAAAGGAGCTGATCCAGAATATTTGAAGGGGATCTTTTTGAATGGATTAAAGGATGTGGTGCGAGCAAATTGAGGTTACATCAATTAGGTTCTTTACCTGAGATGATGGACTATGCCCAGAGAATTGATGAGAAAAATAGGGTGCAGAGCAGTGGAAATATGTGGAATGGTAGGGGAGGAAGTGTATCAAGAAATTACCCGTCATCAAGAACAGTAACGTGGGAGGCTGCATCAAGAAATCAAACTCAGGCAGAAAGTGGAGGGGCCATATCCACAGCAGAATCCAACAATGTCAAGATGACTGGATCACATGGATTAAAGGATGTGGTGCGAGCAGAATTGAGGTTACATCAATTAGGTTCTTTACCTGAGATGATGGACTATGCCCAGAGAATTGATGAGAAAAATAGGGTGCAGAGCAGTGGAAATATGTGGAATGGTAGGGGAGGAAGTGTATCAAGAAATTACCCGTCATCAAGAACAGTAACGTGGGAGGCTGCATCAAGAAATCAAACTCAGGCAGAAAGTGGAGGGGCCATATCCACAGCAGAATCCAACAATGTCAAGATGACTGGATCACAACAAAACAAGCAGCTACAGGTATTAATCTTGAATGAAGTGTGTATGGAGGAAGAGGAAGAAGAAGGTAATGACAACCAGAACGGAGAGGAGTTGGACAATAAGGTGTTACAATTGTCTATGTACAACATTACAGGATTAACTTCCAAGAAATCCATTAAGATGTGGGGTGAAATACATGGGGAAAAGGTGACGGTGTTAGTGGATTGTGGAGCATCCCACAATTTTATTTCATCTACACTAGTGAGGGAAAAACAGCTCCCTGTGACAGAAACAGCAGCTTATACAGTAGAAGTTGGAGATGGAAGAAAAATAAAGTGTAGTGGGGTGTGTCAACAATTGATACTTCAAATTCAGAATTTGAAAATTCAGCAGTTTTTCTTCATATTTGAATTAGGAGGTGTGGATGTTGTTTTGGGCATGGAATGGCTAGCTGAGTTGGGAGATATTACAGCTAATTTCAAGGACCTTACCTTAAAACTACCAACTAGTACGGGAACCATGGTATTGAAGGGAGAAACAGCGCTGTCCAGAACTGGAGCTTCCTTTCGAGAAATAGTTAAGGCTCTACGAGATGACGATCAAGGATTTTTCTTGGAATGTAAGGAGATACTTGAAGATACTGTGGCAGAAAACTCTACTTCACAAGGAATACAACAGCTTTTGGAGGATTTCAAGGAGGTATTCAAGGAACCTACAGGTCTACCACCACCCAGGAGACAAGATCATGCTATAGTATTGAAGGAAGGGGCTAGCATTCCCAATTTAAGACCATACAAGTATCCTCATTATCAAAAGACTGAAATAGAAAAATTAGTAAATGATATGTTGGTGTCAGGTGTTATTAGACCTAGTGTGAGTCCCTATTCCAGCCCAATTATTCTTGTTAAAAAGAAGGATGGAGGATGGCGATTTTGTGTTGATTATAGAGCTCTAAACAAGATTACAGTCCCGGATAAATTTCCAATTCCTGTGATTGATGAGCTGGGTGGAGCCACCATTTTCTCCAAATTGGATCTTAAATCAGGTTACCATCAAATCAGAATGAAAGAAGGAGACATTCCTAAGACTGCTTTTCGGACACATGAGGGGCACTATGAGTTTGTGGTAGTGCCCTTTGGGCTGACTAATGCTCCTTCAACCTTTCAATCACTAATGAATGAGGAGGGCAGACCAGTAGCGTTCCTGAGTCAGAAATTGCCAGATAGAGCCCAAATGAAGTCAGTCTATGAAAGAGAATTGATGGCAATTGTCATGGCAGTGCAGAAATGGAGACATTACTTGATGGGAAGGCATTTTATTATTCAGACAGGTCAAAGGAGCCTCAGATTTTTGACTGATCAACGCTTGCGGAATGATGAGCAGCTTAAATGGACTTCTAAATTGATTGGGTTTGATTTTGAAATAAGATATAAACCCGGGAAGGAAAATGGTGTTGCAGACGCTTTATCCAGAAAAATGACATATGCAGCCATCTATGTTGTGCAATTCAAAGATTTAGATGAGTGGGTTGATGAGGTACATGTTGATCCTAAGCTACAGATTATTACTCAGGATCTCCTACAGGACCCTAATGCCCATCCTGGGTTCTCTATACAAAACGGAAAGTTGTTGTATCAAGGAAAGTTGGTTTTGCCGAAGGGGTCTCCACGAATTCCTCTGTTACTATCGGAATTTCGTAACTCAGCAGTGGGTGGACATTCAGGTTTTTTCAGAACTCATAAAAGAATTTCAGCCTTTGTATTTTGGGAAGGGATGAGAAAGGATATTCATCAATATGTAGCAGCTTGTGCAGTTTGTCAGCAGAATAAATACCAAATTTTAACACCTGCAGGTCTCTTAGAACCTCTCCCGATTCCTACACAAGTTTGGTCAGATGTTTCTATGGATTTTATTGAGGGACTTCCCAAGGCTCAAGGTAAAGATAGTTTATTGGTGGTAGTTGACAGATTGACAAAGTATGCCCATTTTCTACCCTTATGCCACCCTTATACTGCTCATGATGTAGCTGAAATTTTCCTAAAAGAAATAGTCAGGTTGCGCGGATTCCCATCCACCATTGTTTCCGATAGAGACAAGATTTTCCTTAGCAATTTTTGGACTGAATTATTCAAGTTGGCAGGTACTAAACTTAAATTCAGTTCAGCTTACCATCCCCAATCTGATGGACAAACTGAAATTGTGAATAAATGTTTGGAGACATACTTAAGATGTTTGACAGGAAGTAAGCCCAAGCAGTGGCCTAAATGGTTAAGTTGGGCCGAATTTTGGTTCAACACCAATTACAATAGTTCCACTAAACTCACTCCATTCAAGGCACTATATGGCCGAGACCCACCACTACTCCTAAAAGGCACCACTATACCTTCGGCCGTTGAAGAAGTGAATAGGTTAAGAGAAGAAAGGGATGTTATGCTACATGATCTGAAAGCTAATCTTGTGAAGGCGCAGGATCAGATGAAGAGATTTGCTGATAAACATAGACGGGACATCCATTTTGAAGAGGGAGATTGGGTTTACCTTAAATTACAACCATATAGGTTGAGGTCCCTCGCAAAGAAGGTGAATGAGAAGTTAAGTCCACGATTTTATGGCCCTTACCAGGTGATTAAAAGGGTGGGACAGGTTGCTTATCAGCTGCAGTTACCTTGTGAAAGTCGTATACACCCTGTTTTCCATGTTTCTCTTCTCAAGAAAGCTATTGGCCCTACTGTCACACCTCAACCCCTGCCTCCTATGTTATCAGAAGATTTTGAATTACAAGTTGAACCGGTGGGAGTCTTAGCAGCCCGCAACAACCATTCAGGCACAGTTGAAGTTTTGATTCAATGGAAGGATCTCCCCGACTTTGAAGCAACATGGGAACCATTGGATGTTATCCAGACACAATTTCCTCAATTTCACCTTGAGGACAAGGTGAATCTTTTGGGGGGGGGGAGTATTGTTAGTAAACCCCCAGTTAAGCGTGTGTATGTCAGAAAGAGGAAAAAGTAGGCTCAAATAACTAATTCTGTTAGTAGTTAGGTAGTTATGTCTGCTGTAATAACTGATTAACAGAGTCTGTTATCAGTTATAGTTAAAACTAATGGAGTGTTGTTACTTGTAAATAAATAGGAAAAGAGACTAAACGGAGGTAGGAAAATAATTCTGGACTGGGTAGGAGAGGTCAGGCTCTCGAATTCCTGACAGTGGCAGTGTATTCTTTCTAAAATTCAGTGAAATAAAGAAGATATTGATTCAGTTCCTTACAGCATGTTCTTCAGCTTCGTTATGCCCTTCTGCATAAAATCCTATCCTTGTTCTGGGTCTACAGTCTTCCGCTCACTCATAGACATGTCGCCAAACTAAATTTCTAGCATAGACTCCAAGATCTGCAACCAAATGTTGATAAACCCGTGTGAAAAAGAATCAAAATTTCAACCAAATATAAACAGGGCATTGCATCAGAGAAAAATATTTTAAATGAATATTATCTCTAAAGTTATATTAATTCTCCTACATGACAATGCAGAGATCCTTAAATAATTAATTACCAGAGAGGTGGCAGGAGATGAACACTATTCGCATGCCTTTGTAGTTAATGCGGATTGCTACGGCTCCTTTCTTTCTTCCAATTATGCCTCCCCAGCCCCCAACAGATTGTTTGTCCACCTTCAATTCTGCTTACCAATAAAATGATGATGATCATGTTTAGTAGGTTACGGGTTAATAATAATTATAAGATTAAATATAAGAAAGCTTTAATTTTGTCATAAAATATCACCTTTGATGAATGACTCTGCATTTTTTGTCCCAAACAGGTACAACTCCAAAGATTGCATGATAAATATAGCCATATATATAGCCAAAACATTAGGTATATAATGGATATATATAGTTTAATTGTCAAAGGGTGCTTCAATATTCAAATCACATGTCACATCCATTTCTTGATACTCTCCTCCACTTATGCAACCAAACAGATGCAAACAACAGAGCTCAAGACACTCTATGCCTCCAATTATTAAAGAAATTGACCTTGACAGTAGAAAATTATAAATATAACCCTTTTTTTAATGATTTAAGAAACCATTTACAGGGGCATAGCTAGGGAATTTTTCCATCCCAGTAGCTGTATATGATTTGAAGAGGTTCATATGAAGCCCAAAATAACTTAATTAGGATGGACATTTATATGATTATCACCGTTGACAGAAACATTTTGAACTTATATTGCATCGTAAGCAATAAGTATACCAAAATTCCTATAAGCACAAAAATTAATGAAATGTGAATAAAATCATATGCGTGCCTTTAACAGAAACTCAGAAAAACAGTACCATAACACCACCCAAAATCAGTTCACAAAAACAGAAAAAGAAAAAAACATCCACACAAAATCATTAAAAAATGCAAAATTGATAGACAAAAACACTTAGACCAAACCGAAAAATCAAAATTAAAATGATGAGCAAGAAGGGAAACTGACCTGGAAGACAGGAACACTCAAGGGATCAAAGCAAAATGGTGGTTTTAGCCGCCTTGACCCTCTCTCCCCAAACAGACACCGCCTCCAATACCGCTGTGATTCCACCATTGTAAACCCCAAAAGCAAGACCAAATCCACCCCGCTGCTATGCGTCCATCGCCTCTGCCGTATTCCCATCATCTCTCTTTCTCTTTTTCATTTCATAACCATACTCTCTCAAAATTCAGGATTGGATACAAAGAAAGAGACGGTGAGAGTACCTGGATGAAGAAATAATGGATTGCAGTCATTTTTTTCCCGGCTTCTACTACCATCGCGCCCCGTCTCCTCCTGTCCTCCATAGTTGTCTCCGCAACAGAGCATTATTTGAGGGTGGAGTAACTTCTTCTTCAAACGGGAGTAACTTCTATTCAACCTTGAGTAGAGAGGTGGAGTAACTTCTATTCCATGTAATAATAACAACCGATTTTTTTCAGTCAATAAGAGTATAAACTAGGGGTATAATGGGAAAGTAAATGTGGACATCAAATTGAGGCATCGCCTTTATATAAAGCTTTTAGGCAAAGCTCTCAAACCAAAACATCTCATGGAAAAATACTCTAACTAAGATTGTTCTTGTTGAATTTTGTTTAATTTTCATTTTCATTTTTCATTAAGAGACCCACCATGCTCAGAAGAAAAAATAAATAGACAAAGTGAAATAATCAATAATTGGTATAATAGGAAAGAGAAATGAAAAGAAAAAAATATATATATAAAGGGTCTTATATATTTTAGAATCAAACTATCAAGTAAATTATATATTAATCAAACATTTTTTTAAATTAAAAAATAACTTTCAAAAAATAATATTTTTTAATATGAAAATATATTTAATTTTAATTTATTTTTCATAAAATTCCACTAAAAATTAACTTTCAAAAAACGATATTTTTTAAGATGAAAATATATTTAATTTTAATTTATTTTTCATAAAATTCCACTATTTTATGAAACTAATTACCCTTAGGGTACTCATTAACATTTCTCGTACTTAAAGTATATATAAAAATTTTAAAATATTAAAATGGAAAGGAAGAGAGAAGCAAAAAGTTTTAGCATTCTTACAATATACTTTGTTATGGATAGGAATACCGAACTATTACTCATATGCCGGTTGCTGCTAAATACCCACTATAAGGAAA
Source organism: Sesbania bispinosa (assembly GCA_026901365.1). Taxonomy (NCBI): domain Eukaryota; kingdom Viridiplantae; phylum Streptophyta; class Magnoliopsida; order Fabales; family Fabaceae; genus Sesbania; species Sesbania bispinosa. The sequence continues at coordinate 357,174 of QLOH01000765.1, read as the reverse complement.
GTTGGAAACTAGAATATAGTTAGCTGAGTTTGGTTTTTTAACAACGGAAATGGAGAATATAAAGAAAAGTTAAGGTTTTCCTTACGATTCAATAAATTCCGAAGTGAGAGCATGAAAGAAGCAAGATCAAGTTTCTCAGAGGAGTATTATATGTCAAGGAGACTCTTGAGTTCTTGCGGTTCAGAACGGTCGACACTGACGACAACAAATAACTCAACGACAGCGTGAAAAGAAAGCCATTTGGGATACAAAGCCTACAAAATTAAAACGTTCATAGAACCCAATCAGAGCTCAAGGTAAGCAAGATAGAACAATGCATAAGAATCATCCATCAATTATTTAGTTAACATAGTTAAAGCCCAGTTAAGCCCAATTCGGTAATTTCCAATTAAAACAGTGGATTTAATCATGAATACAGCCTAAAATAGTTAAGATTAAATATGCAAAGTGTATGTAAAATTATGCTCATCAAATTCCCTCACACTTGCTCTTTTGCACTCCAAGCAAAATACCACATCAACTAAAAAATCAACTACGGAGCACAATGCAAATACAAATCGCATAATTATCAAGAGATCCTAGGAATGCATAGGAGTAGGCAAAATACAACATCCAAGGAATCAAAGAATCAAGAAAAATGTGAATGACATTCCTTACAATGTAGCAAACAAGAGAGTCAATCAAATCAAATGGTGAATCAAAGGTGATAGAATCCTCACAAGACATACTCTCCAACACTCAAGTGTTTAAGCTTGTGTATATACACTCAAAGCCACTCATGTAAGCAAACACTACCATAAGCTTGGCAAGACTCTAATATCCCCAACTGAATCACATTCATGCAAAGATCATGAGGACTTCATAAAGGATGTAATGGGGCCAAGGTAAAGGTAGGGAAAATGAAGGATAAGTAGCTAAAAACCAAAGAGAGTAGAGGAGCAATGGGGAATAAACCCAAAAATAAATGCAAGTAGCATACATCTCAAGATCACAATTATACTCCTTTTCTAACTTTTGACCCAATTTTTTTCCTTTTTTTATTTCAAACACTTTATTTATTTGCTCTATTTTTTAAAAAAACTTTTTTTTGAGCTTTTCTTCATTCTTTTTTCTCTTTTTTTTGCCTTCCTTTTCCATTTTTTTCCTTTTTTATTAACTAGCCAAAGGTCAACAATGAGTTATCCACATGAGGAGATAAGAAAGTGAAGTATACCCCCACACTTATTTAAGAACCTATTCCCAACACAATTCCAAAGCTCCTCTATCCCCTAAGGTAGGGACAAATCATGGTTTTTCTCTTTTAAGGCTTGTAATGAGCTTTTAGAAACAAGAAATAGGATCCATAGGCTCAAACGGGCTAACAAGTGGATCAATCATCAAGGTAGGCTCATATGGCTAATAGCTCAATATCAGCAAACAATGCCTCAATCATCTCAATACATGCATGTGAATCAAGTTGCAAATTAAAGAGTCAAGCCAAGTTCTAGAGCACAAGCAAACATGAGGGAAATCACACTAGAAAAAGAGAGAATGGCATAGAATGGTCCATCCAACAATAAGGCTCAAAATCTCACCAAGGACAACTCTATCACAAAAGATTCAACCAAATAATTCTCAAAACCAACTTATTCACCAAAATGCAAAGAATCCAATCAACACAAGTCATGAATCTAATTATCCAAGAATTAGGAAAATGCCAACCACTAATACATTTCCTAAAAATCAAATGAAAAACATGCTATATGTATTTTTTTTCTGTTAAAAAACTATTTTTTCTGTAAAAATCGAATTACTGTCAAAATTATGTTGTAGGGGAAAAATTCTGCTATCAAAATCCTGATGTATAAAACTCTGTTGTAAAAAGCAACAATAAAAACGCAACAACAGCTACAATAAATGCACAAATAGCAACAGCAAAACACACAGTTTACAATAATTACAGACAACATAAAAACAGCAACAGCAGCTGCAGATTAGCTACGAAGCAGCAAATAACAAAGAAAGAACAGCAAACAGCAAAGAAAAACAGCAATATAACCTACATTAAACAGTAGAACACAACAAATATACAGTAAAAACAATTTTTTTTTTAATCCTTAAACAATCCTAGAGTTACTAAACAACCTAAAAATTAAAATTCTAAAATTATAAATATCCTCCCCCACACTTAAATCACACATTGTCCTTAATGTAAAAATAGGAAATTATGGATCAACACATATAATGTAATAAAAATGTGAGAAAAGAGAAACTCCCCTTCAACCAACTCCTGTCCTGGGAATGCTTGAATCATTCGGTACATTGTGCTACGCACCCACGCTTTATCTACTAACATACTAATCATACCAAAACACATGTCAATGTCATTTTCGTGGACATTCAAATTATTAAGATCTTTTTTATGTTTCAACCTAGTACTCACATGGATAATAGATCCTCCAATGGTCATTGCAGCAATCAAATTACATGACTCGGTTTCTTCGTAACGGGCAAATGAAACTGTGTATCAAAAAACATAAAAGCAATAACGAGTAACATCAAAGCAAAAAAAAACAACACCTTACAGAACGATGTCCATTTCTCTTAATGCAAGCGATACGTGTTTTACCATCTCATCTTGAAGTGCTCAAGATTGGTTTTCCTAAACACATGTTCGGCAATATTTATTTTTTCGTTTAACCACAGGTATCCTCCACGGGAGACAATCCTGTTCGAGCCAGGAACATCCACATCATGGTGGGGGTAGCTCTCCCGGGATTTTTTCCATCTACAAGACTCAAACCTCGACCTTGCTTAAGGGGAATCAAGCATGTAGCACTTGAACCAACTTCCGTTGGTATTTGGCAAAATTTATTTATATATATTTAAATGTATACATAATTAATTTACATGAATTAATTAAAATTATGTACAACATACTAAATTAAACTAAATTAATCTTTAAGTAAAATGTAAATTTAGATTATATACATTAAATTAGTATCCTAAAATTTATTTATATATATTTATATGCATTAAATTAATTGAATGATATATGCATTTAAGAAAATCTAATAGTTTTTTTTAAGGTAAGAAAATCGAATAGTTGTAAGGGATTAGAGTACCCATTGTCAATCTCATAGTATTTGATAATTTTAATTTGTCACATCTTTTATGTAAGGGGTTAAAGTACCCATTGTACTCCCATTATTTTGATTCTTTTTCCTTAATAAAAAATAACACGATAAAATATTTAATGTTTTATATATTGCTAAAAATTTAATCAAATTAAAAAATATAGCTCCTTAATATTTTGATTGATTTTGATATAAAAATATATATTAAATAAAAAATAGATTTAGGAACATAAATACTAAGATTATTTTAATAAATCTATTTGATATGTAGCTTTGATACAAAGCTGGTTGAATTTGGTATAAAAATACGAAGCATGTTTTAGAATATATAAATATATTTAGTATTATACTATTATGTAAGTAAAGAAATAAAAAAAGAGAGGAATCCCATTCTTGAATATCTTGGAACTGGATATTCAAAAAAATTTGGCATTGGGGGTACTGCACTCACGCCATAAGAAGAAAAAGATCAAAACTAATGATTTAAAATTTACCTTCTTGCTAAACTTGGCTCTGCAACTACCTCTCTGGTCAGTTCCTAAGTCTTAGCATTCTACCTTATCTCTTCTGTCTGTCTTTCTTTTTTATAGATCATTCTTCATGGATTGCTGATTCCTGCTGCTTTTCTATGTTTCGGTTCTCAACAAAGTTTCTCTCTTTTTTCACGCAATTTCACTGCAGGAGGTTATTTGGTTATATTATTTCCATAGTTTTGAAACTCCTCACTCTTCAGTTTCACACTTGAGTTTGTAAACCACCCTATTCTACTTTTTAACTTCTATAAATCAGTTTACAGATCTCTAACCTTGCTCTTAAAAAAAATCATTGAGCATTGATACTATGACTACATCCCTGCTACCCCTGCATAGGTTGTGCAATTTGATAAAAAATCAAAACCAATGAAGTAGGCAACAACAACATTATCATATCCTCAATTTTTTTTCTTTTTGGATGTCATGGCTCAAATATTATTTGTCTCAATCAAGGATGACATCATTGAGTATTACTGAAGGGCTACATTGTATATGCCTCCACGACATAGTAGGACAAAGTAGCAGTATTTCTAACTGATCAGCAAGAGCAAGCAATAAACAACAAAAACATGCTAGAGCTATTACTCTCCTATCCTACCACAAAGTTATTATTACAATCAAAAACCAAATCCCAAATCAACACGCTCAATTATTGAACTTTGGAACAATTGAACACGGTGAAAATATGACAGATTAAGGAGATAAATAAGTCAAAAAAAAGCAAAATGCATATCTCTGGAGAAGAGTATATAACATGAACATAAGGTAAAGCACCTTCGTTGCAGTGGTCTTCAAAGCACTGGCATCACTTCCATAGTCAGGTTCAGTCAAAGCCTAATGATAAGAAAACCACCAATTTAAGAAGTGGCAGTTAAGGAAAAATGCAAAATAATACAATGCCAAGAAAGTCAACTGACCCAGCATGCTATAGTTTGTAACTGTGCCAAAGAAGGCAGATACTTTTGCTTCTGAACTTCTGATCCACACAGTGCTAAACTTGACAGTCAATTAAAGTTATAAAATATCAGGATCGGTTGACAGCAAATTATACAATATAAATGAAACAAAATTTAGAGAATTATTATTAAGAACCAAAGGTATTACAAATAATGAGCATTGCCAAAAATGAATGAACCAAAATAAAAGTCGAACAACTTGCATCAACCCTTGCAACTTCTGCAATAGCTATAGCACTTCCAGTAATGGAAAGACCAGGACAGCCATAACCCTGAGAATCAGAGGTAGCTAATAACTCCTGCAATCATATGTAATACTTTAAAAAAATATAGGATAATATGCAGAGAGAGAACCTTGATTGTGCCACCAGCGACACGCAATGCACCAAGCTTTGGAATAACATGAAATGGGAACTTGGCTTTCTCCCAAATGCCCTTTGTTTTATAGTGTCTCAATATTTTTATACTATGTATTGCGTATCATTCCACAGGTCATATCAAAAGAGATAATCAGGAGATTAAAAAAGGAAAATACAGACAAAACCTAATAATATTACTTATGCTTTCTATTACTGCTTCAAGATTACCATGTGAGCATAATGCAGTTCATGATTTAAATAATAAGAAAGTGAAATGAAATCCTAAGATAAATTTCAATTGCCTTGTCAATATATAAATCATACACAGTTGAAAATAACTTCAACAGGAGAAGGAGGATTAGCATCTTTTGCAGATACAATTTCCATGTCAGAAATATAATTAGGTGCACAATCCATACAATGGGCTACTTTGCATGTCCACAGCTTTGGCATCACAATTAGATGGAAACTCATCGAGTCCAAGTATATATATATAGGATTATGAAAATGTCTGCAATTACGAAGACAGAACACCACCTATGGACTATGCAGAATATGCCTATCCAACTTAAGAGCACCATCTATTCAGAATATTAACAATTTAAGATCACCATCCATGTCATTTAACAAAAATAGGCAAAACCAAAACACAAATACCAATTTCAGTACAAAGGGTGTTTGCACTAATATCAGTACAAAAATAGGAGATTTTTTTAAATCAGAAATCAAATATACTGAAACTCCCCTGCACTATTAGCAGTAGGAGAAGAAAGAAAGAGCCATGTAAATTTGGGTGTGTGTTTGAAGAATCCAAGTGAAACTGAGTGCATGGCACAAATTCAGAGAGCTTGATCTGATTTAATCAATATGAAGCTAAAGACAGGAGACTGAACTTCATTCTATTCGATGTTCTGAAAGTGTCAGAAATGGGTGTATGGCTTCTGCGTTGAGGCCCTTGGCCATAACCAGACCCCCTTCACAATATAATATACTTCAAGATGACATTTCAAAAAGATAGAAACACATGTAGACACAGATAGAAAACATGCATAGAATTCAGCATTCTGGATGGTTTAATAAACCTAGAAAACATGCATTGATTTAACCATGCTGAATCACAAAGACACAAAGGTACTTTGCCCAATTCTATTGATACTCCTCACAGTCAATCTTGGACCATATCTCAGCTCCCTTTCTTTTTCATGCATAAAAATCACCCCCAATTAATTTTCTTTTCTTTTAAAAACAAATAAGCTTATATCATATAAACCTTAAAAGATGAACACACCTTTTGAAAATTCACTACTGCTACCACAAACACAATTATCTATTTGCAAAACACAATTCTTGTATGAACAAAGAACAGAAGCAAAAGAAAGCATATAAATCTCATAACGCTGCAGAAAAAAGAGAAAACAAAAGAAGTACTTGTGGTTGTTGACAATTTCAAGTGAACGGAGCTATGCGAAGTTTCGCTTCCTCAAAAGGTGAAGGAGAAAAGAGGATGAAGCGGTAGCAAGTGTTGGGGGAACAGTTGTGGGCGGGGGTCGAAAACCGCGATCCATGTGTCAAATATAGTAGTTAGATGTGACCAATTTCTTAAAATGACGATCCATGTGTACAAAACATGGAACAAATAGATAATAAAAGGGAATTATTTCTTATAGCGAAAGTGTCAGCATAAAGGTATTTGTCTCTGCTAGAGGAAATATGCATATATGCATTGCTTTTATTGGAGAACACGGTTTCCTTATATCAATATATATGTGGACCAATATATATGCATCAATATATATGCATTAATGAAAAGAACATACTTCTACAATCTAGTGCAGCATAGGTCATAAACGAACTGAATTATGCTATTCTATAACTTATAAATATATTTATATGTGCTATTTCAGACAGAAGAGTCCACTTGGAATCAATTGTGAACAATAAAAATTAAATCAAGAGTCTAGAAAAATATAGAAAGATTTGTTAGAGAAATTAAACCTTGTATTTGACCATTTGCAATGCTCAAAGAAACATTTTTGTTGGCAGGTTGGTAGCAAGACCCGTTTAAGGACATGGGCTGGAAAACAAACAGGGAAATGTGTGGGATTGTTGTTGACGAAAAAGGAAGTTATCAATGGTGGGTTTACGGTTAATGGAAGATGGAAGTTATCGAAGGGCAATTTTGTGAAGTTAAATGTGGAAATGAAAAAGAGGCTATCGCCATGTTATAGATGTTATAGATATATGTTTTTGGACCCATATCAGGTTTAAGGACATGGGCTGGAAACTTTACAGCGATATTAAGAATTTCAGCCCTATACTCTTGGAATTGCAAGGAGCGAATAAACTCATCACAATGGCGAGGCAGAAGATCTTCAAATTTATCAGATGGGAGCCAGTCTTTTAGCTTGAGCATCTCTGGCTAGAGATTTATGTATGTTCTTCCCTCTATATAACCATTAAAAAATTATGTGTATTAATTTCTACCTGCAAAGGTTTTTAGAAGGGAGAATGTTAATAACCCCTTCAAGTCTTCAATCCAACAATATTCACCAATATCAACAGCAAGCTTTACTGCAGACAAAAAAAAAATAGTAAGCTTTGCTATTAAATCAATAACCTTGTTACATGAACTGTTAGCATATGAGCATGACCTCATATTATTTGCAAGTTTACAGCAGTCTTTCACAATTTCCTTCACCTAAGAATCTGTCTTTGCACTTAACTTCCAAATATTGAATAAAATTTAGCTAAGAGCTTCAAATTCTACAGGGAAGAAACCCAACTCCAATTAGGAAAATTTTTTTTGGTGTCTATACTAATAATAATAATTGAAATTTAGTAATGGCTCTATAATAATGCAATTTAGCATTTCCAAATAAAGCAACTCATACTTTCTGTCAACTGAATCTATACTAATAACTAGCGGATAGACAGGCACTGTCGTGCCTGTCTATCCGCATTTTTTATTGGGGGAAAAAATGTAAAATTTATTTATTTACATTTTTAAATACCTTATATAATTAATTTGCATGAATAAATTAAAATTATAATCAACATTCTAAAATAAAATTAATTAATCATAATGTAAAATGTAAATATAGTTTATATACATTTAAAGGTAAATAATATAATTTATGTTCAATAGGTAAATAAATATAAAGAATTAAATTAAAAGAATAAATGATATTTGCATTTAAGACAATCTAAAATAGTACTTTAGATGAAAAAGTACTATTATTATTATTATTTTATTTTATTTAAAAAGTTTCTATCAAATTCATAATGATGAATTAACATTTTCTCTAATCACTACTATAAGGTCTAAGATAAACTAAAAAATAAAGAAAGTTTGCTGCCTAAAAACATTCTGCAGCTTCTAGCATTCTACCTTCAGCCTTGTCAGGAATGCCAAGATTATACTAAGCAGAAGCATTAAATTTGTCATGTCGCAGTGCACCCATCAGAAAGCTTCTGACAGCAGGGTCTGATTGATTACTGCACCATCTAAGAACCACAGCAGTGGAGATCAAGCTAGATACATGTCCAGGATCAATGTTCAAAGCATCACGAATTTCTCAATCATAGAGGTGAGATATTAACTCATACTTTATTTTCAAAATGAATTTAACAACAGAAATATTAAAATTAAAAGCTTAAGCATATTAAAATTAATATTATCAAACACTATCAGATGATGTTATAAAAAAGGGAATAAGTTCCCAGTACTAAATATATTAGTCCACCTATAATGAAAAGTACTAAGCCACTCACTTATCAAGTAAAGATGATTCTAGCCCACTTATGTGACCAACCTAAATGGTTAAAAAACTGGAATGTGCATGGAAGATGTTTTATTTGGATGTTACATTCTGAAAACTTATTTGGCCCAATTCTCTCATTATAAAACCATAAAAACACAGTTTTATTTCATTGCAAACAGAACTTGAAAATACAGCCAGTAAAGAAAACAGAGAAAGAAATTCCCCTGCCCTGTGGCAACAACCATGTCCAATACTACCCTGAAGTCATGATTACAAAACTAAGCAAGGAAATATGTTAAAATGCAAATCGAATAACTAAAGACATGATTACATGAACTTAGACAGAGGAGTTTTGGTTAGAGTTTGGAATAAGGGGATATTAGGGTAAGGAAGTGAAGCAAGCATGTGCTGAGTTTGGGAAGGAGGAAGCAGGCCGCTCGAAGAGTCTTCCATATCTCTATTATATTTTTCAACTGAGTGAGTTTTTATACAAATCCACATCTGCATACTGATATCAGCAGCAGGGAGGCATATTAAGTGAGTTTGTGCAGTACTTCCCATTTTCTGATTCCATTTTTCTGTCAATCACTAATTAGACTGTAAGATCATTGAGGTACAGCAAAGCAGCCACAGCAAAAATAATGCAGGTGATATAAAAGGTAAGCTAATAGGTGAAATACATTTACTTTTATAAAAAAACATCAGAAAAATCCTTTCAATCAACATGGCTCTAATGCAAGAAAATCTAAATAAGTCAGTTACTAAAGCAGAAAATTTTAGGGTTGAGACTTTTACATATTCCTTCCCTAATAATTGTCTCTGGATATATTATTTAGGATTTAAATACTAAACAAATAAACCAAGTGGCAGGTAAATGGGCTAATTGAATATATTCATTAGGTATTTAGCCTGACTTGTAAGCTGAAATTGCAGCAAGAATTGAAACTTAATAGCAATGCACCGAATGCACGAAAAATGAGAAAGTAAACCACTCACACCTTTGTTAACATCCTTTTTGCAAGTATGTGATAGTGACGTTGCCATATCTGTTGACCTACCATAGTAGCCACCAATACCCTGTAAAATTTCCCAATTACAGTAAAAAGTCCAAGAACAATCAAAGCCATTATGAATAATAACGGTAGCCCTGCTTCCCCAGCACCTCCCAAACAACCACCACATTCTGTTGCCATGGTTCCACAACTCTCAAAGCATGTGGTGCAGTCAGTCCACATACAAAGAGTACCTGGAAAATGAAACTATGCACAAATTCTGCAATAATAGCATACAAAGTAAAAAATCTACCTCAGTCTCTAATCATTAATATTCTGAATTACATTGTTGCTGCTAGTATAAACCTAATGCACATGAACTATAAAAATAATAAAAAAGAGGTAAAAAAGATTCAAGAAAATTATACCCATGCCCAATGCACAGAGCTCAACATGGTCTTGGTTTATGTACTTCTGCATAGGAAAGAAATACAATATCAATACCTCTTGGCTACTGAATGAAAAGCGGTTCAAAAGATAAAATATAGGAAAAATCATTTGATGCCAAGTTTTTGAAGAATTTTATCTAAGATAAAATATACTCTGTTATAACACAAAAAGCTATCATTCATCTCAACCATGTAAACGGGCACTCAACCATGTAGAACTAAAATTTCCCTATTTAATTTCCATTATATTTCTCAGCATATTTCTGAGGCACCTTAAAGTGGATTTTTGAAAGGAACCTGCTTCTCAAACTCAACAGTTTCAATCACAAACTATTCATTATATAGATAATTTTTCATGCAAATTTAATTTAAAAAAATCAATTATTGAAATCCAGTATGCAACCATCATATTGAAATATAACAAAACAATATAGATTAAACTAAAGTCTTTGGTATTTGATATGATTGCTTTATATTATGGTACACTGGACTTTATATTTAATTCATAAACTCATAAAGACTTTATATTAAACTCATAAAACCCAGATTGGACACTGCCTGCCCATAGATAGCCCTTAGATTGGACATTGTAAAGTATTATATTATCTTAATGGAAGAAAAGAATGGAAGAAAAGAATTGCGGCAAAGAAATTGAATATATAACACAACTGACAACTCAATAATTTAAATGATAAAATTTTCATGCAAAGCTCAATCTAAATCCTGCAGAAAATTGCACCCACTACCATTCTTATAACTGTTGTCAAACAGATTTAACTTTTGCGTTGAACCAGAAGCCCATTGATAAATCTTGACATTTCTAACCAAGCAAATTGAAAGCAACCTTTAAAGTATTGCCTTCACCCACTTATGAAATCTATTTTGGTAATTGTACACCTAAAAGTGGTTTTGATAAAAACTATCCAAACAACATTGATTCTGCCAAAATCACTTTTCAGGCAAAGGTATCCAAACATCAACACTTCAAGTCAATCCCACTTTCAACAAAAATCAAGTTCGCAAACACTCACTCAAACACACAAAAAAAGCTTTGTATTGAATCTACCCTGGCTACCTAGTATAGAGTGTCTCTCCCTCCATACCAGATATTCGCCTGACTTCACCACCCAATTATGCTCCTTCCTGAAGAACAAAAGGCAAATTTTGAAGAAACTGTGTCAATTATTTCAATCAGATCTATCCATAAATATATATTGTGTTCAGATCCACAATGAGATAGAATCAGAAAATCAAAATCGAAAAAAATGAGAGATATAGGATCAGTGATATTAGTCTCCGAATGAGGGAAATTGCGCTTCAGCCAAATTACTCTCCCAGTCACAAATCTTGAGGAATAATTTAACTGAAAGAATACATATCCAGAGACTAATTTGATGATTAAATTTAAATGCATTGCAGATTAAGGGGCTACTGGCAACATATGTAATTTTCATCATTTGGGGAATTAATACACTATAGACCAAGGTTATTAAATCGGGATTCAGATCGTGAATCGGAAAGGCTTTTTTCTGAATCGCGAATCGAATCGTATCGTGAATCGTAAGATTCATGAACAATATGAAGAATGGCATATATAGCTAATAGAGACATATAAATGCCAAAGTTCTAGACCAACAACTAAAAAACATAAATGTAGGAGCAGTTTAACTTAAAGAAACATATGAAAACATGTATTAAGTAGCATTTTGGAGGCAAAGTGATAAAACCAGTAGGACCACCTGGAAGAAATAAAAAAAAAAAAGAAAGCGCAGAAGACAGCACAAAGAAGACAGTGCAGAAGACAGCAGCAACTTGCACACTACCAGTCACACATGTTGCCTTGTCGGGGAAGAGAAGAGAGAAAACAAAAGGGTCCTTGTCGGGGAAGAGAAGAGAGAAAACGTAAGGGTCTGTTTTTTTATGAATATCAAAGTGGGTGCCTTTGGAGGGAAGGAATCGGCACTTTTAGGCCCTATTCCAACCTTTTTTTTATAAAAAAAGTATTTTTCTGTGGGTTTTCTGAACTGGGTCACGCATGACACTGATCCGTTTCAGTCACAACCCGTCAAAACAAGAATCGTAAGATACAGCCAGAATCGAGACTCACTGCGATTCACTGCGATACAAACGATTCGAGGTGCGATTCAGTACCAAAAACGATTCGACCTGCGATTCGTATCGCCTGGACGTCGAATCGTATCGAATCGCACGAATCGTATCGCGATTCATGCGATACTGATAACAATGCTATAGACTAATTTAACTACTCACTCTAAAATGAAATGTAATTGCAATGGCGTTGGAAGAAGGTAACAATGCCTGCTTTCTCACTTACCAGTCGTGTAATGATGGCCTTTCATAATTGTAGGACTAATAGCTATAGACTAATTAAAGTATTTACTCATTCAAATGAAATTGCAAAGGACAAAAATGGAGTGACTAATTAAAGAACAAAGAAAAATGTGGTGCAGAAGTAATTGTTGGGCGATCAAACGTAAGAAAAGCTTAAATTTTTAAGAAAAGGGAAGAGAATTGTGGAAGTTACCTGACACGGGCAAGCCTGCGAGAGTTCCATCACCGACCTTGAGAATCTTGCCGGCGCATATGAGATTGATGGAGTGAGGGGCACAGTTTGATCGCTTCGCCACCTCTTCCAGCACCCCTGGCCATGTCCCTGCTATCTTCAATTTCGCCATCGTCATTCGTCAGTGACGCACTCTCAGAATTTGAGAGAGACTCTGAAGAAAAGATGATGAATCGAATTCCAAACTGTGCTGCGTCAGCACAGAAATAAAACAGGAAATAATCCAACAGGTTTATGGTGAACAATGAAAAGTTTCCCCAATAAGCCAGCATTAAACAAAGATTTAAAAAAATAGAACACTGATAACCTTTATACTCTCTCTTTTAAAAAAACATTGATTCAAAATTTTCTATTTACCTAACCAGAAATGCCCTCTCTGCTTTATCCTCTCTTTTTCCTGTGCGCTCATCGCTGGCTTTGCACCGTTCGGTGCTCATCCCCAATCCAGTGGAGGTTGTAGCCGTCTTGACCCTCTCTCACCGCCTCCAATACCGTCGTGAGTCCACCATTGTAAACCCCAATAGCAAAACCAAGTCCATCTCGCTGCTGTGCGGTCATCGCCTGTACCGTATTCCCCTCATCGCCTCTAAAAGACTAAAAGATGAAGGGAAAAAAATTGAAAATGTGTGAAGATATGAAAGAACCCTAAAATTTGGCAAGCAGAAATTAATTAGGAAAAAAGAAGAAGAAAGTGTAATAATAAGAGAGGGTGACGAAGGAAGCCGACTTGATGAAGAAATAATGGATTGCAGTTTTTTGCTTGAAAGGTCTTTCTTCACTTTTTTCCCAGATCCTCCAAGTTGTCTCTGCAGACTGCAGCAGTTGTTTTTTTTTAATACCGGAGCGTTATTTGAGTTGGGGTAACTTCTTTTTCAAACAGGAGTAACTTCAGTGGTTTACGGTTTTTTTGTCTCCGTGACTGCTATCTAATTTGTGTCTTTTTTTAAAAAGTGAGGGGCTTAATCGGAAATGGAAATGTGGACACCAAATCCAGTGATCCCCTTTATTAATAGTATAGAAGTATAGATAATGCAATTTAGTACTTAAAATTTTATCAGTTTAAAGTTCAAATAATCAATTGTTATATAGCATAAGAAAACCATTTATTCATCTTACATTAAGAATAGATGGTTCTGGTAACGGGCACTGAATCGGTCTATCATTGTCAAGGGGTTCAGTTGCAGCACTTGCTGCAGCTGCTGCCTCTGAGTTTGGGGGCATTACTTCCCTCTCATCCTGCATGATATGAAATCAACACATAATGCAACAAAAAGGTTATGTCACCAATCAAAACTCTGTCCACATAACTTAACAAAAATAAACAAACTTCTAAGCCCAATTGCATATAAGTCTCTAATTTTCCAATCCAACAGCGAATCACATGAACAGTTCATTGGACTCGGGGGACGAAATAATGTTTAAAATCATTGAATTTAAATTTAATTGAGTTTTTTCAAATGCACAAAACATGTAGGATTATCATAGGCGGTGTTAATTTCTACCTGTATGATTATCAAATGCAACTATGTAGGATTGACATAGGGGGAATTTGTCTATAACATATGGTCTGATTAGAGGCACAATTCTATACAAATCAAACCTTAAAAATCTTCTTCTTTTACTAAGACTTACGAGTCCAGGAGATTGGTATGGACTGCTATTAAAATCATGATATTTGATATGCACATAGCAATGTAATAATAGTTCAATAATAGGGACAAAATGAAGAGTTAAAAAATCACCAAATTAAATGTGTATAATAGTTTGTCCTGCACTTTTGTATCGTTTACTTCTCATAAGTAAAAGTAAGATGTTGTCGTAACAAACCTGAATTTGCTGGATACCAGTGAGATCCTTGCAGAAATCACTCAGCAGGTAGGCCTCACATATGTTTGGAAACATGCTTCAAGCTGGCCAGTGACACTACTCACTATGACAGATGGAAAGTCAATTATTTCTTATATACCTATGAACTAACACTACTCATACAGAAAAAAAAAAGGTATACAGAATGCACACAAAAAGCATTTTAATTAGCAACAACATGTAATAAAGTCAATTATCCTAATTCATACTGATACAGGGTTTGTAGGAAACCAACATTTTGCAGTTAAGCTGCAATTATCCCACCCAACAAAGATACTCATGATCATGAGTGTGTAGTGTGTACCACATAAAAGCATCATATTTACATCTTGACATGTGTGCAAAAAAGGGAACAAATGTGGTTAAGTCAAGAGGGTACCTGAGGAAGCAATCACTTAGAGCAAACTTTGATATAAAAACCGCAAATTCTCACTCTTCCCGGCAACGACTTTTAACTTCATCATGCCTGGTATATACCACAATCAAAATTTTCAAAACAGAAAATGAAAGATTCAATCTTTAACAACAAAGACAGGAACACAAGCAGAAATTGATGAGAACGTAATAAAAAATTAGCGAATTGGGAAGCGGAAAAAGGTTCATTTGGGGTTTGGGAAAATCGTATTGAAATCCGATAAAGATTGAAATCCCCAGTAATGGGCACCACAAGATCATCAAAGCAAAGAAACATGTTAACGGAGAGCGAAGAAGTTGGGATCAAAGCAGAAGACGCTTCTCTTACCAATTCGTAATTGAATTCCCTGGGTCTCAGAGTCGATGGAGCGCCGTGAGAGACCCACGTCTCAGAGTACAGCCACCGCCCCCTTTGTCACCGTCCCATACCCCAGCAGCATCCCAGCCGCGCACAATCATCCCCGTGGACCATCGCGGTCGCCCTTGGCTTCGCGCTCATCCACCTCACACCCACTTCAATTTGTGACTTTCTTTCTAGGACAAATTCCAAAATAATAAACCCTTGTACCCATTACCCCTCAACACTGTTGTATGAAAGACCAATGGAAGAAAATATGTGTGCAGGGATCCGTGGAGAGAATGAAAGACCGAGTGCTATTTGAGAAGAGAAAGAATAAGGTGGCTTTCAAAGAAGCAGTGGGTTTAGGCAGTTATCTTGCAGAGAAGCAAAAAGAAGTGAGCGGGGGTGGGTTAACCGGTAACCTCGAGATTTTAAAACTCAGATTACTAAAAGAAATGCCATGTTAAATGGAATTATTATAAAATTGTCCTTGTTTTATAAATATTTTACATTTTTACTTATTGTGCTCATGTGCATGGGCGGAACTTTGCTATTACCGAGGGGAGCCATGGCTTCCCCAAATTTTTTCAGTAATATTTTTAGGTATATATATATATAATTATTAAATTTTAGTAAAAATGTATTTTTAGTCCTTGTATTTTTATTCAACTTTGATTTTTTTTTAGGAAATATGCTTTTGGTCCCTATAGTTTGGGTCAACTTTGGTCTTCATCCCTATAGTTTAAAACCATGGTTTATTGTCCCTCTAGTTTTAAAACCCCCTAACACCCGTCCCTGACGTTAGTCTTCTCTGTTAACTTGCTTAGCTGGATAATGGAAGTGCCAACTCAGCCTGTGATTGGGCCCCACTCATGCTGACTCATGTGAGATGTAAATTTTATAATTTCATTTTTTATTTATTTCCCTAATTTCATTCTTATTTATTTTCTAGTAAAATCCCTAAAATGTAAAAACTCTAACCAAGTTAAACTTTTACATTCCCGTCTTCTCTCTTCCTCTGTCTCTTACCCAAAGACCTTTGTTCTCTCTGCTGCTGTTTGAAGGTCGATGCGTGTTCGAAGTGGTCCCATTGTGTAGACATTGGAACAGTGTGTTGCTCACGTGGAGGTTAGCTTTCGAACGGTGCCGGTAAGATTCTTTTGGGACCACCATTCTTTATGCTTCCTTATTTTATTCAGAAAGGAACTTAGGTGTATTTTCTGTCTTTATTGTCTCTGTTTGTGTGTGGGGACATGTGGGTTTTAATGTTTCTAATACAATATTGTTTTGTAATGTATTATAAGGATGGGTTTTTCTTTAGCTTTTTACCATATGGGTAAATTCGTGCACAAGTCGTCACTGTGTTATAAGGGGGGTGAGATTCATGTATTTCATGGTTTGATGTTGATAAATGGTCTTATTTCGAAGCTTTGGGCTTAGCTAAGGACTTGGGGTATGCTGATAAACCTAATATGTGGTGGAAGCAGAAAGGGGTTTCATTTAAGAGAGGACTTAGAGAGTTAAAAAATGATGAGGATGCTTTGGAACTTGCTTGTGTTGCTGAAAGTATGAAATGTGAGATGGAAATATATTTAGAGCATGGTATGAGTAATGAGAAAAATGTACTGAGTGTTAGTGTTCCTCTGTTAACCAATAATGCATAATCTGAAAATGTAGAGGTTAATGAGGATGTAGTGGCCAGTGAGGGGTTGAAGGATGTTAATGAGGAGGTTCCTGTTGATGTTAATGTTAATGAGGCTGTTAATGTTAATGAGGAGGTTCCTGTTGAGGTGGGCAGTGAGGGGTTGAAGGATGTTGAGGCTGATAATGTTAATGAGGAGGTTCCTATTGATGTAATTGGCAGTGAGGGGTTGAAGGATGGTGAGGCTGTTAATGTTAATGAGGAGGTTCCCGTTGATGTTGATAATGGTCAAGTAGATGTTGAGGCTGAGGATGACAGTGATGGCAATGTAGACTCAATGAGAGGTGTGCACTTAGATAGTTTTCAAAATAGTTTTATGCACATGTAATAATTATGGAGAGTAGGGAAGAGAGAATTGCACACAGGATTTTATACTGGTTCACCTCTTCCAACCTGAGGCCACGTCCAGTCCCTACACCAAGTAGGGTTTTCTCACTCAATAACCAAATTACAATCTTCTTGGGTACACACTACCACTGGTATTCTTTCTCTAGCCTCTTCAGGCTTATCACACCTCTATTCACAAATTTCAGGCTTTTTCTCACTGCAGATCCATCTGCAGAAGAATCAGCAGAACTAGAAAGTTGCAGAGTACCTTCTGCAGAATCTAAAATCTCAAACTGACTTTACAACCTCTCAAAATACTCACCCTTTTACTGTCACAAGAGACACACTTAATCTCTAGTCTCCTTGTGACTTTACAAGATGAAATAGAAGAATAAGGTGAGTACAAGGCTCAAAATGAATACTTATACAGCACAGCAGAAGCTAAGTATTGAGCCAGCTCCCCCTCAATAGCTTTTAGAAGCAGAAACTTGAGATTCAAAGGAGAGAGAAAATGTTCCAGAAGATAGAATATAAATCTGAGACTTTTTGGATCTTCTGGAGAGAGGTGTGTTCTCAAATGTGGGAGAACACCTCCTTTTATAGAAAATATGAGAAAATAGCCGTTGGAGACTTGCCGGATCCCTCAGCTGAGTTCCCTGAACTGTCTCCATCAAGTTACAGCTGTCCCTTGTTGTGCACAGTTGTCTACAGTTGACTGGTCTTATCTTCTGGAGCCTATCTTCTGCAGAATGTGATATTTGTGAATTCTGCAGCAGCTTCTTATATGATTATTCTGGGAGTATTGAATGGATTGATATAAATCATTTCAAGTGTATTTGTCTCAGCTGCAGCCTCAGTAAAGAGTTTAGCAACAATTGATGAGTTCTGTATCTTCTGTAGGAAGACTGTCATCAAGAACTAGGGGTGGCAAAGTGGGCCAGCCCGCCCCTCCGTTGGCCCGCCCAAAAACGGGGCAGGGCGGGTTGGCCCGCCAGAAAAAACGGGGCAGGATGTACAACCCACCCCGTTTTACACTACAAGAAAAACAGTAACTAGCGTAGGCCAAAAGCCCACACTAAATGGAAAAAACGGACGCTAAACAGCAAAATAGCGTAGGCTTAGCGTCGATGTCGTGGCCCCCGCTAAAACGTTCGAAGCAAAAATTTGCGTCCAGGCCAACACTAATTAGCGTAGGCAAGCCCACGCTAAGGCCGACGCTAAGTAAAAGCCAAGAACTAACTAAATGGCCGACGCTAAATGTAGCGTAGGTCAGGCCTACGCTAATTAGCGTAGGTCTGACCTACACTATACTTAGCTGGGGCCTAGCCTACGCTATACTTAGCTAGGGCCTAACCTACGCTAAATTCAGCCAAGGCTATGTTAGCTAGGTCTGGCCTACGCTAATATTAGTTTTTTTAATAAATCCATTTGTTTTATTAAACCATTAATCTATAAAGTTTGTCACATAGAACCTGCCAATAAATTTAAACACAACAACATACAAGGTCTCATCAAAGGAACAAATCTTTAAAATAACAAAATAAATAATATATTAACTAAAATAACAATAATAAAGTAACAGTTATACATAATCACCATACATAATAAAGAAACAAATATATTAACTAACAACATGATGGAAAGATAAAACAAAATAGACCATAAAGGCATAAACATAGAAATTTGAAAAATACATTACATTGAATCTATTTAAGAAATTCAATTTTGCAACTCAAATCAATTTTAGATTTACAATATCTATTTATATAAGTTGCAACCATGAAATCATTACACCATGAGCAAACATTTAACTACCTTTCTAAGCCAATTTTCTAATAAATCTTCAAATAGATGCTCCAGGCTCCTAAAATTGATTTTTCTTCACATGTTGGTAACGGGGAAGTACCTATGTTTATAAATAAAAAACAATTAATTTTTGTTTGTGGAATAAAATAGTCTTTTAAAAAAAATAGCATAGATAATTATAGTGTGCCTTTAACCATCAGAACAGGGACATTAACAATATCTACGTTTCAAATCCCTTGAAATTTACCTAGTGAAGCATATTTTCATAGCTAGCTACTTCCCAAATTTGCTTGATAAGCCACTTTTAAGATAATTAACCCTTATTTCAAATTACTTATATAATATAACGTAATTATAAACAAAAAGAAATATTAAAGTTAACAAAAAGGCAATTTATGCATACAAAGAAACTTTACTTAATATATATTCATAAGGTTTTCATCATTGTTTTTAATATATGCCAAACTGATGCTTAAGGCAAACTTTTCTTTTTAACTAGTTGGACCACTATCTTTTTCTTTTTAATATTAGGATATATGGCCTTCTCATCATGATTTTAGTTTTCAACACCAACAGTGACAGTAAAGCTGGGTCCGCTTTATTATAAACAATCAATATTTTATATCAACTAAAATTAACCATACTATTGAAATTATTGAATTATAGATTACTGGAATTTTAGGTGGGCTTGCTCTTGGTCAAAGACTACTATTTTTGCATACTAGTAAGTCAGTCACTCATGGGACAATAACAAGGAACTATGGAAGCATATTGTGAGTGAGAAGCTCAAAAAATAGAGGGGAAAAACTGCGCATTTCTATGGGTTGGTATTAATTGCATTTCTAGGGGTTGGATGTTAGAGAAATCAGAGATAAATAAAATAAATTGGCAAAATATATTCAAACAAAAAGCTTTCTTTTATTTGCCATATTATCCAGACTACGGATCTATTAGTTTTTCCATGTTAATCCAAGTCATGTATGTTGAGAGAAGACAACAGTGCTGACAACACAAAACTGTAGAGTAATTAAGAAAGACAACATTTCCCATACACAGTACTTGAGCTTCTTAAGCACTAACTAACTATCAATGCAACTAACCAATTACACTTAGTCATTGTTTAACACTAAGCAAGCGAAATCATAAATCTCCAAAAAGGCATAGCACTAAGTTGCATAATTAAGCCATGCAGTGAAAATCTCATTCTAACAGACACTCACACACACTAGTCTGTCTAGTCTGCAGTTGTTTTCTCTTGAAGGAGAGATAAAAAAAGAGTAAGACTCAATGCTCTCATCTATCTATACAACAAGTAGTTACATTCCATCATTATTGGTTGTTGCCTTTGTCTCTTTCACCTTCTCACTCTCTCTGTGAACTTTTAAATGTATTCTTCACTCAAAGTCTCAAACGTAATAGGAAAAAAATATATAAAAATTGCTATAACTGTATTTTATGGCTTTGAACGTGAAGAACAATCAAAGTTTATATATATAAGAGTTGGGAATTCACATTAAATTGTCTTCTCAAGGCGTTACCTTACCACAGTTGTTTGTAGAATTCGAATGCAAGCTCCCCTGCATCCCAATCGCATTGGTAATTTGATAGTTCATTCTCTGCTGTTGCTTAACTGATTGGGGGATAAATAAATAAATAAATTAGTTAATTAAAAGAAGACTTGTGAAATTGACAAGTAAACTAACAAATTGACATGTCACTCACGGAGGGGACTAACTCAACTGTTTGACTGCAAAATTATTTTCTTAGTACTCCACATAATTATGCAGGTAATATTGCCACACACGTATGAAGCAACGGATAAAAATTATTACAAGTATGTTAACTGTAAGGAAATATAAGGACTCCTATATGTAGGATAAGGAGCAAAATTATATAACATAAGAGCAATTAATCATTAAGTAGTCTAACCTTGTAAACTTGAGCAGGAAACCAAAAGCTTATAAAGTTGTAGTTCAAGCACTCAAGTAGTAGCACCATACCTAATTCTGTAGAGCTTTTGTCCCATTAATTTTGGTTATGTAAGCTAGCACAATTCATATTGGTAAAGAATAAGAGACAGATAATCAACCATAGTTTAACAAATACCTCATTGAGTATGGAAAGTGCTGTCTCAGGTTTGAGTTCCTTGACGCGGAGGCTTCGTTTCATCCATGATCTGACCATTGGATTGTGTTGACCATTGCGTCTCACCCAAATCTGACCATTGGCATTTGTGTTAACACTAAAGGACTAAGTGTTTTGAACATATATGAGTCAAGGCATTGTAGTTTCTTTTTTACATTTACAATTTTAAAATTCAAACAAACAAAGCTAAACATTTTGTTATAGAAGCAGTGCACACTGTTCTTTGTTATCTAGATCCCAAATCTCCTAGTACAAAGCTAAACATTTTGTTATACACAGGCTTCACCAACAAAATATGGTTTGGAAGGTGTATATCTGAAGGAATAAACACTAGGACAGGGAGTGAGTGAGTTAGTTAGTTAACACAATGCCTTACATTACAACAGTAATTTCATGTTATATATCACTATCACATTAAAGTTTTGCAGCAAATATCTCAGCAAATATCACTACCACAATTTTACCACTCTAAGTTCTCAAAATCAAATAATCTCATAGTTGTTTAACAGAGAAACTGAGATATTCAGCCATGGGTTAGGTGAAGTTATCCTTAGTCAATAATTCAATATCAATAATAAAGCAGATTCGGCAATTAGAGCAGATCAAATCATCATGACCCTTCATTACAAACAAAATTTATATGAAAAGAAGCATCGCAATCCATTTACCTCCATGGCAATAGCATTACACAGAAGTAGAATCACAAGAACCTGGTTTTGCTTTTGAACCGCAGGAGGTATAACCGCTGCATGCATACACACAAAGATAAAATTCCATTGTTAACAAAGTAAAGCACATAGACAATTGACCATTCAAAATTTTGTAATCCAATATTACCGAAAGCAATTTGAGCAAAATTGAGTGAAAAGTTGAAATCACAAAGGCAAAATAGAGGAAGATGATTGAGAGTGCTGGAAGATACCAAAGGCATGGTGGCTGCGATTACATATTAAAATATTACATGGTATATTACAATAAAAGAAGGAAAGGAACAAAAGACCCAAAAATATTCAAGTCAAACCCACAATTTGTTTAAATATAAAGGTTACAATTGAAAAAAGAGTCAAGCAGAGGCATCATGTATTCTCCTTCATGAGCTTCAAGCAAAGACAACCCTATTTCATTGAAGCGGTGTTCATATCAAATAAACCCATCAACAATATTGCAAAAAAAAAACTCCTATTGCAATGCCAACCCAAAAAAACGTTATTTTCTTGCAGCTAAATGACATTTTTCTTGTAGTGATAAGGCGGGATGGCGGGTTAACCCCAGGAAACATAATATGCGCCTTAACCCCAGGAATGCACCTTCGGGGTACGTGCTGGAAATTTCCTGGGATTCATGCTCACAGAAAGAGGTGTGGAACTGAATCTAGATAAGTGTCGGGCAGTCCTGGATATGAAAAGCCCAAACTGTGTTAAAGAAGTGCAACAATTGACAGGCCGCCTTGTCTCCCTTACTTGTTTTATTGCAAAATCCGCCTCAAGGGCCCTCCCCTTCTTCAAGTTACTAAAGAAAGGTTGCGATTTCCAGTGGAATCCTGAATGCGAAGACGCTTTACAGCGTATCAAGGAGATTCTATATGCTCCCCTCATCCTGACTAGGTCGAATCCCGGCGAACCCCTTTTCTTATACCTTTCTGTGGCGAACAAAGCAGTCAATGCAATTCTGCTCCGGGAACAAAATAACGTCCAGATGCCAGTCTTTTTTGTAAGTAAGGCTTTACAGGGGCCGGAGTTGAGATACCCAAAGGTGGAGAAGGTGACCCTTGCACTATTAATTGTTGCTCGCAGACTTAGGCAGTACTTTCAGAGCCATCAGATAGTAGTACGCATCGATCAACCCATCCGGCAAGTCCTCCATAGGCCAGACCTTGCAGGGAGGATGGTATCCTGGGCCATAGAATTATCAAAATTTGGGATCGTGTATTAACCTCGTCAAGCCCTGAAGGCCCAAACTTTTGCGGACTTCATTGCAAAACTCACTCCTGCATCCGCCATGGCCTGCCAGCATTGGGAGATATTGTTAGTATATGCACTAGAGACTTATATGTTTTATCCATCACTTGTATCACATTATTTTATAAAGACAATTTATTCTTTTAGAATGTAATAAATGTCCTTAGAATAGTAAGCTTAAACTTCATAAGAAATCAAGTAGATGACTTGATCGTGAGATCTTATGAAGAACTATTCTTAAAATAGTCCCTGGTCAAGTATCATCTTAAGGACAAAAGATGCATTTAGACTAGTATGTGAGTTCGTTGATGATCACATCTCACGAGTCATGGATATGAGATATCATGTGCTCACACAGGTACATATTAAGAGTAATGATGTACTGGACTGACCCAGCTTAAGAACGTTACATGGTTGTTACATAAGTGTCATGAATGTTTCTTAAATTGATAAATATTGTATGAAGTCCTTTGACCTGAAATCACTACGATTCCTACATAAGGAATTATATGTTTTAAATATCATCAACCGTTGCCTGTAACAAGGTGAGACTGCAAAATGCATGGCCATGCTCAGGGGGATAAACATGAGATGTTTATTTTCTGTACAGTCTACTTGGGGATCAGGAAAACATAAATTGAACTATACAAGGTTGACACATTTCATGCCCTTGTGTTCAATTAGATATTTGGACAAAGGGACCGATCATATAAATTATTATCATAAAATAAGATTAGTCAAAGTTGTTGACATTCTCAATATTTGGGTAGTAGTGATGTATTGCTAGATACCGCTCACTATTTATGATATTAAATATAAAAGGGTTTTATTTTAATATCATAACCAAATAATAAAAGCCTATTGGGGCACACGCATACAACAAGCCGCTAGGAATGATAATAATTCTAATTTGATTAGAATTATAACATAATGGGCCAGGTCCATACATGTTAGGGTTAATAGAGTGAGGGGTAAAACCCTAGCCACCACTCTATAAATATAGCATAAGATGCATAACCCTACACACATGAGTAGTCGCTCTTACTCTCTAAACACTACTAGCAGAGTTGAAGAGGATTTCCTAGTTTGGCTGTTGGCGTGGACACCACTAGAGACGTGGCTGCTATTGCCTCGTTTGCAATCCTTAAAAGGTACGACCTTTTGTTTTATGCCTTAATTCGTGTTTTCACATTAACGATCATAACAAGGGAGGGAATCCATTTATTCCGCTGCACCCTGACCACATGCTTGATTCTCTTCAATTGGTATCAGAGCGTTGGTTTGCGATAAACACGTTTTAGGCTTTTAATCGTTTGAATATTGTGATATTCTGTTTACTGTTTAAAGCGAAGAACACAGTTGATCGCTGTTATCTGCGCTTCACATGCGTTAAGCGCAGCATACAAGATCCTGATTCTGACACCTACGCTTCACTCACGCTGAGCGCAAGTGAAGCACAACTTACAGAATTTAAAAGTGGAACTTGCGCTTCACCCACGCTGGGCGCAGGTGAAGCGTAGGTGCACGTTTTAGTTTATTTTGATTCCTTTATTGATTGTTTTGTGTGCGATGTATATATATTTATATGTGTTGGTGTTAGAGGGTCCTGTGGAACATGAAGAGTTCATGTCTTGGGCGTCAAATGGTTCAATTGTTGAAACCTTATCTCGACTCAAATATTGGCTGCGATAAACATGCCACTTATCAATTTGCTGACAAGAGCATATTCGAATGATATGAGGGACTTACCTGTTTACAGGTTCGTGAAGTATTCGTTTGATGCGAGACACTTATTGATGTTGGTGTTGCGTGAAGTATTCGTGAAGTATTCATTCGAATGATACGAGGGACTAACATTGCATAGTGTGTTGTTTCATATACGCGTAATCAAACCTCGCTCAATATATACATCACTTTTTTTACAATCAAAATGGATGTTGGTGTTGCATGATGATTGGTTATGGCCTTAGTTGTTTTATTTAAATACGACCTGTGTGTCGTGCCTTACCTTTTATATTCCATTTGTAATTCTTTTCTCATCTCTATCCCCTCGTATGTTAAACGAGGTTTGTTCTTGTTATGTAATTTAACCGGAAGGACATGGAGACAATGGGGCATGTGGAGACTGTGAAGTCTATAAATCTATTTAAGTAATTAAACATGATTATAAGACTTAACATCCGTTAGTTTTAATGATTAACAAATAGGATTATATAAAGAACAAATAATATTATATAAAGAACCAATGAAATTATATAAACAGGTTCTACTGAGAAAGGTATTTGTTTGTTAATTATGTTTCAGGATGAAATTCTCTTTAGAAGAAGAAGAAGATTTTGTGCAGAATCTGAAGAAGAATAATCCTTAACAGAATTGAAGCAACTGAAGAATAGAAGTGAAGACTTGAAGACTGACTGAAGAATTGAAGACTAGAAGACTATCTAAAGAATTGAAGACTTAGAAGACTATCTGGAAAACTGAAGGCAAAAGATATGAAGAAGTACAGATTCAAATATACATCTTTCTGAAGAACAACAATGAATTGAAGAAATGAATACAAGAAGAAAAAGAAGAAGAAGAAGAAGAAGAATATACAAGAAGAAGAAGATACAAAGAAGAATGAAGCTACAATTCTATTATCATAAGGAAGAAGGCGTCTGAAGTTTCAACCAGTATGAAGAATTGAAGTTGTCTGAAGGACGCAACCCGTCTGAAGTATTGAAGCTGTCTAAAGCAACGAAGCTGTCTGAACTCATCAACCTGTCTTAAGTGTTGAAGTCGTCTGAAGAGCCAAGCCTGTCTGAAGACTCGAACCCGTCTGAAGACTGGAACCTTTCTGAAGACTGGAACCCGTCTGAAGGTTGGAAGCTGTCTGAAGCTTTAGTAATGACGTGACATCTTTGCTGAAACCTTGCGTGAAGACCTTTCTAAGTCTCTGCTGCTCGTACGTTTTGAAACACATTTGTGGCAACAAACACAGAGACCCTTCCTGGTGCATTTGAACTTCATACACCACTGAGGAAATCTCTGCAACGCAGCATTCGCAGCAACAACAGTAGCAGCTTTACTGCAGCACCAACGTTGTACTATGTCAGAACTTTCAAGAAGCGTGTCTCACAACGGATTAAAAGAAGACTATTTGCTGTCTCTAAACAATAGTATTTCAACGAGACATTTCTTCATTTGTGCAATCTGGAACAAAGCAGAAGAAAAGCTCAGGAGACTAAGCAGAAGCAACAAGGAAGATGTTTGAATAAAATATATTCAATTCAACATCTTTATCTAAATATCAAAAGAGGAATCTGCAAACAACGACTATTGATCAAGACATCTCATTCAAAGAAGTAATGGTGTCAGGAGCAAATGAAAAAGGAGTATATGCAGAATAAGCAAAAAGGGCAAATTCAACGGATACATACTCTCAAGAGAATCAGAGGAAATCCGAAAGCAAGCAGATGCAAGCAGATGCAAGATAATGCAAGCTGGAGCAAGCAGATGCAAGCTGGATAAAACAGATGCAAGAAAGCAGAAGAATTCAAGAGAGAGAATACACATAATCATCACATCTCTCAAAACAGAGCTCATCAACAGAAGTGTCAGAACGGGAGTATTCTGAACACTCAATATGCTTAAGGAGAAGCAACCGTTTGAGAAGCTATTACACAACGACTATATGAGCCACATCATCAAAAGCTCAACGGTATTATGAATCATCTTCAACGGCTATATTCAAGCAGAACATATAAATAGCCTCAAGATTGAATTTGAAGTTGTTGGTCGGGCCAACCTGTTGTTGTTGTTGGAAACAACCATGCAGCTGCTGTTGCAACCAAGTTGGTCAGAATGATCAACCAAGATAGATCAATTGGGATTGTTTTTCAAGAAGGTTCTTGAAATCAATCAGGATGAAAATTGTTAACTAGGCTGAGTGTCTTACAGTTAACAAGAGTTGACTCGAGCTCAAATACATCATGAAAAAGTCAACAACAATTGATCAGAGAGTTAATTCTCAATCGGGTTACTGATCAGCTGGTCAGTTAGTTAGATTGTACAGTTGTTCTGTTGATCAAGTGAGTTGGTTGTCGGGAAGGCAATCATGCTGTACAAATGACTATCAAACCGGGTACGGTTTGAAGCTTTGAAGATACCTTGGTATTCCAATGATACGGGTGAGAATGTAGCCCATGGAAACCAATGGTTGGAGAATAAGGCTGAAGCTTAATTTCATATCTTAGTTAGCCTACTCTCAGAGGATGTATTCCTCATAGAAAAGACAGAGATTGTACTTAAATTCAAACACTTGTATCACTGTCTATCCTTGTATTTAGTTTGTAATGACTGTATCCTGAGTATGTACTCAGTAATCTCTATGTACAAGAAGAATCTGAGTTGAGAGGTTCTAGCGAACATCTAGCTTAGATTGAGTAGTAATACTCAACACTTAGTTAAGTGTCTGAGAGCCTGGAGAGGCTTGGTGGAAGAAAGAATACTCGTGGTAGAGCCTGGAGAGGCTTGATAGAAAAGAATACTTGTTGTGTTGGCCTGGAGAGGTTAACATGTGTATCTGTGGTTTCAGATAGTGTGACATATATGTGGCTGCAAGGGTCTGGGGGATTCGGAGTGGCACATATGTGTTGTTGTTATTGTGATTAAAAGCTAGTGGTGGTTTGCCACTAGGACTGGATGTAGCTCAAAGGGTTTGTGGGTGAACCAGGATAAATTCTGTGTCTAAGTTTTCTTTCC
Source organism: Sesbania bispinosa (assembly GCA_026901365.1). Classification (NCBI taxonomy): domain Eukaryota; kingdom Viridiplantae; phylum Streptophyta; class Magnoliopsida; order Fabales; family Fabaceae; genus Sesbania; species Sesbania bispinosa. The sequence continues at coordinate 329,123 of QLOH01000765.1, read as the reverse complement.
CTTAATCTCTTTTATTTACAGTCTTTACATTTACGATGGGGATTGAAAAGTATCTTTCATAACAAGCTTAACTCAAGGATTTCAATAAAACAAGTTTTCATACAAACATAACGTTAAAACGTCTCTAGTGTAGGTTGAAGTATTATAGAAGAATATATTCAGAGGGATGTCTGAAATACCTGTCTGAAGTGAGCCCAACAGGAACTCAGTTCAGACACATGATATAGATGGTCTCTGATCATCTAAAGTATTTCAGAAACAGTTCTGAAGGTACTCTTAGTAATATTCTTCAGAAGACACTAAGAGAAGTTTGTTTAAAATCAAAACAATCTTAAGTGTAAGAAAAAGTTTTTAATCTAAATCTTTCATATATTCCGCATGTTTTTAAAATAACTCTGATCTTAAGATTGGTTTTGTACAATGATCACTTAACGTGATTGTTTATTTTAAATATTACCAAAAATTGTCTTAAAATGTCTAAAACACTATTCAACCCCCCTTCTAGTGTTGCCTGTGGTTCTAACAGAGACATGTGGATGGAGACTTCAAGATTATATACATGATGTAATTTTGTATTGGATTTTAAGGAGACCATAACCATATCATTTATTTGCATGAGATGCATGCTTGTATGTTTTGTTAAATAGTTTAACAAACAAATAAAATTAAAGCACTCAAAGAAAATATATATTAAGTCATGTTTTGCCTTCCAATGAATGACACTCGTCAAGACTAGAATCGATTAAGTGTGGGTTTGCAAAGCAGGGTACATTTATCTATTCTAGTGAGGCGCGGTAGGATAAAAGTAATATCCGACTGTTAATCATTGGGTTTTGATTTAACTAGGTATATTCAATAGGATTGAAAAACCTAGAGGCATTAAAGCGATCAAATCCCTCAAAGAAAATATTAAGTCATGTTTTGCCTTCTAATGAATAACACTCGTCAAGGCTAGAATCGATTAAGTGTGGGTCTGCCAAAGCAGGGTACCTTTATCTATTCTAGTGAGGCGCGATGGGATAAAAGTAATATCCAATTTTCGATCATTGGGTTTTGACTTAACTAGGTATATTCAATATGATTGAAAAACCTAGAGGCACTAAGTTAGGCAGTAATTCATAAGATGAATTAGAATAAGATTTATTCACCTAACTATCCAAGAGTTGTATGAGATACAATTGGAAAGCGTGTTCCTACCTAAATAACCTTTTCTTAAGCGATCAACCAAAGCTGACTTAAAATTAGGTGAAATATGGATCTTGGCCCACTAGAAAATCTAGTGATGGGATTTTCTAATTCTTTATATTGAGGGTACTTATTTTGAATCAAAATAGTGGGAGACGTATTTAATTAAAGACCTTAGTAAATATGTTTGTTGTATGATACTTACGTGCATAATTACCATGGCAACAAACACAACAAATAAACCTTTCATTGCGATTTGTCCTTGAGAAGGACAAACTGTCTGGAATTAACTTTCTAGACTGGTATAAAAACCTAAGGATTGTCCTTAGGCATGAGAAAAGGCTATATGTCCTGGAAGAGCCCGTTCCTGAAACACCCGCTGCAAATGCTTCGAAAGCTGACAAGGATGCTTATAAGAAGCATCTGGATGATGCTCTCGATGTAGGTTGCCTTATGCTTGCTACCATGAATGCTGAAAACAACATGAGAACATGGAGGCGTACGATATGATTGTACATTTAAAGAGACTTTATCAAGGCCAAGCTAGGCATGAACGATTTGGAGTCTTAAAGGCACTTTATCAATGTAGTCTGACAAAGGGAAGTCGTTCAGGTGCCCATGTACTCAAGATTATTGGGTACATTGAAAACCTAGAAAGGCTTGGATTCCCATTAGGCTAAGAGTTGGCCACTGATCTTGTCCTGCAATCGTTGCCGGACAGCTATAGTCAATTCGTCATGAACTACAACATGAATGAATTTGACAAACCACTCCCAGAATTGCTAAGCATGTTAAGAACAGTTGAGCAAAACATTAATAAAGGTAAAGGGAAGGCCATATTGATGGTCCAACCTGGAAAAGTCAAGGGCAAGAAGAAGTTCAAGAAGCCCTATTTCAAACCAAAGGACAAAGGCAATGATAAGCCTAGTACCTCTGCTTTGAAGCCTGTGGGCGGGATAGCTAAGGAAGGAAAATGTTTCCACTGTGGCCAATCAGGACATTGGAAACTATGTAAAGTACCTGGAAGAGATCAAGAAGAAGGGAAGTGAGACTTCCGCTTCAGGTATCTATGTTATAGAAGTCAATTTACCTACTTCTGCATCTTGGGTATTGGATACCGGATGTGGATCTCACATTTGTGTGAATGTGTAGGATCTAAAAGGAGTAGGTCATTGGCTAAAGGAGAAGTCGACCTACATGTGGGAAATGGAGCAAGAGTTGCTGCCTTACAGATTTAGGAAAACCTTTCGAAACAAGCAAAACTTATTTGAAAATATTTGATCAACCTTCCGAAACTGGAGTGTTCAGCAACCTGCTGATGCCACTCGGAAGGTTGAATTAAAACCTTTCTAAAATAATTTTCCCTTTAAAGAAAAGATTATTTTCTGTTTAGATTAATAAAACTCTTTTCTTTAACCCTCATTTGTTAGATTAAAATAGATATCAACGGAAAATAAAGAGGTAAGGGAAGAGAGAACTTAACACAAAGATTTATACTGGTTCACCCACTAACCCAGTGAGCTACATCCAGTCCCGGGGCAAAACTCCACTGGATTTTCCACTAATCCCTCAAGATTACAAGTATTCTTTTACCCCAGCCTCTCCAGGCTTAACACCGAGTATTCTTTGTTTTCAACTGCCTTTCCAGGCAACTCATGCAATATTCTTTGCACACCTGGGCTCTCCAGGCCCAACAAGTATTCTTTGTTTTCAACTGCCTCTCCAGGAAACACATGCAGTATTCTTTTACAAACAAGCCTCTCCAGGCTCAATAAGTATTCTTTTACAGACAAGCCTCTCCAGGCTCAACCGAGTATTCTTTATTCCACCAAGCCTCTCCAGGCTCTTAGACACATAAAGTGTTTACAACATAAAGTTTAAGTTTCCTAGAAACCTAAACCAACGTTCATCTTGTACTAGAGGGTAATTGAGTACTACTCTGGATACATCAAATGAATTCTAAGTACAAGGATAAAACAGAGATACAAGTGTATGAATTTTGGTGCAATCTCGTCTCTATGTGAGGGATAACTTCCTCAAAGAATTGGCTCGATAAGATGTTGAATTGAGCTTCAGCCGGTTCTCTCTTGGGCTTGACCATTGGCTCCCTTGGGCTACATTCTCGCCTTTTTGAATATGGGATTGCCAAAGTATATCTTGGAATTCATGGCCGCCTTGGGCGTCATTTCCGCCAATCTTCATAATCCTTCCTTGAGGTTATTTATATGTTCTGGAAATATAGCCGTTGAATATTGTTTAGTTTACCGCCAATCTTCGGTAGCTCTTCTTTTCTTCGATAGCTTGCTCAACCAGAAATTCTTCATTGCTCTGAGTTCTTCTGCTTGTTGATCTCTGATAGATTTTCCTCTTCTTGTCTTTGTTGATCTTCTTCTTCATTTCTTCTTGTGTTCTTCTTCTTCTTCTTCTTCTTCTTGTCAGATTCTTGCTTCTTCAGATCGAAAGGTTGATCTTCTTCTGAGAATTGCTTCTTCAGGATTCCTGAAATACAAAAGATAATACCTTTCTCAGTAAAACATGTTTCTATACAATCTAATTTGTTAATCATTAAAACTAGGGATAATGAGTCTTGAATCTTATTTCAATTTCTTAAATTAATTCTGAGACTCAACACTGGGGACTTCAGAATAGTTGATACACATTATCTCAAGTGAATTTCCCTCAGATGTATCCTTGGAAATGAGTAGAACTCAATCTTGATGGGCTTTGTTTCTTCTGCAGGATTTCTGACAGTAGTTTCGTTCTGCACAACTGTCTTGATCCTTCTGCAGATGGATTAAGTGCTTCTTCTTCTTTAAGGAAATGAATCTTCCTTCTAATATGTTCATTATCTTCTGTAGGTCTTGCTGCATTTTGTTTGTTTCTTCTCAACAACTTTTTTGCTTTCCTTTTAGTAGAATATTATTTCTTAGATGTTAAAGCATCTTTCACAGTTTGTAGAGTTGATTTCCTTCTTCTGGATTTCCTTGTTGATTCTTTCCTGTATCTTCTTAACAAGCACTCAAGTGAGATGATTAGTTCTTCTTTAAATCAGAATTATGACAAGTGAGTATTGGTGAGTTATCATCATTAAAACCACTTAGGAGGATTCTTGGACCTTACATGTTGTATTTTTCATATATTTCAAATGTATATATATCGTTAATCTTGAGACATCTTAATGACATATCAAATAATTTCGGATTAATGTAAAATTTTATATGTATGATCTATATGATAGTAACTTTCAATTCAACGGTGGATTATTTAATACAATGATCCGTTAAAAAATTATTCAACAGTGTAACACTTGGTGACTTACATCGATGTAATTTGAATCCTCCTCGTATATATATATCATTTACATCTACCAACACTAACACTTCCATCTTATAATTGTAGATAATATCGGTCAGAGAACAATATTACCATCATCATTTATTGGTAGTCGTCGAGACATGACACAACATTATGAAGACGGTATGGCTATTGTGCTTAGTGATGGTAAACCTGATATTTTCCTTACAATGACATGCAATCCCTCATAGAGTGGAATATCATCTGAACTTGGCACTTTTGAAACTTCGCAAGATCATCCGGACTTGCTAACAAGAATTATTAGAGCTAAGTTTGAGCAATTAAAGGATGATGTCATTAATAAAGGGGTCCTAGGGAAGGTTAAAAGTTACATGTATGTCACAGAATTTCAGAAACGAGGACTACCACATGTGCATATGTTGCTGATCTTAGAAAGCAATGATAAATTATGTAACCCTGAGGAGTATGATAGCGTGGTTAGGTAAAAAATTCCAATAATCAAAGAAGAACCATAATTACATGAAGCAATATTGAAGCATATGATCAATGGACCTTGCGGTATGTAACATCGCAAAATTAGGATCTAGGAAAATGTAATGGAGGGAGGAAAATACTGACATAGTATTTTCATTTAAAATACTGACATAGTATTTTCATTTTATGGGTTAACTATAAATACTGACATAGTAAAATTTTCATTTAAAATGCAGGGAGGAAAAAAATGTTCCTGAAATGCATTCACTATTTGGTCTCCCAGTTAAGGAAAAGACAAAGTTGACAAAGTAATAAGAGTTGTAAATAAACAATACAATTATGATTGTCTTAAATGCAGAAATCATTCATTCTTTTAGTTTAATTCCTTATATTTATTTACTTATATTCAACATAAATTATATTTATTTACGTTTAAATGTATGCAAACAAGATTTACGTTTTACATTGTGATTATTTTAGTTTAATTTAGAATGTTAAATATAATTTTAATATATTCATAAAAATTTATTATATAAGGTATTTGAAAATATAAATAAACAAATTTTACATATTTTCCCAAAAAAATGCGATTGTCTTTCCGCTAGTAATTATAAAACATCATCATGTTTCTTGTTTTCAAAATTTTGTATAGGAAACAATGAAAATAACTTTGTATTCATTTATCTATTTCTTATACAAAACTCTGAAATTTAAAATAAAATAAAAATAGACATTAAAAAAATAAAAAAAATGAGATAAAAAAAAAAAGATTACCTGAAAGTAAACATGCTTTGGTTTTAGAAAAAGAATTTTGTTTCCATTTTTTAATTTTAAGTTTTAATTGTAAAAATACTTTTAGTTTTGATTATAAAAATATCACATTGTTTTCATTTTGTTTCTTATCTTATAAGTTTTGTACTAGAGACTTTGGAAATAATTTTGTATTAATTTCCTTATCTTCTATACGAAATTCTGATACATGAAGCAAAATGAAAAAAAACATTTTTATAATTAAACTAAAACATGAGATCCTATGTACACACTTTATTGTCTTCCTTGTAAGGAAAAAACAAAATTATAGAAAAATAATTTCTAAATCACCCTTTAACTAGCGACCCAATTGTCATGCAGTTCACTGTACCATCAAAAGCTATGATTAAGCATTTGAAGCAATTATATGTCAAAAGCTTACATTAACAATGAACTAATAAGTCGAGTTTCAGTGTTTTGTGTGTAGAGGCAGAGATGTTGACTCCTAATCAGAACTTGGCACTATTGGCATTTGATTAGAATAGTCATGGAGGATGTTTGTCCTAAGATTTTGTCCAAACAAATGTATCTCAGAGCAATCTAGGACGAGATACGTGTCCTTAAGTGTGTGGGCTCTCTAAGTGTGAAATCTAAGAACAAAGCAAGAAAATGCCAATGTGAACAAAAGAGGCCCTAAAGATGGGCCTGAACTTGTATTGAATTTGATTAAAGTAAAGACGCAGTAGATGAAAGAGTTGATACAAATCAAGAATGCATGAAAGAAATGCATAAAAACAAAGAAAAAAGGGTGGTTTGCATGATCCCTACTTCCTCTTCGCGAACTGGGTGCCTGTGATCTCTGGGGTGGATGTTATGGCTTTCAGAGTGCTGTGAGTGTTCAGGTTGTCGACCTTTGCTCCCTCTCTCTTTCCCTTATTTATAGGTGCTTCAGATAACCGTCCCCGGGCTGCATAACTGCCAAGCACGTCTTCACGTAACCTCCATGAACCCACGTTCTTGATATGCTCTTTAAGGTTCTACTTCTGATAACTGCCTTTGATGGCATGGAAAATGTCTAAGTTCCTTCAAATTGATAAGGGGAAAGGAGGCTCTTCGAATTAAAAGAAATGATCCTCTTCGAGCTACATCATGGACTTTTCTCTTCGAACCCTGATTTGCTTCGAACTCATCTAGCTTCCTCTCAATCCTTTCCTTTCCCCAAGGGGCTCCGATCTTCTTGCTGTCTTCTCTTACCCTTCGAAGCATAAGACACCTATCGGCCAACTTAAATGCCCTTGACCACCGTCCATCTTGGTCAAAGTGATTAAGACTTCCCCTCATTGGCTTATTTGAGTGCCATTTTTAATGTCTTCATGACCTTCATTCTTATAAAAGGGTGGACATCCATTTTTGGTTCATCATTCTCCTTCTGACTACGGAGAGATCCCCTATATTGGCTGCCTCGTACGACCTGATTCTTCCATTGCCTTTGGATTTTAGGTCGACAGGGTGTCCAACATTAGTGGTCACTTCAACGTGGACCTTGACCTCATGTCGAACAACACAGCCAATTTACAAGGCCATAGCCCTTATCTGTGGCCTTGTATTACTCCCACTCCTTTGGTTCCAAACTCGAATCTAAGGCAACGGGTAAGTTCAACGCCCAACGCCCATCCTTCTGATCCTTGGAAGAAGAAGAGGAGGAGGAGGAAGAAGAGGGTGAGGAGTTTGTGTCCTTGGGAGTATTTGGAAGATCCAAGGCTTCGAGCTGATCCCCCCTCGAGGCTCATAATGCAATAACACTCCTCCTCCGAAGACATGACACCGGCTCGAAGAACAGAACACCTTTCTCTCGAAGACATGACACTGGCTCGAAGAACGAAACCCCTGCAAGGGCATTTGCAGCAAAAGAAGACTTCAAGCTCGAAGAAAGACATTTGTAGTCTAGCTCGATCCCTTTGTGACTATTATTCGAACAAAATATAAAATATTTCTTTCTTTTATGTCTTTTATTCGTATCATAATTTTAAAATTGTGAGTAACAGATGCCCCCCCCCCCCAAAATGCATAGCTTCGAATTTTAGAAGCTTTGCATTTTTTACACGTGGCAGATTGCTGCTACTTTTGACACTACCCACATGTTTCTTTCTCTCTCCCACGATCACATGGACTGAGAACTTGGGCTTTCCCACTAGCGTCATTTGGGCTTGTAACTGCCAATGACCCTTTGGTTTCCCTCTCTTAGCCTCGCAACGGGGATTAAAACTCATCATCTTCCTCTTAGCGTTTTACCTTCCTCCTTACGTCTCTTCCAATTCTACCTGAAAAAACTCTGCTTTTACTCCTTCTTTCTGCTACCCTGCTTCTTACCTCTCTCAAGTCACTGCAAATGGAAACCACATTGACCAACTTGCTTTTCCCTAGTGACAAGTACCAGGTGGTTTGCCCTACTCCTCTCGCGGCTGTAGATGGTCAAACCTTTGTCATAGATGATGGCACTTTTTTGTCGGAGCCAGAAGCCACTGAAGAAAACCTCAAAGTGTGGGGTAACAGTGTTATCATCCCCACCAACATCAATGGCTTACGCATGGGTTTTCTTGGCCCCTACGAGTTCCCTCCCAAAACTCTTCAGTTCAAGGATTTCCAAGCGTTTTACTCCATGGAGAAGGTGTTGGCTTTTGACAATCCTGTCAGAGCTGATTTCGTTGAAACAGAAAAACAAGTCTTCAGGGCTGCTCCCATGATTCTAAAAAGGCTTACTTTGCCTGGCTTGACAAGGTTCAGTCGAAGAAAGGAGATTTCTGGAAAAGGATGGGGCTGTTCGATCTCATCCAGCTGTCTCGCGAGCACCTTCAGTACAACAATGATCTCATACTTGCTGTGCTAAACTTTTGGGATTGAGGTACTTGCACTTTCTTCCTCCCCTGTGGGATGATCACTCCCACTTTGCTTGATGTTTGTGTCATCACAGGTCTCGATCCTTGTGGTGAGACCTACCTTCCCAACACCAAACCCTCGAACACTGAGTAGGAGGTCAACACATCTAAAATGACCTTCCAGGCCTTTATTGGCAGTAACCATGACCAAACATCTTCTAATGTTTCTGAAGCTGAACACAAATTTTCTTTGGCTCTGGTTAGCCAACTTTGTATTTTGTACTCGATCTCTCCAAGTCCCTCATGGCTTATACCCTCTGGCCGTCTGCCTCCATGAAGGTAGGAGAATAAACTTGGCCAAATTGCTCTTTGGCCATTTATACTTGTGTATTTCTGATGTTCTGAGCCAATACAAAGTGCCCAAGCCTTTGGGTCGTTTCTATGGTCCTTTTTGGCTCCTCGATCTCTGGCTTCGAGCCACCTTCCCAAAGGATGCCAAGATCCAAAAAAGTGTCTCCAATGCCTTCGAGCCCACTGCCAAGAGCCTTAACTACACCTTCCTCTGCCCCACCAGGGTCAAAGCACCGGATGGTTTAAGGTCATTCCTGGAGTACTTCTTTGACCATCAGAATTATGAGGATACTCTCTGCCCTTACTCCAAAAGAATTTTTGGTCCCCAATGGGTTCAGAAACCAACTGTGAGTGAGAATCTTGATGAGCAAGCTGAGCAGGATAAAAAATGGGGTGAGATTCTTCGAAACCAACTCATTTTCCCCCATTATGACCAGTCCATTCCTTGCCTTATGCATTATCAGCCATTTCTCGTGGCTAGGCAATTTGGACTTTGCCAAGACATCCCAAAGAATCAAGGAGTTCGAAGCTACTAAACCTGTTTATGTACCTACTGACTTCACTCCTTCGAACTACTGCACTGCTGCTTACAACCATTGGTGGCGTAGCTCTTATAAGGAGATGGCATGCTCCAAAGAGGAGTGTTTCAGCCGCATTGTTGCCACCATGAAGTACCCAAAGATCGAAGGGAAAAAGAAACAAGGTAATTAGATAAATCCCAATATTTTGGCTTTCTTTATTACCTGTTCTAAATGGCTTTCTAACCTTTCCTTCGATCTGTGCAGCCCCTAAAGACGCTGGTGAAGCTTCTAAACCCAAGAAATAGAAGGTTGTGAAAGGAGATAAGGTATAACTTAAAATCACTATGCTCCTTTTTACATTTGCATCCTCTTCACCTTTGTATGCTTCGAACTTTTGCAGAAAACCCAACCTAAGAAGAAACCAGCTCCTCGACCTCCTGCCAAGAAAGCCGTAGCCCCTTCGAGGAAAAGAAAGACTATTGTTGCTACTTCATCTGGGCAACAGGCTGATGCTACCCAGTCCAAAACCCTTTATGCTGGATCCCAGGGTGAAGATCCTTTAGGAACAAAGCAAACTGAAGGGCAAGTTGTTGCCTCTGATTCTGAAGCAACCCCTTCTGAGTTGGCAAAGACCATTGGTGGTGATGAGACTGAACATGAGTCTTCAATAAATCCTAAAGCCATTGAGGTTTGCGTTTTAAAGTTATCTTTCAACTTTTCTCTTATTTTGGATTTCTGACTCACACTTCGAACGTGCAGGGCCTTGCTCCAAGGAAAAGGATCAAACATGTAGCACCAAATATTCAACACACTTGGAAAGCCAATAGGGTGGTGAGCAATGATCTACCTCTATCTTTGTTTCGTTTCGACCTGATCTATTCTGATTCAAACCTTCTCTCTTCAGGTACTTTCTTCGGACATAACCAACCAGGAAAACAATACAGGTTCGAGTTCCTCAAGCATTGATTCCTTTTTACATTATCTTCCTCTTGTTGTTCAATATCCTGGGTCGAACAGGATCATAAGATTTCAAGTTGTAGGGGATCAAGCCCTGTCTGAGGATCCTGAGGTCAATTCCCCTGTTCACTTTGATGACCCCATCATCGAAGAGAAGAAAGAAGGAAACCCAGGAACTTCTGAGCAGGTTCAGAATGAGGAAACTATTGAGACTCAGCCTGGGGATGACACTACCAATCTTGAGCAGCATGAGACTGAGGCTCAACCTGAAGATGAGGTCCCACACTCTTAACAAGGTGTGTCTGGGCCCAAACTGCTGAAATTGTTTGAGATCCCCAACTGGGTGAGCCTTTGAAGGTCCAACAAGCCTCGGACAACCAAGGGATAAGTGCTTCAACCCAGCAGGGTCAGGCTCAAAATCAAACAGATGAAAATGAACAAGTTCCCCAGGATGACTTGCCTTCTACTCCTTCCTTTACTGTTACAAGGGGAGACACAGAAGGTCATGGGCAAACTCCTCCTGAAGACACTCTCATGCAAATGCCTTCGACAGAGCCTGTGATCCAAAAGATTACTCTTCCTTCGACCCAAATGCAGGAGGTACCTCGAACTCAATCACCACCTCAAGCTCCTGCGCCAGTTGTTGACTTAGATGCTCTTAGCAAGCAACTCGAGGATGACCCCCTCTCGATCATAAACAGACTGCTGGCAGGGACCCTTCCCTCTGTTGTTGTGAGTCGAAGCGCTAAGACTTCAAAATTAAGCACCCATCAACAAGTCCAAGTCTTGGTGAGTAGACTTCGTCACTTGGTTTTTTTATAAGATTTGATGGAGACTTTAAGTGATGATGTCAACAAGAAAATTCGAGAAGTGCTTGCTGAGCTGAAGAAAATACCAGAGGGCATTTCGTATGAGTTGGATGAGGCTCTTGGGGTGTTTTTTGCTTGGTATGATTCTCTAACCCTTACTTTGAACTGGATACATGCAAATGAAAGCCTGCAAGATCAAATCCAAGGCGAAGAAGGGGTCTTAAAGAATCGACTTTTGGAGAACAACACCCAGTTTAAGGCAGCCTCTGAGACTTTAGAAAAGGGGGCCACTCAAATTGTAGTTTTAGACAGGGAGATCGAGGAGCTGCAAAGGCAATTGAACTTGAAGATTGAGGAACGAAACGTTTTTGCCGCGGCAATGACTCAGGGTCGAAAACGCCAAGATCAACTAAAAGAGACCCTGAAGACTGACTCTGCCGCACTCCTCAACTGCCTTAGAAACATAGAGAAGTCTCGGAAGGAACATGCTACGCTCGAAGCAACAATGACAAAAATCAAGGAAGAGTACATCGAGTTTAAGGCCAAGGATTTGTTTTAGAACTCTCTTTTAGGCCTCTTTTCCAACTTTTATCATTATCTGTAATATCCAATTTTGGCTTCAGACTTTTTATTTTGAAGGGATTTTAACTTCATGCATGATTGGTTTATATTTCTTCAAGTGTTTACCATTAATGGCTCGAATCACGCAATTAGAAGTAGCATCTCGAATACTGTATGCGTTGTTTGATAGCACTTTTTCCACCTCGAATGGCCTCTCCCAAATGGGGGTCCACTTACCAAACTTTGGTGACTTTTTGCCTAAAGGCAACTGCACTTTCCACACCAAGTCTCTTTCCTGAAATGCTTTATCACTAACCCTTCGATTATAGAAACGAGCTACTCTTTCCTTTTGCTTAACTATATTTTCTAATGCAATAAGCCTTTCCTCATCTAAATTATCAAGCTCATCGAACATCAGGCTGAGATAGTCTTGTGTAGGAAATTCATTTTGCCTTTAAACTCGAAGAGATTGAAGATTAATTTCCAAAGGTAAGACGACTTCATGCCCATATACCAATTTATATGGAGATGCTGCAATGGCATCTTTGGGCGAATTCCTATAGGCCCATAACACTTGGCTAAGTGTTTCGTGCCAATTTCGAGGCTTTTGCCCTATGTGTTTCTTTATTAAACCTATGAGAATCTTATTAATGGCCTCAACTTGGCCATTGGCTTTAGCATAATAGGGAGTAGAAGTAAGTAACTTAATCTTTCTTGACACTGCATACTATGTAACTTTCCTTCTTGTGAATATAGTTCCTTGATCTGTTGTTATGGTCTCAGGAATACCAAACCTATGAGCTTATGTCATTTCGAGGAAGGAGGGTGAATCATACCTATTAGGTCGAGGGCCCATCCTCGAAACAGCCAAGGCTTGATGATCGAATGCAATTCTGCTGCAAGTGCATGATGTATGTGTCCATGCCTTTGACATTCTTCAAACTCTTAGCATATTCATGACAATCTTTCAGCATGGTTGGTCAGAAATAACAATACCTCAACAGGGTCCGTTCCATCTTCTCCCCTGCTTGGTGCGCTCCACAAATTCCTTCATGCACTTCAGCTAGTGTCAGGTATGCTTCTGCTTCTCCTAAACACCTTAGCAGATTCCCCCACTTGACTTTTTATATAAATCATCTCCAAGAATGGTATAATTCAAGGCTCTGAACTTAACTTTTCTGTCAGTGGGCTTCGAAGGGTCTCTTAAATAATCTACTAGAGGTTTCCTCCAGTCTGAGGGCATTAGTGCACTTATATTTAAAGCCATTTTTTCTTCTATGGTTAGGATATGTTTGGCTTCGATCAAGCTTTCGAACTACCCTGGCTTTACTTTGTAACCAGAGGCTATTTGGGCCAATTCATTTGCTACTTCATTTTCCATTCGAGGCACGTGTTCTAACACTATTTCCTCAAACTGGTTCGTCAGGCTTTTGGCCCTGGAAAAATATTTTGCCAACTCCAAACTACTACACTTGTAGGTCCCTTTTAATTGGTTAATAACCAATTGAGAATCAGCTTTAACATGGGCTCTTGTTGCTTCGAAACTTAACAAGAGTTCTGTTGAGACTAAATATATTATTAAGGGATAATAATGTTTTTATGTCTCGCAATCTTAAAGTTTTAATGAATAACAAATTTGGCTTGCTGAAGGTATTTGTTCAATATTTCAAAAGGAGAAACCTGAAGTAATCATATCATCTGAAGTACATGAAGATCTTCCGAAATGAGGAAACCAGCTAAAAAGAATACAACCTGTTGAAGGTAGTGAACCTACTGATGTTGTGCGACAACGTTTCTTCGCCTGTTCGTCTTCAATATTATATTCTAAAAAAAATCAACTTGAAGACTTAAGTCCCGTGTAGCAGTCTTAGATTACTTATGCCCATCATTCTTCTGGAAAGTCAGAGAAAGTGATTTTTGGCACATTTCAAATATCTCTCACCAAAAAGGCAAAAGTCAGCAGAAAAGTACATGCGACTCAAAAAAAGTGAAGTGTGCGAGCTGACTCTACCATCTGCTACAGCTAAAGGTTCAGGCTATGTATCACAACAGGAGCATTTGCATTTAATGCCATCTCTCAATGGGAAAACGATTGGAGTTCAACGGACTAAAGATGTCTTCTCCATAAATACCAAATTCCCTGATGAAATAAGTGGAGAACCAAGAAAAGAGAAATCAACTTGCTGAAACGCTGCACAAATTCATACTCATCTGTTTCAAAGTCTTTCATTGTACAATCACTTCTATATCCTGAGTCTTACTCAGTTATCTGTACAAGTTCCCAGTTCGAGCTCTAAACTTGTACAGTTTCAGAGTTTGAGCATTTATTCTTTCAATTTGTATTTGCTGGATTAGCCTGAAGAGGCCGTGTTAAAAGAATACTTGGGTTTTCAGCCTGGAGAGGCTGAGTGTACAAAGAATACTTGGTGTTGAGCCTGGATAGGCTTGTCTGCAAAAGAATACTTTTTGAGCCTGAAGAGGCTAGGTGTGCAAAGAATACTCGGTGTTGATCCTGAAGAGGCTTATCAGTAAAAGAATACTTGTTGGGCCTGGAGAGGCCAGGTGTGCAAAGAATACTCGGAGTTAAGCCTGGAGAGGCTGGGAAAAAGAATACTTGTAATCTTGCGGGATTATTGAAAAATCCAGTGGTGTGTTTTCCCTGGGACTGGACGTAGCTCACTGTGTTAAGTTCTCTCAACCCTCAACTTTTTACTTTCCGCTGCTATCTGTTTATCTCTAATTGTGGAGGGTTCTGAAAAGTGAGTTTATAACTTACGCTACAAAAATACTCTGTTCACACAGCATGTTATATCCAAAACAGAATTTTGATAAGGCCAATTCTCAACAAGACTCCTTATGAATTGTGGAAAGGAAGAAAGCCCAACATTTCATATTTTCACATCTTTGGCTGTGAGTGTTTTATACTTAACACAAAAGATGACCTGGGAAAATTCGATTCTAAATCTGACAAGGGATTCTTCATTGGTTATTCAAAAACCTCTAAGGCTTATAGAGTTTACAACTCTAGAACCCAAACTGTTGAAGAAACCATACATGTTAGATTTAATGATGCTAAAGAGACTGATAGGGAACTATCAGATCTGGAAGATGATTTTGCAGGTATGGACTTGAATCATATCTCAGGGACTTCAAAAACGAAGGATGAAGCACCTGCTAAAGGACCCTCTGAAGTACCTAGGGATGGCAATTTTGTACTACAAGTGGGGATACCTGCGGGGATTGCCCCATATGGGGCCCCTAAAATCCCCCCGAGACAAATTTGGGGATGGGGACGGGGATCACGCTCCCCGCCCCACCACATATATATAAATTTTTTATTTATATGATATATAATATACTATAATATAATATATATAATTTCTATTTTATATTATCCTAATTTTAAATTTAAAAATTAAATTTCTAATTATTTTAAATTATTTTTACTAATTTTATTCTTTATGTTATACTTTTTTATTTATTTTTATAATTATGGGGTCCCCATGGGGACCCGTGGGGATGCGGGGAATGGGGATGGGGGAGAAAATTACCCCGAGGTGGGGATCGGGGACGGGGATGAGGAACAGGGAGGTATCCCCCGCCCCCGCCCCGCGTGGGTGCCATCCCTAGAAGTACCCATTGAAAACTCAACCCCTCAACCTACTGATATTGATACTCTTTAGAAAGCTTACAACGAGTCTCAAAATATACAAGTCTTCCCTCGCTGGCGTGAGTGGAGGTACAAAAATAATCATCCTCGAGAGCAAATCATTGGTGACACTTCAGAAGGAGTAAGAACAAGATCGAGGCTAAGGGAAGTCAACAATCTTGCCTTTCTCTCTGAAATTGAACCAAAGAATATTGAAGAAGATCTGCATGATGAAGGGTGGATCCTAGCCATGCAATATGAACTAAACCAGTTTGCTCGAAGTGATGTTTGGACTCTTGTTCCTAAACCTGATGTGAAAACGATCATAGGAACCAAATGGGTATTTAGAAACAAACTCTCTGAAGATGGTCAAGTCGTCAGAAACAAAGCTAGACTGGTTGCTCAAGGCTACAATCAGCAAGAAGGTATTGATTTTACTGAAACTTTTGCTCCAGTGGCTAGGTTATAAGCTATTAGAATTTTACTTTCCTACACAGCTAATAATAGCATCAAACTATATCAAATGGATGTTAAGAGTGCCTTCCTAAATGGTTTCATTGAGGAAGAAGTATTTGTTAGACAACCCCCTGGTTTTGAAAATGTAACTTTTCCTAATCATGTTTTCAAACTGAAAAAGGCTCTGTATGGTCTGAAACAAGCGCCTAGAGCCTTGTATGAACGGCTGAGAAACTTTTTACTTCAAAATGGTTTTGAAAGAGGAAAAGTTGACACAACTCTCTTTAGAAAAATGTCTAACAAAGACTTGACTCTGGTCCAGATATATGTTGATGATATTATCTTTGGATCAAAAAACTCCTCTTTGTGCACTGAGTTCTCAAAGCTTATGCAATCTGAATTTGAAATGAGTTTAATGGGAGAACTAAAATTTTTCTTGGGTCTTGAAATTAAGCAAGACTCTGACTGTATATGGATCCATCAGGAAATATATACAAAAGAAATGCTTAAGAAATTTAATATGCATGATTGCAAGACTATTGCAACTCCTATGCACCCCTCATCTATTTTAAATAAAGATGAAGGAGAAGAATCTATTGACCCAACTATGTACAGAGGAATGATTGGATCCTTATTATATCTTACTGCAAGCAGACCTGATATTCTATTCAGTGTATGTCTGTGTGCAAGATTTCAATCTGATCCAAGAGTGACTCATTATAAGGCTGTAAAACGAATCTTTAGATACTTGAAAGGTACTACTAATCTTGGTCTATGCTATAAGAAGAGCAAGGATTGCAGGTTAGTAGGATTCTGTGATGCTGATTTTTTTGGAGACAGAATAGAAAGAAAATCAACCAGTGGAGGATGTCACTTCATTGGAGAAAATCTGGTTAGTTGGTCCAGTAAGAGACAAAGCACAATAGCCTTCTCAACTGCTGAAGCCGAATATATTTCTACAGCATGTTGTTGTTCACAGCTGCTATGGGTAAAATATCAGCTAGAAGATTTTAATATTCATATTAAATCTATTCTAGTCTTCTGTGATAACACAAGTGCAATCAATCTTTCTAAAAATCCAATTCAGCATTCAAGAGCAAAACAAATTGAAATTAAACATCATTTTATACGATACTATGTTCAGAAAGGAATTATTGATATACAATTCATTGATACAGAACATCAATGGGCTGATATATTCACTAAACCACTTGCTGAAGATAGATTCAAGTTTATCAGACAAAATTTGAATATTCTTACTATTTCAGATAATTGAATCTTATTCTTACTTCATACGATGTCTTAATTTGCATAAATAGTATCCTGAATCTTTTCCTTACGCGCTCATATTCTGTCTACCCTTTTGACTGATGACAAAAGGGGGAGTATTAAGAAAAACTAACAAAATCTGAAGTTTAAGTGCTTTTTAGAAGATCTCATATTTAGGGGGAGCAGATTAAGAGAGCATACTCAAGCATCGGCAAGCAGAATTCAAGATGAAGTGATGCTCTGAATAAGTATCTGATTTAGGGGGAGCTTTACTCAAAAACCTATTATCACTTCCCTTCAGATATTTGATTTATTTCTTAAAGCAAATTTGTCATCATTAAAAAGAGGGAGAATGTTGAGACTAAATATATTATTAAGGGATAATAATGTTTTGGGTTAAATATGTTTTTGGTCCCTAAACTTTCACCTGAATTTGGTATTGGTCCCTAATCTTTTTTTTTCGTTGGTTTTGGTCCTTAAAGTTTTCAAATCATTGAAATTAGTCCTTTCCGTCAACTCTGTTAAATATAGGGGTGACGACAGGGACTAATTTCAATGATTTGAAAACTTTAGGGACCAAAACCAAATTTGGGTGAAAGTTTAAGTACCAAACCCGAATCTGGGTTTGGTCCCTAATCTTTATTTTTCATTGTTTTTGGTCCCTAACATTATTAAATCATTGAAATTAGTCCCTACCGTCAACTCTGTTAAATATAAGGGTGATGACAGGGACTGATTTCAATGATTTGAAAACGTTAGGGACCAAAACCAACGAAAAAAAAGATTAAGGACCAAAACCAAATTCGAGTGAAAGTTTAGGGACCAAAAACATATTTAACCCTAATGTTTTTATGTCTCGCAATCTCAAAGATTTAATGAATAACAAATTTGGCTTGCTGAAAGTATTTGTTCAGTATTTCAGAAGGCGCAACCTGAAGTAATCATATCATCTGAAGTACATGAAGATATTTCGAAACAGGGAAACCAACTGAAAGAATACAACCTGCTGAAGGCAGTGAACCTACTGATGTTGTGCGACAACGTTTCTTCGCCTGTTCGTCTTCAATATTATATTCTCAAAAAAAAAAATCAACTTGAAGACTTAAGTCCCGTGTAGCATTCTCAGATTACTTATGCCTATCATTCTTCTAGAAAGTCAGAGAAAGTGCTTTTTGGCACATTTCAAATATCTCTCACCAAAAAGGCAAAAGTCTGCAGAACAGTACATGCGACTCAGAAAAAGTGAAGTCTGCGAGCTGACTCTACCATCTGCTACAGCTAAAGGCTCAGGCTATGTGTCACAACAAGAGAATTTGCATTTAATGTCATCTCTCAACGGGAAAACGATTGGAGTTCAACGGACTAAAGATGTCTTCTCTATAAATACCAAATTCCCTGATGAAAGAAGTGGAGAACCAAGAACAGAGAAATCAACTTGCTGAAACATTGCACAAATTCATACTCATATGTTTCAAAGTCTTTCATTGTACAATCACTTCTATATCCCGAGTCTTACTCAGTTATCTGTACAAGTTCCCAGTTCGAGTTCTAAACTTGTATAGTTTCAGAGTTTGAGCATTTATTCTTTCAATCTATATTTGCTGGGTTAGCCTGAAGAGGCTGTGTTAAAAGAATACTTGGGTTTTCAGCTTGGAGAGGCTGAGTGTATAAAGAATACTTGGTGTTGAGCCTGGAGAGGCTTGTCTTCAAAAGAATACTTGTTGAGCCTGGAGAGGCTATGTGTGCAAAGAATACTCGGTGTTGAGCCTGGAGAGGCTTGTCAGTAAAAGAATACTTGTTGGGCACGGAGAGGCCAGATGTGCAAAGAATACTCAGAGTTAAGCCTGGAGAGGCTGGGGTAAAAGAATACTTGTAATCTTGCGGGATTAGTGAAAAATCCAATGGTGTGTTTGCCCTAGGACTGGACGTAACTCACTATGTTAGTTGGTGAACAAGGATAAATCTTTGTGTTAAGTTCTCTCAACCCTCAACTTTTTACTTTCTGCTGCTATCTGTTTATCTCTAACTGTGGAGGGTTCTGAAAAGTGAGTTTGTAACTTACGCTGCAAAAATAACTCTGTTTATCTCCCAAATCATTTTAAAAGAAAATTTTATTGAACCTACTGAAGTATTTCGGCACGATTTAGAAAACTTATTTTCAGCAAGTAGTCTGAACGTTGAAAACTTATTTGCTTGTTTTGAAAGGTTTTTCAAAACTGCTAAAGTTTATAAAAACACTATTCAACCCCCCTTTCTAGTTTTTCCTGTGGCCCTAACAAGTTCGAGCCCTGCAATCAGTGCTTCATACTCTATCTCATTGTTTGAACAATCTCCTTTAATTTTAAACATGACTTTAGTTTTGACTTCATTAGGAGAGATTACCAGCATCCCTATGCCATTTCCTTTGTCATGTTTTGAACCATCGAAGAATAGTTTCCAAGGTTTTATTCCAACCAAATTAACCTCTTTAATTTGAACCGTGGGTTGTTTGGTTAAGAAATTGGCAAGGGCTTGACCTTTTATTGCCTTTAAAATGCAAGAGCCCATTTCCCAAACCTGCCATGAAGTATTGGCTTGATTAACTTGTACTTAATTATATCGAAATGTGAACTTACAAATACTTCAGAAGGTTTCAAATAATACTTAAGTTTCATACAATAGAAATACAAACATAAACATAATTTCTCTAAAGTTGTGTATCTCTTTTCTACATCATTAAGGCTTCTACTTAGATAATAAATCACTCTTTCGAAGCCATTTTCGTCCTCTTGGACATCCATTTTTGGTTCATCATTCTCCTTCTGACTATGGAGAGATCCATGATATTGGCTGCCATGTACGACCTGATTCTTCCATTGCCTTTGGATTTCAGGTCGACAGGATGTCCAACATTAGTGGTCACTTCAACGTGGACCTTGACCTCATGTCGAACAACGCAGCCAATTTAAAAGGCCATAGCCTTATGTGTGGCCTTGTATTACTCCCACTTCCTTGGTGCCAAACTCGAATCTAAGGCAATGGGTAAGCTCAACGCCCAACGCCCATCCTTCTGATCCTTGGAAGAAGAAGAAGAGGAGGATGAGGATGAGGAAGAAGAGGGTGAGGAGTTTGTGTCCTTGGGAGTATTTGGGAAGATCCAAGTCTTCGAGCTGATCCCCCCTCGAGGCTCATAATGCAATAACACTCCTCCAAAGACATGACACTGGCTCGAAGAACGGAACACCTTTCTCCCGAAAACATGACATTAGCTCGAAGAACGGAACCCCTGCAAGGGCAATTGCAGCAAAGGAAGACTTCAGGCTCGAAGAAAGACATTTGTAGTCTAGCTCGATCCCTTTGTAACTATTATTCAAACAAAATATATAATATTTCTTTCTTTTATATCTTTTATTCAAATCATAATTTTAAAATTGTGAGTAACAGATGATGACATGTCTAGTTGTCATCGTCCCTAAAAGCTCTTGCCATAAGCTACACTCCAACAATGCTTTCATGTCAACGTTCAACAAATTGCTTCCTCATTTTTGCTTGGTGGTGGAGGTGTTTGAAATCTTGTTGATCCATCCTTTTTAGGTATTGTTAGTTCTTAGAAATCTAAATTTGTATTCACATTCTCATTTGGTGGACTCTTTTCAGACATGATTAATTGCTACTTTTTGTTGAAATGTAAGTTGTTGTCATCCAAGGATTTCTATATCTTTTTCCAGAGTATGGATTTACTCTCAATGTTATGTGCGTTAAGTGAAATTATCTGTGACTGTAAATGAGATACCTCTTGTCTAAGATATAAAAAGTAAATGGGAGAATGTAAAGGGGATGAGAAAAATTAAAAGGATGAGGAGGACAGAAAGTAAATGACAGAATGTAAAGGGAATGGCAAAAATTAAAAGGATGAGGAGAAATTGAAATTAAATGGCATAAAATTAAAAGCGGAAAAGTAAAGAGATGAGTATATGAACAATTGATATGGAGATCAACAATTAAGAGTTGGAATGGGGAGAAAATGTAGGTGAACGATCTTTGGAAAATGAAGAAAACAATGCCTCCACTTACCACCCTCCACCACAAACAACAGTTAAAACACTCAAGCAATTCAAGAACAAGTATGAACACTTATGGAAACTTGATCAAACAATTAATCAAACACCTAGAGGGGTGAGATTAGCGGCCTAAGAACAACCCCTATACTAGCTCAAATCAAGCAACCAAGCTGGAAAACAGAAGCTGCAGTGCAGCAGAAGAGCACCTCGGGCTCAGAACAATCCAAGAGTCCAACAATTACAAGAAAATTGAGCTTGATTACAGGGAAAAACCAACAAAAATAACCGAAAATTTGCACCTAAGAGGTGCAAAACCTGCGGCCAAAAGTGAAGAGGATGACTCCAAACAGCTCCAAAATCAAGAAGCTCTGATTACCAATTGATAGCACCAATTTTCCCGGATCTAGTTTTGGAGCCAACAACTGTAAACAAGCAATAATAATTCGGTCAAGATGAACAATTAGAGCAGCAAGGCCACGACCTTGTAGGTATCAAAAAGGGGAAATTAAAAGGAAAAATTGGAAGTGAAAGAGATGGATTGGACGCCACTGAAGCAGGCAACCCTCACAACAGATAAGTCCTAGTGCTAGACGCCAATGATTAAGAGAATCAGATAAGTCTCTGATTGGTTTAAGCAAGAACCACAAAAGCCTTCTCTACTCACAATGAGTAGGAAATTGGGCATATTGCCTTTACTAATATTCATCAAAGGTACCAAATGAAGAGAGAGTCTCCCTATTTATAAGCTTAGGGGGCGGCCAAAGGGAAAGGAAAATAAGTAAAAATAAAAGATGAGTGGAAAGTTATCTAAAGTGGGTCTTGAACCCATGACCCTAAGGTTAATTAGCTAAGCTATCGCTTGAGCCAATAAAACCTCCTAATTAGCGCCCAGTGTAACGTTCTAATTCCTTAATTCAAGAATAATGTCTGTTGGAAACATTATTCCCGAATCTCTAAAATTATTTCACACCATTTTATGTACTGATACACAAGTCACACAATTGTTTAGGAAATCCAACGTTTGCTTAAGCTTCCACAAAATTCATTCATCATTACTTTCAACACAATACCTTAATCAAAACCTAGGGTACGAACCTTCACCTTGGGGTGTTATGGTTCATAAAACTCTTACCCTAAAATTGGATAATTCACAATTTTCCAACTTAACCTGAAATCCAGAAAAATCCACCAACACAGTTGATAATAACATAATACAATATCAACTACAACTAGGCCTCCATGGCCAATCAAAAGTGTCTACATTAATACTTCATTAATGATGTGAATCCAACCGGGTAAGAATAAAGAAGATGGTGACATGGCTTTAAATGAAGTGACAGTTGCGTTTAAATGAAACTACCAGTTGAAGAACCATCATTTAGAATGGAAGGAGGCCATGTGGGGCGACCAACTTAGCCTTCAATTTGCTGGTTTAATTAGATTTATTTTGTTTCAATAAACTTGTGGGAGTTAAAAGACACAAGGCTTTAATTTCTGGTGGTTACGTTTCCTTTTCTGGAGGTTACAAAACATGGTTGTAATGTAGTTTTAATTGCATTAAAACCTTGTCTACTAGCCGTTGGAAGAAGCTTGCTAGGTACGGCTAAACCTGGACATTTTTTGAAGCTACATGGAGACCCTTTAGCTAGCCAAAGGTTGTGGCCAACATGTGATAGAATGGCTGAGTTATATGCCATCAATGTGGGCTAGCATGTGCTTGAATTGGCTAAATAAAGAGTCATCAAATACTCCTTCCGGTCCTATTAAGGAAGTTGGTTGCATGAATTATGAGTGCCTTGTAATCCTTATAATAACATGCTTCATGTATGCAACAAAGTCAATATTGTTTATGTAGAAAAATTATTCTTACTTTGAGAGTGTTTCTCTAAGTTTCTTGCTAGTCAAGAATGAAGATTATCAAAGGTTCTTACCTTTGTGTGTGTATCTTCAAGGACTTATCTTTCAAGTCTTGAAAGTGTGACGTCCAACCTTTATCTCTTCTTCTTCCTCTACATTTTCTTATTTTTGATCAAATCCTATTTTCCTATACGTTATACTTGATTTATATGTGAATTATTCTTCAAGTTTTCCAAAAGGGTGAATATCGTTTTGGCAAGGTTCCTATTTGTTATTCGTCTATCTTATTTCATCATTCTTATTTTATTTGGGTATTAGAAAATCAAAGAAAAAGAAAGAAAAAAAAAGAAAAGAACGTGACAAAAGAAAAGAAAAAAAAAATATTGAAAATAGTAGAAAAGTTGTTTGAAAAGAATGGTGACTTTTATTCAGAATTTTCTAGGGTCCATGCAAAATAGAACCTCAAGGTTCACATCAATTAAACTATCAATTACATTTAATCCTTCATTAAGAATCCCTCTCTGACTACTGGGAGCGGATGGATCCACTCCAAGAGCGCCAAATCTCCTTCCAAGTGCATACCTAAAGGATTCTGCATAACTAAAATGTATTCTGCAACGTGGGGTGAGACTAGTGTTTCAGTGAGCAAAGCATGCAACAAGTAGTGTGGCGAGGCAGACATATGACATGCAACATATCATTCAGCAAATCATACATGGTTTAGTTCTATCACATTTCATCATATCATACATAAACTCTTTAAAGGACCACAATACAACTGCCAAAGTCAAAGTAAATATGTTATGCATGATCTGCATTACCCGGCACACGATGTCTTATCACTATCTCTTGGGCTAGACCTGAGCTCAGACTACAAGGAACTTTTTCCTTGGGGACGAATCTCGCCATCACTCTGGGGACCGAAGTCCAATTACTCTGGAGACCGAAGTCCAATCTTGTTTAATTAAGGTGATCTGAAGCCGAAGCCAAAACTCTAGGACCGAAGCCAAAACTCTGGGGCCGAAGCCAAATCTCATTTTTCTCTGGGAGCCAAGGATCAAAAATCATTTTCCAATTATCTGGGCCAAAGGCCTTAATGCAATGCACACACACATAACATAAAACTCATGAATCTTGCTAAATCTAAACATTCTCTTTCTTAATCTCTGGGGGAAAAGCCCAAGTGTCTTATTAATCATTAACATATGTACAACACCATCATAATACATGACACGTTGAGGAAAACTAACAAAAAGGGGAAAATCCCAATTTGAAACCCTAACATCAATCTCTAATCACAATCTAAATGTAAATCTCCAAGAAAACCCTAGCATCATGCTCATATCTAAGCTACCATCAATTAAATCACACAACAATCACATACAAGACCTAGAAATGGGAAGAGAAGAGTTAGGGTTCATGAGGGAGAGCATTCATCAAATGAAGTGAAAGTGTGTGAGCTTTACTCACCTTAAATGGAGGAATAATGGAGGAGAAGGAAGGGGATGTTGGAAACCCAAGCTAGGAGATGGTGGAATATTGCCTCTGCCCAAGCCTTCTCCTTCTTTCTCGCTCTTCCTCTCTCTAGTTTCCTCTCTTTCTCTCCCTAAGAACCCTAGCCGTGTGTGAAGAATGAGAGGAGGAGGAGCGTGCCCTGTTTTAAAAACGTCTCTGGGTCGCGCGCGCTTGAGCGCACTCCTAGTGCGCTTGAGCGCGCTAATGTACTAAAGTCTTCCCTGATGATGCTGAGCCTCGCGCGATTGGGCACATCCGATGTGCGCTTGAGCGCGCTTCGAGCAAAAACAACCCCAAGCTAGTGAGGCAAGCGCACTTGAGCGCGCCTAAACGTGCTCGAGCGCACTACAAACGGAATCTACTCCCAACTTGTTGATACGCGCGCTTGGGCGCGCCCTGTGTGCGCTTGAGCGCACTCCCTTGCATTGAAATTCTTCCTATTTTCTCCATTCCTAAGACTTAAGCCCTTACTCCTCAATTCAATTTATAAGACTTACTACAACTTAGGTGGTTCTAACTCCTGACATTCCTCACTACTCCTTCCAAAAACCCTGCCATTCCTACTTAGTCCCCCTTCTAGATTTCCCCTTCGAACTTAGTCCTCCTTATCTAATTCCCTTCCCACTATGATCTCTTTCACTAAACTCATTTCCTTGTTCTTAACCATCCTATTCTTCTCTGACTCAAGGTTTGATCATTTCTAGGTGCAACCTATGGATTTAGCTCTATGACCGATAAATTGAAAAATAGGGAACTACCCGGGCACTAACAACATAGTACTAAACGTAGGTAACTGAAATGCCGACCCATGGGAAAACAGACAATGATGTACTAAGCACAAACCGATAATTATAAGACTTCTACTCGAAAAACACTTTGACTAAAACAACAAGGAACCTTATTCCATAATTGTTAACAGCCAAGTAGACCTAGAACCGAAAGGAACTGACCATGATTGCAACCTACTAAGTACCTCTAACCATCCAAGTTTCCACTGTCATGAGAACAAGGAGAGCCAAGGAAAGCTAAAGGAGTTCTGCAACTTATGGTGGCATCCCCACAAACTAAGGGCGCAAACGTTAAAGAACAATCCCCTAAAAGTGTTCTTTGTCTTAAGCAAGAAGAATATGGTAGCATGGAATTCAATGAAGACTAGTTGCCATCAATGCAACTACAAGTTGAAGAACCATCAAGAGCTTTGGAGGAGGCCATGTGGGCGGCCAACTCACTCATCATTTTGCTGAATTATTATTTTTATTTGCTTTCAATAAAGATTAAGGAGTTACAAAGACAAGGGATTAATTTTCTGGTGGTTACAAAACAAAGTTGTAATGTTGTTTAATTGCATTAAAATTTTGTCTACTAGCCGTTGGAAGAGCTTGCTAGGTGCGACTGAACCTGGACAATTTTGGAGCTACGTGGCTAGAGCAAAGTTGCGGCCAACATGTGATCAATTGGCTAAATAATGAATCATCAAAGAGGTGCCAACAAGGTTGTAATTGGCTAAGTAAATTGCCATCAAAGTTGCGGCCAACATTCATGAGATGGAGGTTACAATTTGATTGCAAACTTGATGATTGTGGGTTGTTACATGTGACCACTTATTGGCTGATTCATGAGCCATTTTAATCCATGTTTGGTGGTTACATTTCAATAAATAATGCAGCCACAAGTGCCCAAAATTCTGGTTGGAAAATGCGGCCAAACAAGTTTACTTGGATTGAGTTTTATTAGCTTTAATTTATTTAATTTCTAGTAATGTATTTAGGGTTGCATGGGAGTTGCATGGGGGGTATTTTGGGGTGAAATAGGCGTGTAAACCTAGCTGGTTGCATGACCTTTGAGTGCCTTGTAATCCTTATAAAAACATGCTTCATGCATGCAAGAAAGTTAAGAATGATTTATCCAGAAAATCACCCAATCTTTGAGAGTGTTTCTCTAAGTTTCTTGCTAGTCAAGAGTGAACATTATCAAAGGTTCCTTACCTTTGTGTGTGTATCTTCAAGGACTTATCTTTCAAGTCTTGAAAGTGTGACGTCCACCTTCTATCCCTTCTAATTTTCCTATTTCTTCTATTTTGTTCAAAAACCTATTTTCCTATACGTACTACTTGAATTATATGTGACTTATCTTTCAAGTATTCAAGGTTGAATTCGTTTTTGGCAAAGTTAGAATTTGTTATCTTCTATCTTATTTTATTTGTTGCTCGAAAACCAAAAGAAAGAAAAAGAAAAGAATATAGCAAAAGAAAAGAAAAAGAAAATCAAAATAAAAAAATAGAAAAAGAAAGGAAAAAGAAACATGATGTTTCAAGAAAAATATTTCATTATCAAAGAAAGTGCAAGTTCAGCCTAGTATTTCTAAGCTCCAGCAAATTCGAACCTTAAGGTTCTTATCACAATGTCACTCACTCCCTTTACATACTTGGGTTTACTCCCTAGCTAAACCAAAACTGATCATGAGGTCCTCACCATGTGATAGTGCCCAGCCATAAATCAACATGAACAACAAGATTATATCCAAAAAGGGGCCAAAATAATAAGGAAGCTCTAAGGTAGAACAAGATGGGTATTGAGTCATGATCCAAACTTAATTTCCTCTATTGGTTCATTGTATTCCGACTCTTATCATGTTCCTAATAATTTTCAAAAATCAAGACCTGGGTTCTTCTAAGATAGTCTTCAATCTCCATTCTCTAGTCAAGCCCTTTGCACCTCTTGAGTCATCCTACCCCTAATCTTAAAACTCCAATTATAGGTGTCCCTCAAACCCACACTCAAGGCTCTAAACCATTAACAGTGTTTCCACAACTAGGATGTTAGTTCCTCTATCCTCTCATGAATTCTACTTGCCCTCTACAATCCAACCAAGCAAGAAATCCTCAATTTGCGAAATTCTAAATTCCAAGATCGTTCAACCCTTATCCTAGAAATTTACCATTAACTCTCTACTTACTAGACCTTCCAAGCAATGCAACCAAACATACAAGTCAACCAATTATTTAAGCAAACAGCAATATCATAACTAATCAATCAGACCACAATTAAGTACACAGGACATACAATTATTCAAGCAAGCAAGCATCACACTCAGTCAGACAAATCAAACATTCCATTCAACTAAAACAACCTTCGTTGCTAGGACTCTAGGTCGAACAACAACCTACTCTTCACTTGACAAGGAGTCTATCTAAATTAGCTGTCCCTATGTGTGCCTCATGTTTACTAGGCTTAAGGGTGATGCTCTATAAGGTCTCTAGGGTGGAGATCCTATCCCTGGAAATAAACCTATGCTATTCTATCTCTATCTGACAAGTGGGTGGCTCTAACCTGGTTAGAGAAGTGTCCCAACTCCCTAACCAAGGCATCCTACTTACGTCACTAACCACAATCCCGTGTACAACGCACCAAGTAGAGGGGTGATCAGTCCCTATAATGTGTACCGGGTACGGTGGGATCATAGTGAGTCACGGGCAACTAACCTAACCACAGTCCAATTGGATTGAACTGCTCTGATACCAAAATGTAATGTCCTAATTCCTTAATTCAAGAATAATGTCGGTTGGGAACATTATTCTCGAATCTATGAAATTAGTTTGCGCCATTTTAAGTAGCGATACACAAGTCACACAATTGCTTAGGCAATCCAACGTTTGCTTAAGCTTCTACAAATTCATACATCATTACTTTCAACACAATACCTTAATCAAAACCTAGGGTACGAACCTTCACCTTGGGGTGTTAAGGTTCATAAAACTCCTACCGGAAATCCGGCAGCGTTTTCCCTAAAACTGGATAATTTCGAATTTTCCAACTTAACCTGATATCCAGAAAAGTCCACCAATACAGTTGATAATATCATAATACAATATCAACTACAACTAAACCTCCATGGCCAATCAAGAGTGTCTACATTAATACATTATTAAACTATCAATCACATTTAATCCTTCACTAAGAATCCCTCTTTAACTACTTGGAGCGGATGGATCCACTCCAACAGCTCCAAATCTCCTTCCAAGCGCATAACTAAAGTATCCTGCATAACTAAATTGTATCCCGCAACGTGGGGTGAGACTAGTGTCTCAGTGAGCAAAGCATGCAACAAGCAGTGTGGGGAGGCAGGCATATGACATGCAACATATCATTCAGCAAATCATACATGGTTTAGTTCTATCACATTTCATCATATCATACATAAACTCTTTAACGGACCACAATACAGCTACACTCAATTATACATGATGTTTAATGCCAAACTCAAAGTAAATATGCTATGCATGATCTGCCTTACCCGGCAGACGGGGTCTTATCACTATCTTTAGGGCTAGACCTGAGCTTAGACTACAAGGAACGTCTTCCTTGGGGACAATCGAAGTCCAATTACTCTGGGGACCGAAGTCCAATCTTGTTTAATTAAGGTGATGTGGGGCCGAAGCCAAAAATCTGGGGCCGAAGCCATTTTCCTAGGGCCGAAGCCAAATCTCATTTTTCTCTGGGAGTCGAGGCTCAAAAATCATTTTCCAATTATCTAGGCCAAAGGCCTTAATGCAATGCACACACACATAACATAAAACTCATGAATCTTGCTAAATCTAAACATTCTCTTTCTTAATCTCTGGGGGAAAAGCCCAAGTGTCTTATTAATCATCAGCATATGTACAACACCATCATAATACATGACACATTGAGGAAAACTAGCAAAAAGGGGAAAATCCCAATTTGAAACCCTAACATCAATCTCTAATCACAATCGAAATGTAAATCTCCAAGCAAACCCTAGCATCATGCTCACATCTAAGCTACCGGCAATTAAATCACACAACATTCACATACAAGACCTAGGAATGGGAGGAGAAGAGTTAGGGTTCATGAGGGAGAGCATTCATCAAATGAAGTGAAAGAGTTTGAGCTTTACTCAGCTTAAATGGAGGAGAAATGGAGGAGAAGGAAGGGGATGTTGGAGACCCAAGCTAGGAGATGGTGGAAGATTGCCTCTACCCAAGCCTTCTCCTTCTTTCTCACTCTTCCTCTCTCTAGTTTCCTCTCTTTCTCTCCATAAAAACCCTAGCCGTGTGTGAAGAATTAGAGGAGGAGGAGCGTGCCCTGTTTTAAAAACGTCTACGGGTCGCGCGCGCTTGCGCGCACTCCTAGTGCGCTTAAGCGCGCTAATGTACTAAAGTCTCCCTTGATGATGCTGAGCCTCGCGCGATGGGGCGCACCTGGTGTGCGCTTGAGTGCACTTCGAGCAAAAACAACCCCAAGCTAGTGAGACAGCGCGCTTGAGCGTGCCTAAGCGTGCTCGAGCGCGCTACAAACAAAAGCTACTCCCAACTTGTTGATACACGCACTTGAGCGCGCCCTGTGTGCGCTTGAGCGCACTCCCTTGCATTCAAATTCTTCCTATTTTGTCCTTTCCTAAGACTTAATCCCTTAGCCCTCAATTCAATATATGGGACTTACTACAACTTAGGTGGTTCTAACTCTTGACATTCCTCACTACTCCTTCCAAAAACCCTACCATTCCTACTTAGTCCCCCTTCGAACTTAGTCTTCCTTATCTAATTCCCTTCCCACTCTGATCTCCTTCCCTAACCTTATTTCCTTGTTCTTAACCATCCTTTTCTTCTCTGACTCAGGGTGTGATCACTTCTAGGTCCAACTTATAGTTGTTTGGCTTACCACCTGGTTATTCCTCCAGGATCTCTTACAACTCAACCCTATTAGTTTAGATATCCAATTGTTACCTGATTTCACATTCAAGTCTCCAATTTCCCTTTCTACCCTTGTCATACTTCTCCTGGCCGAATCCCTAACCTAAGGTTTTCGTTATACCTCTAAGGTCCCAATCTTGGGATGTTACACCCACTCATGAAAGAAAGAGGAAAAATTACATTCATGTCCTAATTACAATTTAAAACCTAAAATTAATCCTACTTTTATTAATCCTAATTAAATGGAGTCTTATATGTTGACTTGCGTTCAAGGTCAAAAAGTCAATGTGTTGACCGATCAGAGGTTGACCCATGCTTGGTTCAGCTCCAAGCGCTCCTAGCAGGCCCAAGCTTGCTACTAGCTGCAGCTCAGACGTCCACTGACAGACGCCATCGGCAGTTCTTTCCCAAGGCTGGGAGTTCAATTCTGTAACTTGATCATTTCTTTTTCAGTAATTTTCTTTCTCAGATGTTCTTGAAAATGAAGACGTGAATATTTTTCCTTGCATCTGCTCATTGGATTCCCATCTTATGTACCTTAAAAAACCAGGAAAACTTAGTTAGAATAATGAAAAGATAATAATAGAGAAAGATCAAGAATGAAGCAGGGAAGTCGTGACATGGTTAAGAATCTTTTACTCACCGTGCACTTTGCAGAGGTGTGGTTCAGGCCAAGAAAAGAGAGAAAAAGCTAAGATAATGAGGAAGCTCCCAGCCAAGAAGGTGATCATGCAGGAGAATGCTGAGTACAGAAGAAATTAAGAACAAGACAACGCTAGAAATTAAATTAATTAAGGTGATCATGGAATCTGAGAAGACAGACAGGTGCAAAGGCATCGGAATGGTCAATGGATTTTAAATTAAATTAAATATGGAAAAAAGAAATGAAAGAACATAGATTAAATAAAGGGTTGGAAATATTGGCAAGGGGGAAAATGATGAGGGGCTGAGGAAAAGAAAAATACAGAGCGTGGAAGGTTCTTACCTATTGAATGTTTGATAGGTTTCACACATCCAGATATTGATCGGTAACAGAGAATTAGGCTCATCTAATGCATTGTCCACCTTTTCAGTATCCTCAACCTGAACAAATGAAAAACCGCCAATCAAGCACTTCTTGGAAGGCAAAAAATTGATACTGGTAACAATCTATCCAGAAACAATTTCCCTCCATTTATGTCACTTGTAACCCACCCAAAGCCTATGTTATGTAGATCAAATAGCTCTTCAACAAAAAATTCCATTCATCCAACTCATAAGAAAATAGTTAACAAAGAATTTTCAATCCAAAATTTACCTCTTTAAAGCATGTTCACAAACACCTAATGAGTGCAGCTATTATGCGAGAATACAACTTATGGATTGTCTTCTTACACCCCTGCCAGCCTCTCCAAGTGAAAGCCTTCAAATAGGAAATTTAATAATTTATTGTACAAAGCAAATTTATTATATAGAAAATTAGAAAGTTCAATCATACCTTGTCAACTTTTGTCAGTTGTAAGGCTGCCAACATCATGCCTAGTCTGGAAAACGAAAAAAAAGACTCACATTAGCATTTCTGTCAGACAGATTTGAAATTAATGCAAGTCTAGGAGATAGACAAAGTAGGACAAAATAGCAGTATACCTAACTGATAAGTAAGAGCAAGCAATAAACAACAAAAACATGCTAGAGCTATTACTCCCCAATCCTACCACACAGTAATTATTATAGTCAAAAACCACATCCCAAACAAAAACATGCAAACACCTGTCCCACTAGCAGCATGTAAAGAATACCTCTCACACATGTCTAACCAAAGGCATTCATATCACAGTGTTGTTGTCTTTCTTGTCTGATATTTCTGTCCCACAAAGGCATCCATATCACAGTGCTGGTCATTCTAGTGTAAAGTGTAAACACAACTAACTATATAAGCTGAATGGAAACCATAATGAATTCCAGGACCACCAAAATTTATGATGATGAGTTACCAGAAAATGTGTAATTCTCACCTGAGCACAATATCTCAGTTTCATGCCTATTCCCCATCTATGGACTAGGTCATTCTGAGAAAATGAAAAAGATACAGTTACCAAAATAAAAATTTGAACTCTAAAATTACGAAATAGACACAGATAAACATAAAACCAAAATAAAAATTATGCAAGGCTGAAAGTCAATCCACAACCACATCTCTGAAAAGTTATTTGCAAGTGTTCTGTTACCTTAACAAAACTTAATGGCCAAAGAAAAATACCGTATTTTCATTTAAATTTAAAAGTAAAAGTGGCCATGACCAGAGTTTATGCTAGAAGTTTCATGAAAGGCACAAGTATGTATGATAACTGAAATAGGGGGCAAGGTATAGAAGTAGTTTCCATCATAGATAATGGGCCAAAACAAAGAGTTAGTTAAGGGGTATAGTGGGAAGAAGGAAGTAATGATGAAAATGAAGAGTTGGAGGGAAGAGAGAGGGCAGAGCCTAAGAGAATTGTAGTGGAAGCCTAAAATAACAAATGCAAGAACAGAGAGTAGACAAATTTGTGTAAAGAGTGGTTTTGAGTGAGGGCAGTTCTTTCCCAAGGCTGGGAGGTCAATTCAGTAACTTGATAATTTCTTTCTCAGATGTTCTTGAAAATGGAAAACGTGAATATTTTTCCTTTCATCTACTCATTGGATTCCCATCTTATGTACCCTAAAAAACCAGTAAAACATAGTTAGAATAATGAAGAGATAATAATAGAGAAAGATCAAGAATGAAGCAGGGAAGCCGAGACATGGTTAAGAATCTTTTACTCACTGTGCACTTTGCAGAGGTGTGGTTCAGACCAAGAAAAGAGAGGAAAAGCAAAGATAATGAGGAAGCTCCCAGCCAAGAAGGTGATCATGCGGGAGATTGCTGAGTACACAAGAAATTAAGAACGAGATAGCGCTAGAAATTAAATTAAATTAAGGTGATCATGGAATCAGAGAAGGCAGACAGGTGCAAAGGCATTGGAATGGTCAATGGATTTTAAAATAAATTAAATTAAATATGGAAAAAAGAAATGAAAGAACATAGATTAAATAAAGGGATGGAAATATTGGCAAGGGGGAAAATGATGAGGGGCTGAGGAAAAGAAAAATACAGAGCGTGGAAGGTTCTTACCTATTGAATGTTTGATAGGTTTCGAACATCCAGACGTTAATGGGTAACAGAGAATTAGGCTCATCTAATGCATTGTCCACTTTTTCAGTATCCTCAACCTGAACAAATGAAAAGCCGCCAATCAAGCACTTTTTGAAAGGCAAAAAATCGATACTGGTAACAATCTGTCCAGAAACAATTTCCCTCCATTTATGTAAATCGTAATCCACCCAAAGCCTATGCTATGCAGATCAAACAGCTCTTTGATAAATCCCAAGGCCAGAGGGATCAACTTTTGGGTCAGTACAATAATGGCCCAAGGACTTGGAGAGTCTACACCAGAAAGAGAAGAGGGACACGCTGGCAATCAGCAGACAGAGGAGGCAGTTATGCATATTGTGAATTCTGTTGCAGCAGTAGCAAGGGGTAAAAAGATAGTGGAGGGGAGTAGGAGGAGGCACGAAAAGAATTGAGATAGAAACGGCCTGGGGCTTGGGACCTATAGTTTAGGAAAGGGTTGTGAGGTATTCTTTCTGAGAATTCTTTCTGCTGAGTTTTCTTTTACTGTGTGTGTTTTCTTATTACTGAAATCTAAGGTTTCATCAGTTGGTCCGACCTGCAGGATACCATGGAGACTCATCTTTAAGCTCGTGTTGAGGCCAACGAATCTCGATTAGTGAATTTTGAGAATCTCGTCCAATCTCTAACCTCTATGCAAGAATCATTCACCAAGGAGAAGCTTGAACAGGAGGAATTTCACAATCTCATTGTGAAGTTTATGAGAGAGCGGGTGAAACGACGTTCCGATGAAGATGATGGGTCTGAAACAGAAAACTCCCATGGGTCACGTGCAGAGTTTGAGAGCGACAAACATCTAGTCGCTAAACGAGTTGAGTTGCCGCCTTTTGAAGGAAGTGATCCGCGTGGCTGGGTTTCCCAGGCAGAAACCTATTTTCGTATTCATCAAACTAAACTAGATATGCGCATTTCAATGGCTCAAGTATGCATGGAGGGTCTGGATGTTCATTGGTTCAATATTTTGTTGGAGATAAACCCTGATATTTCATGGGATTAGTTTAAGAGTGAATTGATAGATCGATTTAGTGGCCTCGACATTCAAAACCCATACGAAGAACTAGCGGCTCTGAAGCAAAGGGGTTCATACAAGAGTATATAGCAGAGTTTAAATACCTTTCTGCTTTGGTAACTCGTCAACCGGAGCTCCAATATGTTATTTTTTAAACGGGTTAAATGAAGACATCCAAAACTGGGTCAGGGTTCATAACCCGGAAACCCGTCTCCAAGCCATGAAGAAGGCTCGTAATGTGGAAATTGCACTGAAGAAGCTAAGTGGAGGAGTGGGTCGTAGTACTATACCCTTTAAAAGTCCACATCTAGTGGGCCAAATGAAGAAGGTAAACATATGGTCGAAAAGCATGGAGCTAACGTTGATTATAGACCTAACAATGACAAAAATGATGGAGGTGTTTTTGGCAATAATAAGTCTGGGGCTGCCAATTTTAAGCGGGGAACTCAGAATTTGACGACAAAGGAATGGGAGGAACGACGACATAAGGGGTTGTGTTTCCGTTGTGCTCAACCTTATAGTCCAACACACAAGTGCCCTAAATCCGAAGCTGCGGGTGATGCTTTTGGGGGAAGGCGAGATGGTTAATGAGACGGGTGAGGTTGTTGTAGCAGAAGCTGAGGAAGAATCGGAGACAGAAGAGGGTGAATGCAGTGTTTTGGATTGTAAAATAATGTGGGATGGTTACAACAACATGGAGGATAAATCGCAGCCTTTAAAGACCTTGAAATTGGAGGGGTCCGTGAATGGAAGTACCTATTCTCATTCTTGTAGACAGCGGAGCTACACATAACTTTATCTCCCCTAAAGTTGTCAAGGCGCTGGGAATTTCAGTAGAGAAGGCAGATAAGGGATTAGGCATTCGTTTATGAGATGGATCTCGAGCATTCACCAAAGGAATATGTTCGAAATTGGAGGTATCAATGGGGAAATACACTTGCACGATAGATGCTTGGGTTCTAGATATGGGGGGACTTGACTTGATTCTTGGAGTTGCCTGGCTCAGGACTTTAGGAGATGTCACAACAAATTGGGAAACCATGACTATGACGTTTGCAAGTCGAGACAAGAAAGTGGAGTTACATGGATATGATAGTCAGCGTTTTAGAGCTTTACACTGTTTGATTGGGAATGCAGAGATACAAAAAAATAGAGTGAGATGTGGAGTGCAGTGGGAGATGGGTAAGGTCATGGAGCAAGAACAACTGAGTGTATCTCAAACAAATGAATTACGAGCAATGTTGCAAAAATTTTCAGAGGTGTTTCAAGATTCGCAAGGATTGCCTCCACCTCGTAGCTATGATCATGCAATCAATATGATACCAGGACATGGGCCGATGAACGTTAGGCCTTATAGATACCCACACTTCCACAAGGATGAGATTCAAAGGCAGGTTCAAGAATTACTGCAGCAAGGGATAATACGAGCTAGTACTAGTGGCTATTCTAGCCCAGTCATTTTAGTGAAGAAGAAAGACTTAACTTGGCGAATGTGTGTAGATTTCAGAGCATTAAATAAGGCAACAATACCTGATAAATTCCCAATTCCGGTGGTGGATGAATTATTGGATGAGTTGCATGGGTCTTGCTATTTTTCAAAGCTGGATTTGAAATCCGGCTATCATCAGATTAGAATGAAGCCAGAGGATATTGAGAAAACTACCTTTTGAACTCATGATGGGCATTATGAGTATCTAGTTATGCCTTTTGGCCTCACAAATGCCCCTTCAACCTTTCAGGCTGTTACGAATGAGATTTTTAGACCATTCCTTAGGAAGATGGTGCTGGTATTTTTTTATGACATTTTGGTTTTTAGTCAAACGTGGCAGCAACATTTGAACCATTTGGAAATTGTTTTAATGGCGTTACAGCAGAACCATTTTAGGGCTAACCAAAAGAAGTGTCCATTTGGCAAGCAAACTATAGCATACTTGGGTCACTTGATATCCGGTAAAGGTGTTGTTATGGATCCAGAGAAGGTTAGGGCGGTGATAGATTGGCCCATTCCTAAGAATATCAAGGGGGTCAGAGGTTTTCTTGGGTTGACTGGGTACTACCGTAAGTTTGTGGCTAGACATGGGAAAGTGGAAAAGCCATTAACAGAATTGACGAAGAAAGATGGGTTCAAATGGGGAGAAGATACGCAACGAGCTTTCGAGACTTTAAAAAGATTTATGACAACAACCCCTATCTTATCATTACCTAATTTCTCTAAGGTATTTGATATTGAGTGTGATGCTTCAGGAAAGGGAATTGGCTTTGTGTTATTGCAAGAGGGTAAGCCAATCGCTTATTTTAGTAAGCCTCTGTCAGATAAAGCATTATCCAAGTCAGCGTATGAGAGAGAGATCATGGCTTTGGCTCTAGCAATTCACCATTGGCGGCCCTATTTGTTAGGAAGGAAATTTAGAGTGTTTACAGATCAAAGGAGCTTAAAGTTCCTATTACAACAGTGGATTTCCACCTCAGAACAGCAGAATTGGATAGCAAAACTAATGGGGTATCACTTTGACATTTTTTACAAACCTGGTTGTGATAACAGGGCAGCTGATGCTCTTTCTAGATCTCATGAGGAGGCTGAACTTGCTTCATTATTATCTTTTCCCATTTGGAGTGAAGGGCAAGAATTGAACTACGGGGTATCTCAAGATCCACAACTCCAAAAGATCATTGCTGCCTTACAGAATGATCCTTCATCCAGACCCGGTTTTTCACTGAACCAAGGGGTATTGTATTACAAAAATAGATTGGTAATACCTGCTAGCTCTCCTTGGATTCCAACATTAATGGAGGAATGTCATTCCACACCTAAAGGGGGGCATTCAGGATACATCAGAACCTAGAGGAGGCTGGCTATGAATCTATACTGGTTTGGCATGAAGAACCGGGTGCAGGAATTTGTGAGGAACTGCAATGTGTGTCAGCTACAAAGTACTCTACCTTATCATCAGGGGGCTTTTGCAACCATTGCAAATTCCTGAGATCGTGTGGGAGGATATCTCAATGAATTTTATCACCGGATTGCCAAAATCCAAGGGGTGGGAAGCAATTCTGGTTGTGGTGGACAGATTATCCAAGTACTCTCATTTTATTTTACTCAAACACCCTTATACAGCAAAGAACATTGCAGAAATCTTTATAAAGGAAGTTGTGAGGTTGCATGGGGTTCCAAAATCAATTGTAAGTGATAGAGATCCTGTTTTTATGAGCACATTTTGGCAAGAAATTTTCAAGCTACAAGGGACAAAGTTAAAGATGAGTTCAGCTTACCACCCCGAAACAGATGGGCAGACTGAAGTTGTTAATAGATGTTTGGAAGCTTACCTTCGATGTTTTGCAGCAGAGCAGCCACGTAGTTGGGCCATGTGAATACTTTGGGCTGAATTGTGTTATAATACCACTTTTCATGTATCCATTAATACAACACCTTTTGAGGTTGTATATGGGCGGAAGCCACCTACAATTCTGAAATTTATACAGGGGAGACACGAGTGGAGGCGGTATCTCGAGATTTGATGGATAGGGATGAAGCACTCAAAAAACTCAAATTTCATCCACATAAAGCCCAATCTCAGATGAAGAAGGCAACCGATAAGCATAGGAGAGATGTGAATTTGGAAGTTGGAGAATGGGTCTTTTTAAAATTAAGATCTCACAAACAGCAAACAGTAGAAAGAATCAATCAGAAATTAGCCCCTCGATTTTATGGCCCATTCCAAATTACAGCCAAGGTAGGAGTAGTATCATATAAATTAGTGCTGCCAGATTCCTCCAAAATTCACCCGGTGTTTCATGTATCTCAATTGTAAAGGGCAGTGGGAAATAGTCCTGTCATTCCCACTCTGCCTGATGGTATGGATGCTCAAATGGGAGAGGTGGTTGAACCAGACCGAATTCTAGGAGTAAGAAAAGAAAGTAAGCATGTGGAAGACACCATTCAATGGTTGATACAGTGGAGAGGCAAGCCAGTGGAAGAAGCTACTTGGAAGATGAATTTACCATGAGAAGCCAATTTCCTAGATTCAGTCTTAAGGACAAGACTGATTTTGAAGGAGGGGCCAGTGATAAAGCCCAAGACCAGAGGGATCAACTTTTGGGTCAGTACAATAATGGTCCAAGGACTTGGAGAGTCTACACCAGAAAGAGAAGAGGGACATGTGGCAATCAGCAGACAGAGGAGGCAGTTATGCATATTGTGAATTCTGTTGCAGCAGTAGCAAGGGGTAAAAAGATAGTGGAGGGGAGTAGGAGGAGGCACGAAAAGAATTGAGAGATAGAAACGACCTGGGGCTTGGGACCTACAGCTTAGGAAAGGGTTGTGAGGTATTCTTTCTGAGAATTCTTTCTGTTGAGTTTTCTTTTACTGTGTGTGTTTTCTTATTACTAAAATCTAAGGTTTCATCAATAGTTAACAAAAAATTTCAATCCAGAAATTTACCTCTTTAAAGCATGTTCACAAACACCTAATGAGTGCAGCTATTATGCAAGAATACAACTTATGGATTGTCTTCATACAGCCCGTCAGCTTCTCCAAGTGAAAGCCTTCAAAATATTTTTGAGCAACCCATTGTGGAAATTGTAAATCCTACAAATCATCATCAAGAAAGAAAAGAGCTAATTGAAAGATTAGAGTAAATAAAACAGAACATGATGCAATAAGAGATAAAATAGAAAATGGAAGGGAAATTTATTGTACAATGCAATAATGATTCCTTGCTTCAAATAGGAAATTTAATAATTTATTGTACAAAGCAAATATATTATATAGAAAATTATAAAGTTCAATCATACCTTGTCAACTTTTGTCAGTTGTAAGGCCGCCAACATCATGCCTAGTCTGGAAAATGAAAAAAAGACTCACATTAGCAATTGTGTCAGATAGATTTCAAATTAATGCAAGTCTAGGAGATAGACATAGTAGGACAAAGTAGCAGTATATCTAATTGATAAGTAAGAGCAAGCAACAAACAACATAGTCTGCGTCAAGGTGAAACGACACCTGGAACAGACTCAGGGGTTGCCGGCGACCAAGTCTGTGGTGGCACGGTCAAAAACGGCGGATGGGAGGACGGCGCGTGACTTACACGCGCCGGAGAGTTTATCGGCGACTGGCGGCGCGTCCGACATCGAATGACGGAGAAACTTTGGGTAAATGCCGTCTTTGGAGAGGCGCTCCTCCTGGTGAGTCTTCCGGTTGGATCTGCGGTGGTCGGCGGCGGACTGCGGTGGTTGGCTGCTGACGGTGCTGAAAAAGGACACTGTTCTGGAAAAAACAAGACTAAAAATGATGTGCAGCAATGAAGGCTGCCTAGAAGACGCGGATGCAGAGCTCCCTGGATCGGGAGCTCTGATACCAACTTGAAAATAGAGGGACTGAATATTATTTGAATAATACTTCTATTGCTTAATTAATATAGGGCCTGTACAACCTCTATTTATAGAGACTACTAGTCTCCTAATTAAGGAAATAAAGTAGTAAATCTGTACAAATCAAATCAAACAAATCTCTCCTAATTACAAATCAAATCCCCTAATTACAGAATAAATCTCTAGTAATTACGGACCGAATCTCCTAATATTACACACCAAATCTCCTAATATTACAACATAGCCATATATATAGCCAAAACTTAGGTATATAATGGATATATATAGTTTAATTGTCAAAGGGTGCTTCAATATTCAAATCACATGTCTTATCAATTTCTTGATACTCTCCTCCATTTGTGCAACCAAACAGATGCAAACCACAAGGCTCAAGACACTCTATGCCTCTAATTATTAAAGAAATTGACCCTGACAGCAGAAAATTATAAATATAACCCTTTTTTTCATTATTTAAGAAACCATTTACAGGGAAAAGCCAGGCAATTTTTCCATCATAGTAGCTGTATGTGATCTGAAGAGGTTCATATGAAGCCCAAAATAACTATTAGGATAGACATTTATATGATTATCACCGTTGACAGGAAAATTTTGAACTTATAGTTATATGCATCGTAAGCAATAAGTATCCCAAAATTCCTATAGGCATCAAAATTAATGAAATGTGAATAAAATCATACGCGTCCCTTTAACAGAAACTCAGAAAAACAGCACCCTAACACCATCTAGATTCAGTTCACAAAAACAGAAAAAGAAAAAAACAATCACACAAAATCATTAAAAAATGCAAAATTGATAGACAAAACACTTAGACCAAACCGAAAAAACAAAATTAAAATGATGGGCATGAAGGGAAACCGA
The DNA here is from genome assembly GCA_026901365.1 of Sesbania bispinosa. Taxonomy (NCBI): domain Eukaryota; kingdom Viridiplantae; phylum Streptophyta; class Magnoliopsida; order Fabales; family Fabaceae; genus Sesbania; species Sesbania bispinosa. The sequence goes on along the minus strand of QLOH01000765.1, from coordinate 288,383 downwards.
CCTGGAAGACAGGAACACTCAAGGGATCAAAGCAAATGCAGCAATCAAGGACATCAAGGTCGGTTATGATCATAGAAATGGAACCGCCCTGTAATCACTGGTTCCTTAAGCGTACCTGGATGGGCGAGTCACCCATCTGTCCAATGGCCACAACCACCCTTCTCTAACCACCATCATCGTCAGCAAACTCCTTCCGCGGCGAGCTCCAAACGCGATTCCACCACACACGTACATCACGTACGCTAGAGCAGATGCTGCGTGCGCTGGCTGTGCGCCATTATCCAGTGGTGGTTGCAGCTGCCATGACCCTCTCTCCCCAAACGGCCACCGCCTCCAATACCGTCGTGATTCCACCATTGTAAACCCCAAGAACAAGACCAAATCCACCTCGCTGCTGTGTGGGTGGATTTGAGGGTGGAATAACTTTTTTTTCAAACAGGAGTAACTTCACTTCAACCTTGAGTAGAGAGGTGGTGTAACTTCTATTCCTTGTTATAATAACTACCGAATTTTTTTCAATCAACAAGAGTATAAATTAGGGGTATAATGGGAAAATAAATGTGGACATCAAATTGAGGCATCGCCTTTATATAAAGCTTCTGGGCAAAGCAATACTCTAACTAAGATATGTCTTGTTGAATTTTGTTTAATTTTCATTTTTCATTAAGAGACCCACCATGGTAAGAAGAAAAAATGAATAGACAAAGTGAAATAGTCAATAATTGGTATAATAGGAAAGAGAAACGAAAAGAAAAAAATATGTGAAGGGTCTTATATATTTTAGAATCAAACTATCAAGTATTTTATACAATAATCAAACATTTTTATGAAATTAAAAAATAATTTTCAAAAAACAATATTTTTTAAGATGAAAATATATTTATTTTTAATTTAGGGTACTCATTAACATTTCTCGTACTTAAATTATATATAAAAAATTTTAAATATTAAAATGGAAAGAAAGAGAGATGTAACAAGTGTTGACATTCATACAATATGCTTCGTTGTGGATAGGAAGACCGGACTATTACTCATATGGCGGTTGCCGCTAAATACCCACTTTAAGGAAAGTTGGAAACTAGAATATAGTTAGCTGAGTTTGGTTTTTCAACAACGAAAATGGAGAATATAAAGAAAAAGGAAGCCATTTGGGATACAAAGCCTGCAAAATTAAAACGTTCATAGAAACCCAATCAGAGCTCAAGGTAAGCAAGATAGAACAACGCATAAGAATCATCCATCAATTATTTAGTTAACATAGTTAAAGCCCAGTTAAGCCCAATTTGGTAAATTCCAACTAAAACAGCGGATTTAATCATGAATACAGTACAAAATAGCTAAGATTAAAGATGCAAAGTGTATGTAAAATTATGCTCATCAAATTCCTCACACTTGTTCATTTGCACTCCGAGCAAAATACCATATAAACTAAAAAATCAACTAGGGAGCACAATGCAAATACAAATGGCATAATTATAAAGAGATCCTAGGAATGCATAGGAGTAGGGAAATTACACCATCCAAGGAATCAAAGAAACAAGAAAAATGTGAATGACATACCTTACAATGTAGCAAACAAGAGAGTCAATCAAATCAAACGGTGATATAAAGGTGATAGAATCCTCACAAAACATACTCTCCAACACTCAAGTGTTAAGCTTGTGTATATACACTCAAACCCACTCTTGTAAGCAAACACTACCATAAGCTTGGCAAGACTCTAATATCCACAATTGAATCACATGCAAGCAAAGATCAAGAGGACTCCATAAAGGATGTAATGGGGCCAAGGTAAAGGTAGGGAAAATGAAGAATAAGAAGCTAAAAACCAAAGAGAATAGAGGAGCAATGGGGAATAAACCCAAAAATAAATGCAAGAAGCATACATCTCAAGATCACAATTATACTCCTCTTTTCTAACTTTTGACCCAATTTTTTTCCTTTTTTTATTTCAAACGCTTTATTTATTTGCTCTTTTTTTTAGAAAACTTTTCTTTATTCTTTTTTCTCTTCTTTTTTTCCTTTTCCGTTTTTTTCCTAGTTTTTAACCAGCCAAAGGTCAACAATGAGTTACCCACATGAGGAGATAAGAAAATGAAGTACACCCCCACACTTATTTAAGAACCTATTCCCAAAACAATTCAAAAGCTCCTTTATCCCCTAAGGTAGGGACAAATCATGGTTTTTCTCTTTCAAGGCTTGTAATGAGCTTTCAGAAACAAGGAATAAGATCCATAGGATCAAACGGGCTAACAAGTGGATCAATCATCAAGGTAGGCTAATATGGCTAATAGCTCAATATCAGCAAACAATACCTCAATCATCTCAATACATGCATGTGAATCAAGTTGCAAATTATAGAGTCAAGCCAAGTTCTAAAGCACAAGCAAACATGAGTGAAATCACACTAGAAAAAGAGATAATGACATAGAATGGTCCGTCCAACAATAAGTCTCAAAATCACACCAAGGACAACTCTATCACAAAAGATTCAACCAAATAATTCTCAAAACCAACTTATTCACCAAAATGCAAAGAATCCTATCAACACAAGTCATGAACCTAATTATCCAAGAATTAGGAAAATGTCAACCACTGATACATATCCTAAAAATCAAATGAAAAACATGCTATATATATTTTTTTATTGTTAAAAATCTATTTTTTCTGTAAAAATCGAATTACTGTCAAAATTTTGCTGTAGGGGGAAACTTCTGCTATCAAAATTCTGTTGTAAAAAGCAATAGTAAAAACGCAATAACAGCTACAGTAAATGCACAAACAGCAACAACAAAACAGACAGTTTACAGTAATTACGGACAGTATAAAAACAGCAATAGCAGTTGCAGAATAGCTACGAAGCAGCAAATAACAAAGAAAAAACAACAAACAACAAAGAAAAACAGCAATATAACCTACATTAAACAGTAGAAAGAACAAATACACAGTAAAAACAACAATTTTTTTTAATCCTAAAACAATCCTAGAGTTACTAAACAACCTAAAAATTAAAATCCTAAAATTATAAATCTCCTCCCCAACACTTAAATCACACATTGTCCTTGATGTAAAAATTACCAAATTGTGGATCAACAAGCATAATGTAATAAAAATGTGAGAAAAGAGAAACTCCCCTTCAACCAACTCCCGTCCTGGGAATGCGTGAATCATTCGGTACATTGTGCTACGCACCCACGCTTTATATACTAACATACTAATCATACCAAAACACATGTCAGTGTCATTTTCATGGACATTCAAATAATTAAGATCATTTTTATCTTTCAACCTAGTACTCACACGTTTTATAGATCATGCAATGGTCATTGCAGCAATCAAATCACTTGATTCTATTTCTTCGTAACGGGCAAATGTAATTGTGTATCAAAAAACATAAAAGCAAAAACGGGTAACATCAAAGCAAAAAAAACAACACCTTACAGAACAATGTCGATTTCTCTTGATGCAAGCGATACGTGTTTTACCTTCTACCAATGAAATATCCTATAAAGAGATTGAAAACACATATTACGACGTCAGTGACCGGCAAAAAAATTACATGACTTCCAGTAAAGGCTCAAACACGATAGAGTAATACACTTTTGACACACCTGTTTCCACATCTCAAGATGTCAATGAACGAATATTTTTCAAGTGTTTGTCATTCTCCATTGAATAGCCTTCCATGGTTACAAACGTTCTGCCGACTTCTACAGCTTCCTAATGATTAACTAAATTGTTTTAAGGGATCATAACAATTCATAGCAAACAAACAAATAAGATGAGGAATAATCAGTAAAATTTTATTACCACCAATGACATCCAATCAGCTACCACACTGAAGTAAACTCCTATGCCATGACATTCTACACTGAAAATGGTAAAGTTCATTTGGAGTGATGTTGTATTCATGCTCCCTTTTATTGTGTTTCACCTAAGACATCATAACATGAGTCATATTGTGCTTAATTTTGTTTAAATTGTTCATAAAACTTTTGTGAAATTTAGAATCTATATCGTTTTCTTGTCGTCCCTTATAATGTGCACTAGAATAATTGACATCAAATTGGAGATAAAGGGGGAGGTTGTTTCTGGGCACAAGAATTCTTTTTCTCGTGTATCTTGTCCATTAGAACTGAAAAGTCATAACTGTTCAAATTAAAAACAAGAAACGGTGACAACTGTTGGCACTCTTACATTATGGTTTTACTTAAAAATAGCTATGGGAATTGCTAGTATAAACGTAGTAGGAAATTAAGTAGATATGTTTCAGCTATTTTTAAACGTTCCTATAATCCATAAATAATCCCAAAACAATATTTTATTTTCGGACTAACCAAACAAAACTTTAATTAAAGGGTAACTGAACATAGGAGAATATCCAAAATTCCATTCAAATAAGGGAGCACGAGGATGTAATGAATTTAACAATGTAGATGCAATATTAAAAATTATTCATTAACATAAAATAATATACCTCCTCAAATTTTCCAAGCAAGAGAGAACTCCTTTTGAAGCTCTTCGCAAGTTTTTTGTATGTTTTGACGCGCTTTGAAAAATTGTTATGCACTCCCTTTCAATCATAAAGAAAGTTTAGTTGTGAATATTTAGAAATTGGGCCCTACTAAGGGGTACTAGTTAAGGGATCCATATATAGAAGATTTTTATTAGAAAGCGTGACATTAATTGTATTTATAACATTAAATAGTGCACACTCATTAGCATTTCCCTTAGAAATATTATAAGTGATTTTAACAAATATAAAATAAAGTAAAGCTTAAATTGCATCTGTCCTCCAACTATAAGTTGGGGGATATAAACTATAAACCAAACATTAATGTGATAATGGCCATGTTATCGTAACTCAGATTAATCTTAATAAGGACAAAATATCCTAACATACACATCTAAAAAATCCTAGTATTTTTCTAGGAGAATGATACTTTAACACTCAAAATTCTACTATAAGAATTGTAAGAAAGAGAGAAAGTAAGAGACATGATAATTGATATGATAGAAAAGGAATAGAATTATAAAGTAAAAAAAAAGTTGCAAAAGAAAGTGTATAAAATAGGAGTGTGAAATAATCAAATTAATTTACTACTCCAACATGAATGTGTATCAATGAGAAACGGAATCTTAATCAAATACACTTCCTTTCCACTCCCTAAATTTTTCTAGTATATATATGTGTGTTAATTAGTTATTAAGAGTGTTTGGTTTATAGTTGGGTAGAATTGATTGTGATGGATTTATAGAATCAACGACGGAAGATGAATGATGCACGATTTACGAAGCACGTTGAACAGAAGTGATTTAAAATCAGTTTCACAAAATTAATTCTGATTGTTCCCAACTGAAAACCTAACATACAGTAAAATAATTTGATCCTCATAGTAATTATATTGAAAGTTACATTATTTAATAGTTTTGCAATATCTAATTAAGTAATAAAAATTTACTATGATAATACATTTAATCAAATTTTTATATTATTAATAATAACTATTATACTGAATTATTGAGATAAAAATAAATAGACAAACTGCAAAAAAAAGGTGAAAATAAAATCACATTATGGTTTTACATATGCATATTTACAAAACAAGTTTCATTTTCACAACTTTATATTCATTTGTATTACACTCCCTTTCATACTCATTTTTTCTCTCTATCTCTCCATTCATTTTCCATTATATCAATTATCACATATTTTATTTTTTATTTCTATCTATCTCTTCCCTACATTTTTCACATTCAAATTTTAAATGTGGAACCTTTTCATTTACAAAACTCTACCATATTTACAAATCAATGACTACCTTTAAATTATCTCGGGTGCATAGAGTCAACATATCCAGAGGAAAACTCCATAACAAACAGCAGATAACATTTAAAAAAAATCTCACCTTAAAGTGCTCAGCGACAAGCCACGATTCAAAATATAGGTTATGTAGTAAGTCACACAAGCCCCCTTTTAACACCTGATTTCAGGGTAAGAAGCATGAGCTACTGAAAAATGCTATGACATATATCTAACAAGATGAAAATTTGAAATCAAAAAATGCATCTCACTGTTTGTTGTATCCATATGTACTCTATAAAGGTACCACACATAGCAGGCATACTGATCTTGCAGCCAATCTCCAGCTATAGTCCTATAAACGATAATAGTAACTTCAAATCACATATGAAAAATTATAGACAAGCCACAAACAGAGCAATCTCGGCTAACATTTCCAGAGTACAATCAATGCATTTTCCATTTTGCAATATACCCACTAACTGCAATGTCATCTAAAGCATGACTCAACGATAAAAAATCTAACTAAAATCAGATAAACAAATCAAAAGGCATAAAATCAAATCGACCCCTTTTTAGGGATAATTTTGTTAAAAGAAAACTTTAAATTTAATCACGATCTCGACAAACATTATTATAATTTGAAGGATAAAAAACAACGTTTCAATAAAATAGTAAGCTTAACAAAACAGAAGGAATAGTGTAAAATTGTAAATAAGTGAAGTGTACACAACTATTTTCAAACCCTAAAAAAACAAGAGTAATTTCGAGAACCTTAAGACACGTCATTGCTTTCACAAGCAACCAAAGCTAAGAAAATATATGGCAGAACCACTGTCCAATTCAAATGCCGAAGTTATACGAGGATCCATCTCAAACATTTTGATTTCTCACTAGTTTCAATTTTACAAACAACTTACAGCTAGAAACAACAATCAATGACTTTTTCTTTTTCTTCTTCTTCTTTCTTTCCTATGGTAATAATTGGTATTCTATCATGAAGCAAGAAAATCAAATAAGCAAACCAAAAAAAATATGAATTGAATACCCATTACAAATATATATAAAACAATTCCCACATAACATACCAGTTGGTTAAAAACTTCAGTAAGAACTACAAGTGCTAACAAGTGCTAAATTTACTCCTAAATTCTACAAGTGCTAAATTGATTGGTCATGAAAGTTTACATCCCCCGCAAACTTAATTGTTCACGAAAATTTACTCCTAAATACTACAAGTGCTAATTTTCAAGAGGGCATAGACCTAAACATCACAAATGAGGTCTTTTTTATTGGATTTTTATGAGAATCTGATAAAAAACGGTGTCATTTAGAACTGTAAACATTATTACGCCTCAAGATCGGTTTTCCTAAAAAAATGTTTGGCAAAGCCATTGACTACAGTCACATACAACCTAAGCAAGGTGTCTGAGTTCAAAGCCCCTATTAGAACAATTAGACTAACAAGAGACAGAAAACAAGATGATGATACCATGCAGAGGCTTCTAAGAGAAGGGGATTTCGTGTGTCCTGAAACTTTTTTTGGTAAAGATTAAACAAAACATAACTAATAAAGTGATACTAGTTTTAGATACAATTCCATTGTCAAGTTCTGGTTTCAATTTAAATTCAATTTTTTTCTGCATAATTTGCAGGCTAGTGCAGTCCTGGCAGCAATGACTCCTTCCTTCACAACTAGAGCTATACTTATCGGATTTATTAGCCGTTTTTTCTGTTAGAAAGCTAAGATATATATCTTTGAACCCACAAAATTTTAGATTCAATTTCCATACCAACTAATACCAGTTTCAATCTAAATCTAAACTTTTTTCTGCATAATTTGCGTGCTGTCTTACTCCTGGAAGCTGTCAAAGATTCATGCATAACTCTAGTTATATTCATCGGATTTGAGTGCCGCTTGTTTCATTAGAAAGCTAAGACATACATCTTTCAGCCTACAAATTCTTGGATTTTTTCTTCTTTGTGTTTAATACCAGTTTTTAATTGTCAATTCTGCTTAAGAAAGAAAGCTAGTCAGGACTGAGATTAGTCTTTTCTAAGGCTATGATGCGGTTGATGAGAGATTAGTGAGGCAGGCTATACACCAAAAACGTCTCAAGTAATATTCATTTATAAAAATTCAGATTTATTATTATATATATATTTATTGCAATCAGCTACTCCACGCTTCCACTTTTGGTCTCTCTTATAAATCTTAAAATGCAAGCACCATGCTTGAATCAAAATCAGTTTTTAAACAACATAATTATGAAAAGACTGTCATAAATAAAGAGGGATGATGCAACAAAACCCCTCTGTTCCACTATTTCAAAAGGCATCTACAGGTTGTCTAGAAAAAATGCCATTGGCAAAATGGAAAGGACAAATAACAATATGAACTTTGTTAATAAGCAACTAAATTACAAAATGTATATTTTAATTTTGTTCAAGAAAATTAAAATTCAAGGACATCTTCCAGTTATGTCAAGATATGAGAGCAAAGCATTTGGACATTTATTTCGACAAACAAGTAAGTTATAATTTAACCATTGGATCAAAAATTATGGAATATGTGGAAAGATGAGCAAGCACTCGTGATAGGCAGCTGCTATCAAGGGGGAAACAGTTGATAAAAGGGGATTAGGGTTAAGGGAGCTACGTACAGCTAATAAGGAAAGTTACTATCTAAGAGAGAAATAAAACAACTGATTTTTTCTTCTTCCTTCAACAAGGGCAAGGCACCAACTAAATACACAATGTTTTTTTGGGCCCTAAGTACTACTGTTTGCCCATCAGCTAACTTTAAGGAAAATTAAACAAATAAACAATTATAAAAGAGACTATGAATTAATAAATAACTAAATGAAATCTTTTAACCCAAGGGTATCTAGGTATGTCTTTTGGGTCTGCTAAGGCCCAACTGAGCATTCTATCATTACCGCCCGCTTCAGATGAAACCTTGTCCTCAAGGTTTGTGTTGTGTGTGTCCACGGGGATTGAGTCTTCAATGGATGGCTGAGATCTTTGTTTTTTTTTTTTTTTTGAAGATCGGACGATGGCAATTGGGTTACGGAAGGCACCAACTATGGCCTTCTTAAAAATGAGTTCCCATCCGTGTAACAATTGCATAAAGTGGTAGGGTACTGTAACTACATAGTAATTGAATAAATACCCCAATAATGAGCCATGGAACAATGTAACGGACTTGTCCCATTATACAGGAATCAAAACCATTTGTAACCCATATCCGGAAGAAGAATGTTATCTCAAAAGAATTTTGGAAAAGGATGAAGTGAATCAAGAAGAGGACAATGTGGGGACGATGAAACCAGAAGTGATCATCTGATGGTTGAACAACCAATTCACCTTCTATGGCTGAATGCTTCTCATCTACTTCATGAGCTAACTGAATTATTACATGCTCCAGCTTTGTTCCCACAGCAAGTAGAAGAATCACAGGAATGAAAGCAATCCAGAAATATGTGTGCCAACCATTGATATTAAGCAACAAGAAGATTATTACAAAGATCCAAAGATACCAACTTATACCAACAACTCTTTTGAAATCATCCTCCAGTGCACGAATCATGTATTTGTGAAAATTAAACTTTGGATTTCCCCTGCAGTGGGTCCTAATGAAACCAAGCCTTAATGTTGTATAATCCAACTTTGTCACAGATCCATAAAATTGCTTGAAAAAGGATTTCAACCAACCCAATAGAGCAGAATCTTTGCCAAAACCAGAAAAACGATCCTTGATAAAAGCATGCTGATGAATATGAGGCGCTGTTGGTTCCAGAACTTGTTGTGACCTGGCCTCTATAGGCGTGACACGCGTCCCTGACGCGCTGAGGGGAAGCACGCGTTCAAACGCGTCTTCTGGCGGCCCAACGAGGGAGCGCCACGCGTCCCTGCTCTGCTGAGAGGCTGAACGGTCGCTTTCCTTTGAACGAACGACCCAGATGACGCGGAAGCTTGATCGAACGATGGAGAAGGCGCCTTTTGGGGGCACACGCGTAAAGGCGCGTCCTTGGGTGCAGGGAAAAACATATTCTCATCCAGTGGTGCACAACTGACTTTGGGAGGGGAAAAAGCTGGCGCGCGTGTCTCGGGAGCGGAAAAAGCTGGGGCGCGCGTGAACCGTCTAGATTGTTGTACCGTTGGTTGATCGAGTGGCTGAGGAGGATCGTCGATGCGCGTACCTTGACCATCAGAAAGCGTGGAGACCTCTCCCAATGAGCTGGCACGCTTTCGCTGATTGAACGGCCTTGATGCAGCGTCCCTTTCATCCAACGCTCCAGGAGGCTCCTCGCGAATTAATTTCCCTGATGTGGTACTGGATTGCTCAGCGAAATTAGTGGGTCGCTTTTTGGGCGTGTTGAGCGACATGGGCGACTCAGATTTTTTTATAATTTGAATCAACGGTGAGATGAGAACCGGGGAATTAGCGAGAGGTTTTTTTTCTGAGTGAGAAATGCACTCAGTTTCCTTTATCTCTTTTTCTATTTGCTGAGAATTCTTGTGAGGGAGAGATTTGGGCGTTGTGTTCTCCTCAGAAAAACAGTCAGTGACTTCAGATGGAAGGGGTATGAAATGCTCTTGAGGGTCACTACCATAGAAGTTGTTTGACCCGTTGCTGATCAACGGTGCAGATGGGCGCACAGAAAAATCATCTTGATCCAACAGCGTTGGTTGGTCCGTGTAAATGGATACAGCCGGCGCCTGGGAATGAACCTGTTTGTGGGGTGGCAAGGTAAGGTGAGCTATCAGAGTTCTGCAACTCCTCCCGATTTTCCATCTGGTTTTGTAGGGCACTCAATTTCTCAGCAATAGCACGGAGACGGTCAACCATCTCCATGGAGTGCGGTGTAGGAGGCATAGAGTGCGAGAATGAAAGCACCAATTGATAGGCAGCTGCTATCAAGGGGGGAACAGTTGATAAAAGGGGATTAGGGTTAAGGGAGCTACGTACAGCTAATAAGGAAAGCTACTATCTAAGAGAGAAATAAAACAACTAATTTTTTCTTCTTCCTTCAACAAGGGCAAGGCACCAACTAAATACACAATGTTTTTTTGGGCCCTAAGTACTACTGTTAGCCCATCAGCTAACTTTAAGGAAAATTAAACAAACAAACAATTATAAAGAGACTATGAATTAATAAATAACTAAATGAAATCTTTTAACCCAAGGGTATCTAGGTATGTCTTTTGGGTCCGCTAAGGCCCAACTGAGCATTCTATCAACTGAGCATTCTATCAACTCGCGTCAATTTCTACAATCAATAACAAGGTTTAAAAAAATACCACAGTAATATATTCATATTATTTAATTGTGAGTTATCCAATTTCCAAAATTTCCTTACACCAGGTTCATCGTCTAAAAGTTTATTCTATTGGGTGGGGTTGCACAGTAGTAACGGATAAGACTCAACTTTGTAAGATGGTAAAAAGAGAACTATTAGTTCAACGCATGAATAGGTAATTTAATCAGATTTTTTAAGATATTTTATCTATTATGTGTTATTTATTTGTTATAATTAAAAAACATATTTTGTCTACCATACAATAAGTTCTTATATTTTTCCACCTCAACTTAATACGAATTCTATAATTATATTTAGGGATGGTGAAATTACAACGTCGACATGTAGATATCAGAATAGCAAATTTCTTGCAAAATGAAATATATGCATTTTGCAGGCTCTAATCTATTCTTTGATGATTAACTATTGCCATACTATTAAATATCTAACTTTTGTATATGACATGTTGTGAGATATTTTATAGTTCTTCAAACGCCAAGAGCTTTTTCATAATGTGATGTATGAAGAATTGACAAGAATCATTTCAAGGTAAACAATATAATTCAATTTAATTGCTATTTTATTATAATGTTATATTTTTTTATGGGTTAACTATAAATACTGACATAGTAAATTTTTCATTTAAAATGCAGGGAGGAAAAAGATGTTCCTGAAATTCATTCACTATTTGGTCTCCCAGTTAAGGAAAAGACAGAGTTGACAAAGTAATAAGAGTTGTAAATAAACAATACAATTATGATTGTCTTAAATGCAGATATCATTCATTCTTTTAGTTTAATTCCTTATATTTATTTACTTATATTCAACATAAATTATATTTATTTACGTTTAAATGTATGCAAACAAGATTTACGTTTTACATTGTGATTATTTTAGTTTAATTTAGAATGTTAAATATAATTTTAATATATTCATAAAAATTAATTATATAAGGTATTTAAAAATATAAAAAAACAAATTTTACGTATTTTCCCAAAAAAAATGCGATAGTCTTTCCGCTAGTAATTATAAAACATCATCATGTTTCTTGTTTTCAAAATTTTGTATAGGAAACAATGAAAATAACTTTGTATTCATTTATCTATTTCTTATACAAAACTCTGAAATTTAAAATAAAATAAAAATAGACATTAAAAAATAAAAAAATGAGATAAAAACAAAAAAGATTACCTGAAAGTAAACATGATTTGGTTTTAGAAAAAGAATTTTCTTTCCATTTTTTAATTTTAAGTTTTAATTGTAAAAATACTTTTAGTTTTGATTATAAAAATATCACATTGTTTTCATTTTGTTTCTTATCTTATAAGTTTTGTACTAGAGACTTTGGAAATAATTTTGTATTAATTTCCTTATCTTCTATACGAAATTCTGAAACATGAAGCAAAATGAAAAAAAAAATATTTTTATAATTAAACTAAAACATGAGATCCTATGTACACACTCTATTGTCTTCCTTGTAAGGAAAAAACAAAATTATAGAAAAATAATTTCTAAATCACCCTTTATGATGAGGACATGACCCAAAGAAAGGCACTTGAAGGACTTGGGGGACCCATGACCAGAGCAAGGGCAAAACAGGCAAAAGAAGCTTTGCAGCTTTTAGTGGCATCCCTTCAAGATGAGGGCGCAAGCTTTAAGGAACCTTTCCTTAAGGTTGTACTTTGTCTTAAACAAGAGGGAGAAGATGGTAGCATGACAATCAATGAAAACCAGTTGCCATCAATGCAACAAGCTTCATGAAGACTAGATAGGGGGAGAAGGGCGGCCAAGTGGGAGGGGCGGCCAAAGGGAATAAAAGGCTGAATTATTTGGCTTTATTTCTTGCTTTCAATAATCATAATGTGGCTGAATCAATATCATTATATGGTTGAATGGTTACAAGGGAGAAATGAAGAGAATTGATGCTCCAACGGTTACAAGGGGACAAGGCATTTAATGCTGTCAGTTACAAAGTGAAGGCAATTGAAGCACATGGTGTATTCATCTAATTTGCGGCCAACTAAGGAGAGAAATGGCTGATTGGAGACCTATTGTGGGCAGCCAATAAAAGGAAATAAAACCTACATCAAATGTGTTTAACATGTGATGAAAATAGGAGCTTAAAGAACCATCAATGGGGCGGCCAACATGTGTTCAATGGGTGTGAATGCTTTTCAAATCTGTAACCTATGAATTGATGAATGTCTTGAAGAGTATTTGATGAATTGTCTTGAGAAGGTGGGCGGGCAAAGGAGGCTCTTGTTGGCCGAATTTGTGTGCTACAATTCAAGAAGAAAGATGACTAGATGATAGGCTATAGTAGGCGGCCACATTAGGGAATTAGGTTAGGTTTAATTAATTAATTTCTTTTCTTTAATTTGTAATATTGCATGGAGCTCATGAAGCTATTTAAGGAGCATGCATGCCATGCAAAAGACTTAGAATGTTTTGCTTAAGAATTATCAATCAAAAGAGAGTGTTTCTCTTAATTTCTTGACTTGTCAAGTGAGGGGTTTATCAAAGGTTCTTCACCTTTGTGTGTGTTAACCTCAAGGATTTATCTTTCAAACCTTGAAAGTGTGACATCCATTTCTTCTTTTCTTCTATTGTTTATCTGATATTATTCTTGTTCAAGAAACTAAATTCTATGTGTGAGAGCTTGTATGTGAGTGATTTACAAATTCAAGTTCAAAGGGCCTAGTATATTTCTTGTTAAGAAAAAGAGTTCTAATACTAGCGATATTTTTAGTGCGTATTAAAAATTTCAAAGAAAAATCAAAGAGAAAAAAATAGAAAAGAATTGAAAGAAAAGAAAAAGAATTACAACTGTTTCAAGAAAGGTACAACTTAAAGCCTCATATTTCTAAAGGTCCCTTAATTTGTCATGTTGGTTCATATCACTTTAACTAGCGACCCAATTGTCATGCAGTTCACTGTACCATCAAAAGCTATGGTTAAGCATTTGAAGCAATTATATGTCGAAGGCTTACATTAACAATGAACTAATAAGTCGAGTTTCAGTGTTTTGTGTGTGGAGGCAGAGATGTTGGCTCCCAATCAGAACTTGGCACTATTGGCATTTGATCAGAATAGTCATGGAGGATGTTTGTCCTAAGATTTTGTCCAAACAAATGTATCTCAGAGCAATCTAGGACGAGATACGTGTCCTTAAGTGTGTGGGCTCTCTAAGTGTGAAATCTAAGAACAAAGCAAGAAAATGCCAATGTGAACAAAAGAGGCCCTAAAGACGGGCCTGAACTTGTATTGAATTTGATTAAAGTAAAGACACAATAGATGAAAGTGTTGATACAAATCAAGAATGCATGAAAGAAATGCATAAAAACAAAGAAAAAAGGGTGGTCTGCGTGATCCCTACTTCCTCTTCGCGAACTGGGTGCCTGTGATCTCTGGGGTGGATGTTATGGCTTTCAGAGTGTTGTGAGTGTTCAGGTTGTCGACCTTTGCTCCCTCTCTCTTTCCCCTATTTATAGGTGCTTCAGATAACCGTCCCCGGGCTGCATAACTGCCAAGCACGTCTTCACGTAACCTCCATGAACCCACGTTCTTGATATGCTCTTTAAGGTTCTACTTCTGATAACTGCCTTTGATGACATGGAAAATGCCTAAGTTCCTTCAAATTGATAAGGGGAAAGGAGGCTCTTCAAATTAAAAGAAATGATCCTCTTCGAGCTACATCATGGACTTTTCTCTTCAAACCCTGATTTGCTTCGAACTCATCTAGCTTCCTCTCGATCCTTTCCTTGCCCTAAGGGGCTTCGATCTTCTTGATGTCTTCTCTTACCCTTCGAAGCATAAGACACCTACCGGCCAACTTAAATGCCCTTGACCACCGTCCATCTTGGTCAAAGTGATTAAGACTTCCCCTCATTGGCTTATTTGAGTGGCATTTTTAATGTCTTCATGACCTTCATCCTTATAAAAGGGTGGACAATGATATACCTATATCTTTGTTTCGTTTCGACCTGATCTATTCTGATTCAAACCTTCTCTCTTCAGAACGTGTGGTGAGACGATTGTCTCAGTGAAGTACAACTATGCAAATGCAGTGAAGGGACTATAATTATTTGATATGCAATAGTTATAATATAATCTTATACATTACAATCAACTTAAATAAATGCAAAATATGATCAACTCATTGTTGTGCCCAGCAGGCATGATCTTCTCATTTAAACTGAAGTTAGAATTGAGCTCAAACTACGGAGAACGTCTCCTTGGGGACAAATCCCACCCATTACTGGACCGAAAGTCAAGTTTTCACATAATTACTTATTTTAACTCAAGGCCGAAGCCGACTTATATTAACTCACGGTCGAAATCGGCTTAAATTAACTCAATGCTCATAATCTCAATGAATTAATAACTAATATGAATCATATAATAAGAACATTAAATTTCTTAAGTTTCGTAGCCTAGGGTTCCATATAATCAATAGACAATTCTACTTACTTCATCAAATACATTCAATCCTTAACAATCAACATTTTAGGCATAAAAAAGGGGAATTAAGAGAATTGTGATCATGCTCACAGTTCACAACTATAGAAAGTGAAGTGTGTGAGTTGTACTCACCTATACTTGACAATTGAAGGAAGGAGAATGGATGAAGGTGGATCACTTGAAGATTCCTTGCTCCAAAACCCCTTTTCAAACTTCAATTCAAGCTTCCTCTCTCTAAACTAAAAGAAGAAGAAGAAAGAAAGTTGAATTCTGATTTTAAATTAAGGGTTTTGTGCCTATAAGTGAATTCTCGCTCAAGCGAGATATTCTCGCTTAGGCGAGTGTGTCAATTACATGCTTTCCCTTCACATTCTCGCTCAAGCGAAATGTCTCGCTCAAGCGAGAATGATCCAGAAAAAGACCCCTCTCTGGACGATTCTCGCTCAAGCTAGCCCTTCTCGCTCAAGCGAAAATTGTCCAGAGAGCCTCCTAAAAGTTCCCTTGTATCTCGCTTAAGCAAGCTGGCTCCTCAAGCAAGATATGCAGAAACTCAAACTTACCCCATTTTGCTGCATAACTCGCTCAAGTGAGATTCTAGCTTGAGCGAGAATGCTGAAACTTTCAAAACTTAGTTTTTATTTTAAATCTTTCTTCTTATATCATTTTTACCCCCTTACTTAATTTCATTCTTAAAAATCATTATCCTATCATAGTACTCTTCTCTATGCCTCCTAGGTTCTTCCTCATAGTAATCTTCTATATGCCTCCTAGTTCCCTCACGCCTCCTAGGCCTCCTATGTCCTCTATTCCCTACTTCCCTTCTCCTAAGAGTATGACGTGAATGCCTGATAGCAGGATAGTTGTAGGATCTAGAATTGAGCAAAAACAACCGATTAGAATCAAAATATAGCAAGTAAATTGCGATTTATAGGTGCTGGGCAGCCACTATAAATGCGCAAGAAAGTGATAGAAAATGAGAGAAAATGAAAGAAAAAGTGGAGAGGAAGAAATGGTGAGGACGCCACTGAAGCAGGAATCCACCCACAACAGATAAGTCCAATGCCAGACGCCACTAATTCAGGAGAATTAGATAAGTCTCAGTATGGTTTGAGCAACAACCACCAAGCCTCACTCAACTCACCAAGGGAGGAGAAATTTGGGCATAATGCCTTTACTAAAATCATCAAGGTATCCAATACAAGAGGTGAAGGCTCCTTTATATAGGAGTTGGGGAGGAGAGGGGGCGGCTACATGGGGGAAATAAAGGGAGAAAATAAAAAGATGGGTGCAAACCCATCCTAAGTGGGATTTGAACCCAAGCCCCTAAAGGTTTATGGCTAAGCTAAGCCTTAAGCCAATAGACCTCCTAATTAGCGCCCCTTTTACATAGGAAAATAAAAGATGAGTAAATTTTCATCCTATGTGGGAATTGAACCCAAGACTCCTAAGCCTTTTAGCAAGGCAACCTACTAACCATTAAACCCATACAATTAGCGCCCAACTAGGATGAATTAAAAGAAAAATACAAAAATAAAAGAAAATACAAGAGGGTCCTAATTAAGGGTGGTCCATAGGACAAGGGTCCTATCCAGGGTCAAGGTGTCCTTCTGTAGGGTAGTGACCCTTATTTTGTAGGGTAGTGACCTTTATTTGTAGGACACTAATTTCTCCAACTTTTACTTCTTTTCTTTTTCTTTACCTATTTCCCCAACAAAAAATTATAGAAATTTGTACAAAAATGAAAAAAAAAATAGAAATCTACCTAAAATAAAATTTGCAAGAATTTTGTCTAAAAATTGGACCAAAACGGTACCAAAAAACTTATAGAATTGTCTGTTTTCTAAAAACTATTTTTTAAAACGGTATGGCAACTTGATTCAAAATTTCACCAAAAAAATTGGTTAGTAGTTTCTTATTGATTACACCATCACAAAACGTCGTTTCTAACGCGCTGGATTCAATTTTAAGATTCATACTAAAATTTGAAGGAAATTCAACAATTGTGGTTTGTTGAACTTCTTCCAAAATTATGAGCAAAAAAACCAGTCTATAGGTGAGCGTTTTGCATAATCAAACAGGAAGTCCTAAGGTTGAATAAGCAGTCAATTCAAATTTGCAATCAGAATGCCAAGAAGACAAATAGAACAGGAGCATAATACGAACAAAACAGAGCAAAAAAAAGCACAAAAATGGCAAACATAAGAGGAAAAATTGTGCAAAATGTAAAGAGCAAGAATGTAAAGGGGAGAACGGAAAGTAAAAGGATGAGGAGGACAGAAAATAAATGGCAGAATGTAAATGGAAAAAAGTAGAGGGGATGCCAGAAATTAAAAGGATGGGAGAAGCTGAAATTAAATGACTGAAAATTAAAAGCGAAATAGTAAAGAGATGAATATGATAAACAATATATGAGGAGATCAACAATTAGTAGGTGGGTTAGAGAAGAAATGTAGATGAACGATCTTTGGAAAATGAAGACAACAATGCCTCCACTTACCACAATCCACCACAAACAACAGTTAATTCAAGGAAGCAGTTCAAGAACAATCAAGAATAGCTATGAACATTTGAGCAAACATATTATCAAACACCTAGAGGGGGTAAATAAACCGCGCCATACAACCCCCTATGTTAGCTCAAATCAAGCAAGAAGACAGGAAAGTAAAAGGATGGGGAGGATAGAAAATAAATGACAGAATGTTAATGGAAAAAAATAGAGGGGATGACAGAAATTAAAAGGATGGGAGGAGCTGAAATTAAATGACTGAAAATTAAAAGCGGAATAGTAAAGAGATGAATATGATGAACAATATATGGGGAGATGAACAATTAGTAGTTGGATTGGAGAAGAAATGTAGGTGAACGATCTTTGGAAAAATGAAGACAACAATGTCTCCACTTACAACAATCCACCACAAACAATAGTTAATTCAAGGAAGCAGTTCAAGAACAATCAAGAACAACTATGAACATTTGAGCAAGCATATTATCAAACACCTAGAGGGGGTAAATAAACCGCGCCATACAACCCCCTATGTTAGCTCAAATCAAGCAAGAAGACATGTAATCAAAAGTTGCGGTGCAACAGAAGAGCACCTCGGGCTCAGAACAATCAACAAGTCCAACAGTTACATGGAAATTGAGCTTGAATACATGGAAAAAGTAAGGAAATAAACTGAAAATTCTGCACCTATGAAGTGCAAAACCTGCGGCCAAAAGTGGTGGAAAGACCCCCAAACAGCTCCAAATTCAAGAAGCTCTGATACTAATTGATAGCACCTCCTTTCCCGGATATAGAATTGGAGCCATGGAACACAAAAATAGTGTTAGAACCGAATCAAAATGTGAAAAATGAGTGCAGTAGGTCGCGACCTATATGGAACAAAAAAGAAGAAATTAAAGAGGAAAATAGATAAGGAAGAGATGGTGATGAACGCCACTGGTGCAGGCAACCCCCACAACAGATGAGTTCAGGTGCTAGACGCCACTGATTCAGGGGAATCAGATAGGTCTCTGATTGGTTTGAGAAAGAATCACCAAGCCTTCTCTACTCACAAAGTTGAGGAGGAATTTTGGAATAATGTCTTTACTTCAAAATCAAGGTTACAAATGAAGAGGTGAGGCCCCCTATTTATAGCAAAGTGGGCGGCCAAAATGAGAGAAAAATACAAGATGAATAAAAGCTATCGTTATTGGGTGTTGAACCCATAACTTATGGCTAAAGTAGCTCAAGAAGCAACTTAGCCACTAATCCTACTAAAAACTAGCGCCCCTCATTAAGAGGAGGATTAGGGAAAATTACAAAATTAATCCTAATACAATAATCCTAATTAAGTAGAGTCTTGTATGTTGACTTAGGTCCAAAGGTCAAAGGTTGACCATAGGTGGGTTGACCAAATCAAGGTTGACCCATGCTTGACTCAGCTCCAAGCATCCTAGCAGATCCAGGCTTGCCACTAGCTCACCAGCTCCCAGCTGTCAGTTCAGAAGTCCACTGACAGTTGCCAACACAACTTGACTTAGTAATACTTCACTATTCATTAATCTTTAAAATAAAATGAATTGGAAACATAAGTTTAAAAAATAACAAATAAACATCAATTAAATTTATGGTATAAGTTTAAAAAAAATTCAAAACAATATCATAGTCATACTTGTCTTTGTATTGCTGATGTTCTATAATGTCTGGATTAATTAGAAGCTTTGTACCATTATAGGCATTTGAAATACCTATGTTACCTGTAAATAATATTAAGAATAAAAAATAATTTAAAATTTATTTTAAATAAAATTCTCCTATACATGGGTTAAAAGGAGTATAAATTGCATACCGTTGAACACATTCAAATTGCATACTTGCAAGATTAAAATCAAAGGGTCAGATGATATATCTTTCTCCGGATAATTATGCATTGTGTTAGTGAAATTGTTCCAGAGAGTACATTTTATTCTGTTATTTCTGATTTTTTGGTCACAATATAAAGTTAATCTATTAAGAAATGAGTATAATAATTAAAACAAACGTTTAACAATATGAAACAATTTAAAATTTGTCACTCACTTGATATCTTGAAGTACAACCTCTATTAATTTAGATTTGTGATTTTCCTTCAGATCAAACTTTTCAACAACATGACTGTAAAAACAATTAGATTTTATAACATTATTATTGTATAAAGAAATAAATTTAAATAATTTAGAATTTAATTATCAATTAGGACAAAGGGATGAACATGCAATACCCATCAATTGTGACTCATCGGAAGAGCTAAGAATTTGAGGGAAGGACACAAAGTTGAAGTGATTAATTGGAATGGTTTCCACCTCTGTTTCAATAATCTTGGTGAGAGTCATGAAACCTAATTTATAGTGGTTTTTTGTAGTCTTGAACCTAAGTTTATTCTATTCAACCAAAAAATTCTCTAAAATGTATGTCTTTCCTTCCACCACCAATCCTTTGAACATGTTGATAAGATTGCGCTTGATTGAAGCATGTATCCTATTATCACACTGGACAAAAGAATATTTTTCATTAACGTTAAAATAAGCAGAAGTTTGGAAATAATGTAAATAAAAAAAATTGATGTGTCTAACCTTTTCATCAAGTAAGATCATATCAGTACTGCTAGTTTGATGTGACTTCTTATATTCGGGAATTGACCATAAGCTAATAATACATACTCTAAGTTTATGATCAATTTGGGCATCAGTAAAATCATTAATAAAAGTGAGTTTTTCGGTCATTGTTGAAGAACAAAAGAAGGAGGAGAATTTGAACTAATGAGATAGATAAATTTATGATGAGTAAACCTAAGAAGGGTAGCAAACAAAGACCAAATATACTAAGTATGGGACATATATATAATAACCCGAACACAGTAACCATAAAAATTATTAATTATAGATTTATTAAAATGTAAGTGTTAATTTTTTTTATTTTAAAACAAAAAAACACAGATATTAGAATGTGTACATTTTAATATCATAACCGAAGTGAAGAAGTGAAAACTAAGTATACATAGGTATTGGAAGAGATAAAAAAGGATACAAATGGGTAGGCTATGTATGTAAGTAATAAATTGAAAGATATAGGAACTAATCAGATCGTAACATTTAACCGTAAAAAATAAAAACGTAACATAGGCTATACGCGTTATATATTAATATATTATCATCATTACATAGTATCTGCATAACGCCTATTGACATGATAAAAAAAGCATATAATGTATTTTATTTAAAAATAGAATATGGGGAAAAGAAAAAATCTCAAAGGAAAAGGGCTTTCAATTAATTAACATAGAAATAATGTATTATAATGCATACACTTCCTTAAAAACCTTAGATCTCATTGAACCTCAATTAAGAAAAATAAAATATTTCAACATTTAAAAACTTTACTACTTTTGAAAATAATCAAGTTTATCTGCCGACATAAAGTGTAATAGAACAAAAATCTCAGAAAGATAGTCTGCTGATTGAATTTATTTTGAATGTACCATGGACATGGGACATTATAAAATTAATTGTGAATAGAAGATCAAGCTTCAATGACATTAAAATATGTGATAGAATCTATCGATTAAATTTAATTTTTAAAGACCCATATGAAACCCACAAGAATGTACATTCATTGCTAAAAACCGTAACAGTATGACATTTCTAGAAATTGTTTTAAGAGTCTCATGACAAGGGAAAACTTGAGGGGAAGATAACAAAATTATATGCTTAAAATGATCCAAGGTCTTCTGCTGAATATACATACATACACATATATATATATATATATAGAGAGAGAGAGTATAAATTTGTCCCTAATTTTTGTTATTTCCTTCCATTGAGTGTTGAAACTCTTCGCTCAGTACGTGAACGACTTCAAATATAACCGTGTTATAGAGTAACATTAACATTGATCTACCTAACTTAAAATATTTACATCACTATATTTCTTTGAACCATTCTATGTGTTCGAAATAAACATCTAGAAGCCAAATATGCAACTTAGATGTCTAAATTATCCTACCAACCTAGCAAAGTAAGGTGATTGCCATTCTATGTATGAACAACTTGTGAATGAAATATGAGCACTGCTGGTCTCTGAAGATAATAAATAGGAGAGAGCTTTATGTCTAATTATTGTAGAGATCCAGAATGCAAAGAAGACAAATCACTGGGAATCCTACCGAAATAGTTCTTGAAATGACCACATTATGAACCTTACAAATATGTCAGACTCCAGAAACTCAATATGTGCAGCCCGCCCAAGGAAAGAGTTTAAATTCTTGCCATAAGCAGTAACATCGAAATTGACATCACAACGCATAAAAACTCGATGCTCTGATGGATTGGCACGGATTTGGTCCAAACAATCATTCAACATCTCTAGGAACAATCTACCCTTCTTTGAATTGTCATGTGAAGCAGCATGGCATGATTCAATTCTAGCAGAATGATAAGGAACATAACCATCCTGAATAAAGAACCAGTTAGCTGCAAACAATACTTTTCTCTTTTTGTTTATATAAATATAAGTAAAAGTAAACATGATCAATAAAAATAGAATATGGAGAATAGAAAAAATCTCAAAGGAAAAGGGCTTCCAATTAACATAGAAATAATGTATTATAATGCATACACTTCCTTAAAACCTTAGATCTCATTGGACCTCAATTAAGAAAGATAAAATATTCCAACATTTCAAAACTTTACTACTTTTGAAAATAATAAAGTTCTTCTGCCGACATAAAGTGTAATAGAACAAAAATCTCAAAAACATTGTTTGCTGATTGAATTTATTTTGAATGTACCATGGACATGGGACACTATAAAATTAATTGTGAATAGAAGATCAAGCTTCACTAACATTAAAATATGTGATAAAATCTATCGATTAAATTTAATTTTTAAAGACCCATATGAAACCCACAGGATGTATATTAATGTACATTCATTGCTAATAACCGTAACAGTAAATGACATTTCTAGAAATTGTTTTAAGAGTCTCAAGACAAGGGAAAACCTGAGGGGAAGATAACAAAATTATATGCTTAAAATGATCCAAGGTCTTCTGCTGAAAAATAAAATGAAGAGACAAATGAAATGAACTATATTAGAATCTCATAGTAACTGCACTACACAGTATATATGGATGATTCCTTTGATGAAAATAAAACCATATTCCGAATAATTGTAGGGGATTTTCAAAGAGAAGCCTTAGCTTCAATTTTTTTTTGTTTTGTTTAAAGGAGGGCTAAACGCCCAACAGCCAGAGAAAGTTACACAAGGATTCTACGTGGGAAACAGGATCCCACAATATCATCTAAAAGCAAATATGAATCATCCAGTGTTAGCTTTCAATTTAAAAAATTGAATCCCGCAAATATGACCACTACGTTAGCTGCTTCCATCCAGTGTTAGCCAATACATCTTCAGTACACTCTTTACCCTTATATTTTCCAACTAACAATGCATTCATTCTTCTTTAGTAATATTTTTACCAAAAATCATTCAACAATGACATAGTGCTTCCGGAACATTATTCAAAATATGGCGCTGTTTGCTAATATTGAAAGTTGATGGATGATATATATTTTTTTTTGTCAAAAAATAATAGAGCATACACATTAAAATTGGAAAAGATAGTATGCAACTTCTGTAATTTTAAACCATTGATTAACTTTCATACCACATTTCTTAAGAAAATTATCATTGGGTTTGGAAGAAGTCATTATGGTAATCATGCATGACAGATTTTAAAACCACATCAACAATATTTGATGTTTACAGAAACATAAAACATTATTTGAACAAATAATAACTTTGATTCAAAATCTAAATTGGAGCGCGAGATGAAGTATAATAAATGGTTATAATATAACAATGCAGTTCTTAAAACCTTAAAATCACACAACAAAATAACTTATTCAATAGATGAAGACTAGTAGCATTTGATCCCAATAGGTATTAGACCTTCCTTACCTTACACAGTTTATACAAGAACGTATTTTGAATATCAGGATCATCCGTGAAAGTGAGTTGATGAATGCACTGAGTTCCCTTTAGTTTCTTCAAAAGCCAAAGTCCAGAATTAAACAAAGAGTTTGAACTGTATAGATACCCTAAATGTGGACCGGATACTGAAACATATGTATGCAGGTATCTTAGAAATGGCTCCATCATGCTTTCTGCAAAAGTAGGAAAAAATTTACCACCAATTATTAAGTAGATGAACACAATTAATTCTAAAATTATGACCTACCTGCTATTGCAGTTCTTATAATCAAGTTACCAAGAGAATGTCCAACAAAACTTAGCCTAATATCTCCCAAATTCCCATATCTTGATGCCTTATCCATTTTCTTCTTAACAAAGGAAACAACTTCCTGAGCTAGCCTTTGTCCCATTTCTCTGAAGTCTCCTGATGTCTTATCTTCATTAGCCTCTGACATAAGAAATTCGACCTTGGGATCTATCAAAAGCCATTGATTTCGAATAAGTCGTAGATCCAGATGATGCCCCTATAACATTTTGATTAACAAAGAAAAAGCATTTAACCAACTTCTCGCAATAAAAATATACTATGTATATTTAGTCACACAAACAAAGTAAATCTGCCTATGTTGTTCTTTCTTACAAGCTTGAATAAAAAAAGAGTTATGTTTGATAATTCCTTCCTTGGTAATTGCCAATGTAAAAAATTTTGAATCTTTGACATGGAAAGGCAATGTGATTGTATTAATGATAGATGTTCCCTGTAGGTAATGTGTTGAATGGCTCAAGTATAGTGTCAAATTTGCAAAATTGGTGGCAGAGCACCTAGGGGCAATGAAAAATTAGTGTGTGTTCCCATATTTTAATGAACGGGTATGTAAAGAAACTAGTTTCTGAAAGTAATTTTTTTTGGAACTTGGAATATTGGCACACATAAGTAAATTTATAGAAATAGTTGAGACCATGATTACGAGAGAAAGGAGATATCAAGGAATCATGGTTACAAGTTAATTAATGAAGGGCACACAACTTTGATGTACTTGGATAATTTGTAAACTAGAGGGGATACTAAAACATATATCCTCTATCATAGAATTATAGAGATTGATACAAAAGAAGCACTAAAAATGATGGATAAATTAATGTTTGGAGGACTAGATAATATAAGTAGGAGTGGATAAATTAGTAGTGACATAATGGGATTTAAAAAATGCCAGATAAATGAAAGGAAAGCACTTTGATCCCATGTTATATGCCTAT
Organism: Sesbania bispinosa; assembly: GCA_026901365.1. Taxonomy (NCBI): domain Eukaryota; kingdom Viridiplantae; phylum Streptophyta; class Magnoliopsida; order Fabales; family Fabaceae; genus Sesbania; species Sesbania bispinosa. Next base: position 263,066 of record QLOH01000765.1, on the reverse strand, counting down.
AAAAAAATAAAGGGTTGGAAAAAAGGATAAGGAATTTGACACTCCAGTTTTTAAGATTTGGAACATGGGCATCTAGAAATAGGGTATGAATAATAATAGATAACATTTGAAGAGTAATTTAGATGTTAGAAGGGTGGGAGATAGAATCATAGCATTAATTTCTGTAGTGGAACAAGTGGAAATCCGTGAAAATTATATTAGGATCATTCAATTATATTTTCTACACTGATAGGAAATCCCACAAATCATGGGATTTCAATCTAGTTTATTTCCTTTTCTGTTAAGGTGATAGATGCATATACCTAACCCAAGCATAGTACGATATATGACCAATATTTATATTCTTCAATTTCTAAGATGGTATGAGAGCATTTACAATCTTGAACCACCTCTGTTTTGGCTGAAGCTCCATTATTTTCATGAAACTGAATGACCTTCATTGCCAAACAATTGTTTGCTGCTAGAAACTATGACGTTTCTCCTTTCACTGCTACTTCCTTGTGTCTATCATAAAGAGCCTACAAACACACTCAAAAGTAGGTAGGGTAAGAGCATTAAGTGTCTGGACAAGATATATGATGGAGTAAGGAATCTTATGTTGGGAGAGCAGAAGAGGGCATTCAATTGAAAGGCAGACATAAAGACAACACAACTAGGACCCCAAATATCATATTGATTTAGCAAAAGGAAATGCATCTCAATTATTGACACACTTAGGAAAAAACATTGTAGAGTGTTGCCAAATTAACATGACTCACACTAAGACTTGATAGAGACAAAAAAATAGGAACCATCTTCTAAAGCTTAGATAAACATGGATGTCCCAAACAATTGTGAAGAAGCTTTGGAGATAAATTAGTGTTGCAGGCGACAGATGGTGATAAACGATGATAAACCCTACGACTCATGTCCTGTGCCAAAAACCTATCCTGTCCTATGATTATGAATAACAACAGAATTATAAGTAAAGGTGATGGAACAATTTAAGTTCTGAATTAAACGACTAACAGAGGCAATATTAAATGGACAATTAGGAATATACTACACAGTCCAGACGAACAAAAGGCAAAGGTTTCACACTGGCTACACAACTATAGCAACCTGTTTTGTGTCATTGGCCAAGGTATAAAGTGTTGGAGTAATTAACATGAGAAACTTAAAGAGAATTACTAAAAATGTGATCAGAGGCTCCAAAATCAAGAATCTACAGGTTAAGAGAAGTATGAGACAAATATGCACCAAGGTTACTAGACTGAGCAACTAAGGTAATGGATGAAGATGATTGTTGTGATACGTGATACCTCCAATAGTTATAATAATCAGTGTTGTGCTAGTAAGAGTGATAGAATGTTTCACAAGAGCGTCCCTTGGTTGCTTAGGCAAGTCTCATTAGTGTGAACATCTTTAACACGAGGAGGGCGACCATGTAGCTAAAAGCACTTGTCCTTAAAATGTCCTCATATATGACAATAAGTGCACTTAGGAAGTGGTTTCCTATTGTCCTTCAGTGGTCACCACCTTGTTACTCTCTAGGACCACATTGAACATTAAAAGAAAGCAAGGTGAAACTTGTAAGGTCAAAGAATCCCCTAATAAGGTTTTAATGGTGACAAATTGTCAAAATTCACTTGTCATAATTCTGATTAAAAAGAAACTAATGTTTTCACTTGAGTGTTTGTCAAGAAGATACAGGCAGGAATCTCCAGAAGATAGAACTCAACAGTCTTTCATCATAACCAGTTGAAGAAGATGTTTCAAATAATTTTGAAATACTGCAATTATTAATGAAAGCAAGAAAGTTGTTGAGAAAATATAAAAGAATTCTTCTGTTATAAGTTCCAAGAAGAATAATGACTACCTAAGAAACCTAACAGAAGATACAAGAAGCAAATCAGAGAACAAGAAAAAGAAATCCTTGAAGTGAATGTCAGTTCACCATAGTTCAGACTATATAAACAGATTTATTGGCCTAGAAGAATACTACAACATATTAGAAGGAAGATTCACTCTCAAAAAGACCTGCAGAAGAAGAATTTTACTCCAATGACATAGAATTGGGTATAACCAAGAGAGCGAGTCAAAACAACTAATGGAGAGAAAATTAAATAGCGGAAACAACAATGATCGAATAAACAGTCTGAACACACTAAAAGAACACAAAGCAAGAGATCAGAAACAAGAGCTGAAACACGATTTTTAAAAAAAGGGATTCTCCAATATGCAGTGGGTCAACCGAGTATGCACGCATGACGTTTGTTTCTTTTTAGGCTTAAGATAGCATATTGAGTGAGAGACATATGGAAGAATCCATGTTTGAAATACAATGTGTGCTATATTATATATTGAGTCATAATAAATACAAAGACTATGTAGTTCCCCTAATTATTTTAGTTACAAGAAAATGTAAAACCATATTAGGTTTTCCTTTCTTTTTATAATATCTAACAAAAGCTAAATGGAATATCTAAAAAATTGCTTTCTAACATAATACTATAGCAACCAGCTTAGTGGGAAACAAGTCTTTGGTTGTTGTAGTTGTATATATGCATGTAATCCATCAATAATGTTATGCAATTTGAACACACACACACACACACCCACACCGCACACCGCACATTATGTTATATGTTTCCAGTTAACCATTTCAGAGTTAATGCATAAAAATTGATCAATATTCAACAACATTAATAGGCATCGACCATAAAGTTAGAAGACTTCACATTGTAAACTTTACTTTTGTAAACTTGGTGGATAAATCTAAGAAGCTCGAGAAATATATAAAAAGCATGGCATTCTTTTGCCAAAAATCAATTAGAGCAAGACTTGCCTGAAACCCATGAACAAAGACAACAATCTTCAACACACGAGCATTACTTTGTTGTGTAGATTCCTTGTTTACGATGTCAGAATTTAGCTCAGTTTGAAAACTATGCGAATTTACAAGTTCGATGTGTCTCAGGTATGAGTTTTCACTAATAGTACGTCGTGGTGCATTCATCACACGTTCAACAATCACAATTGGTATACGTGAAGGATCCCCAAACATATGCATGTCTTGAATTGACCGATTGTTTATCTGCAAAAATCAATAGGCCTCACTTGTAAATGAAAAACACAAGCTAGTGGTTCACATATGAGTTGATAACTACCCTCATTTGTGCAATACTCCTTCGATGAAGCTCAGCACGTGTAGCTGCAGTCTGAGGAGGCTGTATGATGAAAACAAAAAAAATCTCAAATTTTTAGCAATTTGCATCTTAAGTTCCTTCTTCCTAAAGAAACTTGCTTGATACTAAAAATATGAGGGGACATTCAAGCATTTACCTCATCAGATAACTTCCACAAACTAGAAACTCTTCTGTGTAGCCCATGATGCGAAGACTCATCTCTCCAACTATTTATATAATGATGAGGCATCTCTACCTTAGAGTACACCATCCATATTGACCATTCCGCTTTCCTATCTTTAGCCCATGTATCACGCAAAAAATCTAGAATCTTTGTTTTGTTATCCCTAGAAACAATTACATGGTAACTGATTAATCATGCTAAAGTAATCGTTCATGATACATGCTCATGTAAAGGGCCCACAAATTATAATTGTTAGGCAACTAGACCATTTCATGTTACATACTTGTCCACATATGCAAGCGGGAACGTGGATGTCATTACATGATTTTATGCAAATAAATTACATAAAGCAAGAAAGAAAAGATGATCAAGTGAGAGGAACAAAAGTTGACGATATTATTTTACTTGCCCCTAGATAATTTTCCATAATATAATGAATTGGCTATCCAAACCAAATTGACTTAATTGCACTTTTAGTCCTTTGATTATAGCTAGTGTTTTATTTCGATCCCCTATAATTTTTTTAGTGAACTTAATCCTTAAATTTTTCTTAATTGAAATTAAGCCCCTCCACAACTTTTCTTCTACTTAAATATATCAATACAAAATGAGAATTAGAGAGTTTTATGTAGAAGAACTTTGACTGCACGACCAAATTTACTTAACCTTAAAAGTAGAAGGACATGATTGACTTGAGAAAAACTAGGGAAGCCAAAATTATATACATTCCAAGCTAGAAACATGAAAAGTGAAAAAAGTAAAAAAAAAAAAAATAGACCTCTTAAGCAAACTATTATTATACTTCTATCATAATTGTTAGAAGTCTTAAAATGTTTTTTGTGCCTATAACATACACGCTTTATCATTTTGATCACTCTAAACTTTTTCTTTAGTTTTTGGTCCTCGTGAAATCAATCTTTTTTTAAATAGTCCTCGCCGTTAGTGTTAGTTAACATCTGGATGACATGGTCATTAGCATAGTTACGTTTTCAAAATAGTCTTCATAAAATCAATCTTTTTCAAACTAGTCCTTGTGAAATTAACCACATTTTCCTTTCAAAATCTCTCTTCCTTCAACTTGCATTGTAGCTTCATCCCCTCATTTCTCAATTTTGCAACTTCTTTCTTTCAATGTTTCCATTTCTTAGCTTTCATAATCTTCACCACTGACATTACCATCCTCACACCATAAAAAATAGTTACATTCCAATTTTTGCGCTTTGAAAATGGTTTCCCAGGATTCACAACTGTCTTCGATCATAGCAAAATCACTTCCTTTCGGTGTCAACACATTATTCGTTGTGAGAATGAAGAGGAGGGTGAATTTATTCTTGTTGTCTTCTCCCTCACAAAATTCTCATTGTCCATGGAAAACTCCCATTTATATAGGGACTCTTTCAGTTTGGGAGGAGAGGGAGCTCTTAAGCAGGTTGGCTTACTTTAACCGGTACTAGTTTAAACAAAATAACCTTGGGCATTAATAATTTTTCTTCGGGTTGATCAGGTAAGATAGTAAAAGGTCCTCTAATGGTGGTGGAGCACACAACCCACTTAAGAGCCCTTGTCCTCTCAGAGTGCATCCTAGTATAAATGTGAGTTCTCCATGGACAATGTGAGGCTTGGGAGGGAGAAGATGGAATCTGTTAGAGTCCCACATTGCCTAGAGATACGGCCAAATTATAATCTATAAGACTTGGACAATCCTCACCTTACAAGCTAGCTTTTGGGGTTGAGTTAGACCCCGATCCAAAATCTAATACAGTATAAAAGCCTATCCTAGATTCGTTGTTATTGGGCCCCCACCCCTTGATGTGTCCACGCTCCAGATGTCCAGCCCTGGGCGTGAGGGGGTGTGTTGGAAAGTCCCACATTGGCTTGTGATAAGGCCATTTAATAGTAGATAAGCCTTTGGGCAGTCCTCACCCTACAAGCTAACTTTTGGGGTTGAGACTTGAGTTAGGCCCAGGTCCAAAATCTAAGATGGTATCAGAGCTTATCCTAGATGATTCGTTGTTATTAGGCCACCACCCGTATAGATGTCCACGCTCCAGATGTCCAGCCCTGGGCGTGAGGGGGTGTGCTAGAGTCCCATATTGCCTAGAGATACGATAAAATTATAATATATAAGACTTGGACAATCCTCACTTTTCAAGCTAGCTTTTCGGATTGAGTTAGGCCCAGGTCCAAAATCTAATAGAATCGAGGATAAAGTCATCCTCCTCTTCTTCATTCTCGCAACAAATAGGGTGTTGATGCAGGGGGAAGTGATTTTGCTAAGATCAAAGACAACTGCAAATCCTGGGAAACCATTTTGGAGGCTCAAGAATTAAAATTTAACTATTTTCAATGGTGTAGGGGTGGGAATCTTAGTGGTGAAGATAATGGAAGCTACGAAAGGGATACATTGAAAGAAGAAGCTTCAAAATTAAGAAAGATGATGAAGCTACAATGCAAGTTGAAGGAAGAGAGATTTGGTGGAAAAAGTGGTTAATTTCATGAGAATATTTTGAAAAAGATTGGTTTCATGAGGATTAATTTGAAAATGTCATTAACTATGCTAATGACCACGCCATCCGGACGTTAACCAACATTAACGATGAGGACTATTTTGAAAAAGGTTGAATTCATGAGGATAACAAACTAAAGAAAATATTTAGAGTGATCAAAATGAAAAGTGTATATTTTACAGTGACGAAAAACATATTTAAGCCTTGTTAAAATAATAGAGAGAAAAGCTAAAACATTTAATCGAATTCAGATGCGGGATTTAGAGAACAACATATTTTGATGATTTTTAATGATACATGATATAAAGCGAACCTGTGGAACTTTAGTAGTATGTTCCATAAATACAACAATTGATCTCCCGCTGAATGACAACAATCCAACAGTTCAGTCTTCGACAATGAACGAAGCTTTTGAGCATTCAAAAAATCAGGAGGGCCATTTTCTCTCTGTAAAGAATGATACAATATAATTAACTAAAAAGAAACTGTAAAAATAATATAAATTGTAAAGCAAAATAGCAATACTCAACATGAATGAAAGTATGGACCTCAAAATCAATTTGTGGCTTGCCTTGTGCTGAAACTTCAACATCAGTTGAAAACGGATTTGCTACCATTATAGAATTAAATAATTTCACATCATTCATTTTTGACACAAACTCTGATATCTCGATTGCTCGATCAATTGCTTTGCTAAGTTTTTGTAGTTCTTCAAGTAATATATCACGAGCTGTTAATAATGCCTTAAAAAGCATGACATTTTTCAAATTTTCAGAGGTAACATCACCCAAGTCCTGGTTAGTCACATAAACCATTCTGTTAATTCTTGAAAAGGAATGTCTAAACAACAAAATCAACAGAAAAGAGTATATAAACAAAAATACGATCCTTGGGTATTAGAACATGTAACACCCGCATTTTTCTCTTTTTATGTGATATATGAATAAGTGTGTGTGATTAGTTAATTATAAGTAGTTTAATTATGTTTTAGGGTTATACATTAAAAGCTGGCATGTTAGATGCTAAGAGTATCTCTACTCCTATGGTTGCAATTCTTAAACTCACTAAATATGGGGCAGATTATGTTGCAGACCCCTCTACAGGTCGATTGTTGGATCCCTCCAATATGCTATAATAACAAGACCAAAAATTTGCTTTTCTGTTAACAAGGTCTGCCAATTTATGTCACAGCCACTAGAAGAACATTGGAAGGCAGTGAAGCGAATACTAAGGTATCTTAAAGGCACTCTCCATTATGGTCTCCTCCTGCAGCCCTCTACAAAGTCTCCCTTGCCTATTATTGCCTTCTCTGATGCAGACTGGGCCTCTAACAGAGTTGATCGCAAGTCCACCTCTGGTTCTTGCATTTTTCTGGGACCTAATCTTGTATCTTGGTGGTCTAAGAAGCAAAATCTGGTTGCTAGATCTAGTACAGAGGCTGAATACAGAAGCTTAGCCTCTACCTCTGCTGATATTCTCTGGCTCGAATCCCTTCTAAAAGAACTCAAAGTGCCTTTCCAGACTCCTACTCTCTACTGTGATAATCTCAGCACTGTTTCACTGTCACATAATCCTGTCCTTCATGCTCGGACTAAGCACATGGAACTTAACATTTTCTTTGTCAGAGAAAAGGTTCTTAACAAGAGTTTACTAGTCTCTCATGTCCCTGCTGATTATCAATTTGCTGATGTGCTTACTAAAGCCTTCTCTCCTCTCCGTTTTCAAGCTCTAAGGTCCAAACTCAGGGTCCTTGATAAATTGACACTTGGCCAACCACCCTAAGTTTGAGGGACGAATGTTAGTGTACTGTATTTGTACTGTATTGCTACTGTATTTGTACTGTATTACTACTGTTGTTCGCAGTTTACTAGTGTGCAGTTAGCTAGCTTAGATTCTGCTGTATCTGTGTTAGCTTCTCATGTAAGCTTTCTGAGTGAGGTATGCAGTTAATATTCTGTTGGTAACAGAATATTAACTGAATGCTAACAGACTCAGTTGCACTAGCTTTCTGTTAACAGTTAGGCTGTTAGGCTGAGAGAGGTAGGTTATATAAATACCTCTCTCCTCTCTCCCTCTGTAATATTTAGATATCAAATACACAAATTACATTCTGAAACATGTTCAAAATTCCCTCAACTCTCTTTCTTCGATTTCTTTTAAATACATGCAAACTATCTTTTCTGTCACGCTCATACTTATATTACGTTTAAAGAATGATTTATTTTCTACCAACTAATGATTTAACTGTAATTAATCTATTAACATAAGCAATTATGGTAAAACATGTGACATTCTTAGAGGTAATTAAGGGTGTCATAAAATACAAAAACAAACATTTATCATACTTCCTACACAAACTTTTTTTAAAAGAATTTTGTACCATTTTGGGTGTTGGCACGATACTTTATTGTAATGTCTAGAAGCCAAATATCTCAAAAATTAATCTTTGCACGTACAAGAAGTTCCTTTCATCATTTTCATATTCCTTTTTTTTTTCAATTAAAGTTTCTCAAAATTTATAAGGTCATGAAAACATTTCATATGAAATGTTATTGTTCCAATTTTTAGAGTAATAAATTAGTTATAAATTAAAACTACTTATTTTGCAGACATTTGCATGGTATAATAGGCTCAGATAATTCTCAAGTTAGAATGTAGAAAGTTCATAATAAAAATGTACAACAGAAAAATGTAATCCACAAAGAATGTAAAACACATGCTTATGTGTATGTTAATAGAAACAGTGATGAAATTTCCAACATTGACTATGTAATGTTAGATCCTGAACTATCCAATATACGAGAAAGTGAAAGAACATGATTGGAAGTAAGGGAAAGTGTATTGTGATTAGAGAGAGTTCTGAGACAATATTCACTAAATTAGAATATAATAAGTGTTTTCAATGATATCTGTAAGCTACCTCATATTTACAGATACATGTAGCTATAACAGATGTATGACAGTAGGCCTAACTGTTTCTAACAACTAATATAACTGTTAAGAGACTAACAAAGATTAATCTGGGTGAACGCTGAAGCTACTGTAGTACATAGTACATCTATCATTCCTCCCTCAAACTCAAGGTTGTTATAATGGTTGTTACCTTGAGGTTGTCTCACAAAAATTGAAACCTCATCTTGGAGAGTGACTTGGTGTGGATGTTGCAATTTGATTTGTGGTAGGCACATGAGTGATGATGACAAGTGACTTGTTAAGAACTTCTTTCTAAGCAAAAATGATATGACTTCAAATGTTTTGTTCTTGCATGAAGAAATGATTATCACATAGTGCAAGTGCACTTTTAAAGTAAACTATAGGTGTAGGAACTAAAATGCCGAGCTCATGCATTGGACATTGAATCTAGATTAATTTAGTAGTTGTCATGGCCAGACTCTTGTATTCAATATAAAGGTTCTGCATTCGACCTAACCACAAGAATTTGTTTTTGGGAAACCAAGAAATGAGATTAGGCCTAAAGTAAATGCACCTTGTAGAGGTAAAACTCCTATATGTTGTTTCAGCACGGTTTAGCTATTAATAACTGCTAAAGTAAATGCACCTTGTAGAGGTAAAACTCCTATAGATCTGAGGGAAAGTGAGCAAAAGTTGAGAGATAGATATAGAGACTATAGCACAATGTAAAACTTATAACTGCTTTTTAGCTATTAATGATTTGTTGTAACTATAATTGAGTTTTCTAGACTCTTTAGCCTCATGTATAAATATCCAGTGCACTGCAGTGATAATCATCAATAACAGAGATCATCATTTAGATTACTCTTCACTTTCACTACACTCTAGCTTCCATTGAAGAAAATAATCATGATATCAAAAGGTCCTTGATTCTCTTATGGCTTCCAAAAATTCTCCACCACCCCATCGACTACCTTCTGTTGAGTTTTGGAATGTTAAAAGCAGTGGAAGAACTGAACTTTAAAATTGTAGACATCCAAAACCCTCCAAGATCCATGCAAAAATCATATCTTTATGCCAAATCATGGGCACACAAGAGTAGTTATTCCTTCACCAGTATCCACATGAACACAATATTAGAACTCCCTCTTTCGCAATGCTAGCGGCGATGAAGGGATGATTGCCTCTTCTATCATTATGAGAGGTGGTGATATGATTTAGAGAAAACTTTTTTCTTTTTACAGTTTTGGAGTATTAGAGTGATCTATTATTAGGTACAACCCATACATTGTATATTTTGCGGTGGTTAACCGTTATAGTGAGCATTAGGCTTTAGTAGTGTTGTCAGTAAGGTTATACGGCGGATGGCGGCAAGGACCTTTAAGCGCCATACTGCCATGGCGGACAATATATATATATATATATATAAATATGATGAAAAACAGCAAAATGATAAACAGATATATTAAAACCAACAATATAACAATCTAAAATTCATGGCATTCATAATCCTAACCAATAAAAGGATTAAATAGCCATCAAAACAAAGAAACAATGTTAAAAAACAGTAAAAGAAGTAGCTTGTGTTATGCTCGAGCAAGAGAAGGTGCTTATGTTGTGGTTGTGCTCGCGTGGAGAAGAGAAGAAGAAGAAGGATGGGGACTGCTGCAGAACCGTGGAGAAGAGAAGAAGAAGGATGAAGACTGCTGCAGAACCGCGCGGAGAAGAGAAGAAGGATGAGGACCTGTCGCAGACAATGGTGGTCGCGTCGAAGGCGGCGGCAGAACTCGTCGGATGATTTCTCGAGCAGCAGAATTAGGGCTCTCGAACCAGAGAGGTTTGGGGAAAATGGAGAAAAACCGGGTCGACCCGGACCCAAACCCAAAAAAAAGGAAAAAAAGGCCCAAAATGGGTGCCACGACCGCCATGCCCGCCATAAGCCGCCATGTGACGCCGCCATAATGGCCATAACGGCCGCCATATGTAAAATGGCGGTCCCGCGCCATACAGAGGCCAAACGGCCATAACGGATCGCGGCCGCCGGCGCCATGCCGTTATGGCGCCGCCATAACCGCCATTTGATAACACTATACCTACCCATGTGTAGGCCTAACGCCTAAACTAATTTGTTGACCCATTTAGTCTTACTAAATGTGGTTCACATCACATGGACCTTTAATCTAATTAAAAGTCGAATTAAAACCTTCTCATGGCTTCAGTGTCCAAGTCAGCAGCTCATCCCTATATAATACTCGAGTTTTGATTTTTCAAACATCTTAAGCACCAACAATATTAAAGGATAAGTAGCTACAGTTCTTACCAATCATGGTCAAAGAGCAAGTGCAAGATGACTCAAGTCTTAGATCTTTCGCTGTTAGACATGACAACGCTTAAAATCAAATTTTCCGATCAAGAAAAAAAAAGGAAAAATGGGGCTGTTGATGGTGGCTGGTAGTAGCACATAGCTAACGATGGTTTTGGATTGAGCAAGAAACAGGGGGGAACAATAGAGGTGCCAAATAGGGATGGGGTTGCAATGAAGGCAACAAATGTTGACTGCAATAAAGGCGACTAGGGATTGAATGTGAAAGCATATTCTCCTTGATCAAAAGCTCTGATAATAACTCAAATATGGGAAAAGCTGAATATGATTTCTTGATGTAAATAATATGGTCTATACCCGTCAAAGCTAATCAAATCTGCTCTAAATAAGTTAAATACAAGAAATATGGAAACAAATCATATCACACAACATTTTCAATATATTACTATCATCAAACTAGAAATTAGTTTTGCTATAAATAAGGAAAACAATTTTTGCTCTGAATAAGGCAAACCATTTTCTATCTTAGAGCCTTGATGCTCATTGGAATGTTATCAAAAGTATACTTCATAAAAGGCACTATTGCTCATGGTTTACTACTACAAAATGCTTCTCTCATTCAAGCATGTCCTTTGTTGCCTTTTTTATGTAGATTGGACATCAGACCCAAATGATCAAAAATAAATATCATTCTCTTGCATATTTTCTTGGATTAAACTTGGTGGTCAAAGAAACAAATACTTGTGGCCGAACCAGCACTGAATCTATAAATAGGAGTCTTGTTAACACAACTGAATTACTTTAGATTCAGTCATTGATCACAGATATAGATGTTCCTTTCAACACAACCGAAGTATTTTATGACAATTTAAGCATTGTCTTGCTGACACTATTCTATTCTTCACTCTAGGACCAAATACATGGAGCTGGAAATTCATTGTTAGAAAAAGTTCTTAACAAGAGCTTTCTTGTTAATCATATTCTAGCAGCTATAACAAGTTTTGTTTATGTTACAATGTAACTAATAATTGGATTATGTTATTCAATTATTACTATTGGCAGCTTCTATTAGAAGCTAGTAAACTTCCTATATATTATGATGTAATCAATGTAAATGTGGTTCGATTTATTCTAATGGGTTAATTATGTTTTTAGTCCCTCAAGTTTGACCCGAATTTGGATTTAGTCCCTAAACTTTAAAACCATAGGTTTGAGTCCCTCATGTTCTGAAATCACGTAAATTCAGTCCATCCCCTTAACACCGTTAACTTTGACGCTGATGTGGCAAATGGATTTCTTTGTCAGTTTGTCCAATCAGTTTTAATGAACATGATGTGACAATTGAATAACACCTCAGCTTTTCCAGTTAGATTTCATTTAGGGTTTTATTAAATTAAAATAGAATCACCCACATGTGTTATTAAATAAATAAACGGTGTTAAGTGGAGGAACTAAAGTTACATGATTTCAGAACATGAGGACCCAAACCAATGACTTTAAAGCTTAGGGACTAAAACCAAATTCGGGTCAAACTTCGGGGACTAAAAACATATTTAACCCTATTCTAATGAAAGACATTATATTAGATTCTCTAGTCTCTCAGCTTATTCTAAACTGAAAGTGAGGAAATGTGTATTATAGATTTGGGGGAACTCAGATAGAACTTCCACTAAATTAAAAGTGTTTTTATTAATATATATAAGTTACCTCATATTTATAGAGTACATGTTGTTTCCAGAGTATGCTAACCATCAGTTATAGTTAACAGAAATTGTAAGGAAGTCTAATAACATTGTTAAGAAACTAACAAATATTAATACCGAAAAAGGTAAAGCTACTATAGTACAAAATGCATCAATCAGATCCAATAAAGATAAATGGCACAAATATGTATGAGCATACCATTTTTTAGAAGCTTAGTGTATAAATCAAACAAAGAAAACAAACATGAAAGAATGCAAAGAAAGAATTGCAATAAATATTTTCAACAAAGACAAAATGATCAGAACTTCGAGAGTGATTTCCGAAATGAGAGACACTCGGTGTTCAGAACATACTTGGTTCAATGTGTCATAAGTTTTATAAGCAACAACTTTAGCATTGCGAGAATTGCTGAAATAGAGCATTTAAACAGGTTACTCTATGCAATCAAACATGTATTTGCAGATAAATTTGTTGTATATGAGCTTAATGCTAAAATGAAGATCTAATTTATTCATACACTAATATTAGACACATTTATGACAAACCTGGGTACCTTCGATGTAGATGGGTGAGAGGCAGCCTTCAATAAACTGACATGTACACTAACATCAACCAGTACTGCATGTAAAGCATCAAAATGTACAGGACAATACGAATGCAATCCTAACAGAGCTTTCGGTGGAATTCTGAATTCATGGACAGCAGCAGGGTAAGCATCTAGAGAAGCTTGCAAGTCAGCACTGTAGACGGTGAATTCCAGTCAGTATACAAATTTCCCTAAGAATATATCAACTAGAAAGAAACAACCATATATTTTTCATCCATGTTAATAAACCAATATATACTACTCCAATCACTCACCCATTTTCAAATGTTGGAGCATACATCAGCTCAAACTTCAAAATCACAGCAGTTGTAGGTAAGACCTACAATTAAGAACCACATAAAACAATTAAATATTAGGGAAATATAATTGAAAAGAAAGTGATGGAAAATGATGAAAAAAAATATAAAAAATAGAGAATTACAAAACTCTTTGAAAATTGAATCTGTTATTGTTTCTGAAAAATCTTGATATTTTTATCAAGAATGATCTAACTCACTGTAATAGTTAACAAACTAACTGAAAAGTTAGTTAAGATGACAGCACAATATTCAGTTGAGATTAAACTGGCAGCTAAAGGAAGCCAAGTAGACCAAACAAAACCGAGACATACTTTAACATTCCCCCTAAAATTCATTGAAGTAACAAAAATTGATCAAACACCCTGAGCTTTCAGAGTTAACTGTAACGTCCTAGATTTTCTGAAGAATATATACAGTAGAAAAACTAATAAAATAATAGAAGAGTAACTTGAGAAAATATTTTATTGGAAAATGAACTTTGAAACGAAGAAAACGAAGTAAAATAGTGAAAACGGGAATTGGGAAAGAACCGGGACACATGAGCCGGGCACAGGGCTGGGACCCGAGGAAGGAAGAAAATCAGAGAGAGAAATGAGAACCAGAGGATACATGGCGTCCCAGGAAGAAAATAAATGAGGCTTGTAATATAACAACCTCATACTAGTTGCACCAGTGGTGGGAAGGAGAAACAGATTTAGGTCACAGACAAAAATTAAGACATTGGGCCAATTTGTTGCCATAATTACTATTAAATTGTTCCAAGCCCAATGTCTTTGCCTTTATTTCTTTTCCATGTAAACCTTCTACACCAATTTTATGGCATTGAATGTACTTCAAAACTTGGGAATTTGATAGAACATAGGGGCGATCATTGTAAGGGTTTTATAAATTGTTGAGTTTGAAATTCTGTGTTTCAGTGTGTCTTACTCAGACCACACATGTTGTATTTATAATATGTATGCAATAAATACATAAGAACATGATTGCTAAATCTAATCCTTATTAGCAACTAATTAGGGATTGACAGCTAATTATTATTTAGTTGTTACTAATTAAAAATAACATGTGACTAATTCTAACACTCCCCCTCAAGCTAAAGCTTACTAAGCTTTAAGCTTGTTACAAATATACCCATATTAACAAAGGTGAAGATAATAAATTGCGGGCCCAGATTGAATCCATTGGGAAGCCGTGGAGCCAGGTATATTGCACTGGGAAGCCATGGGGCCAGGTAGATTGCACTGGGAAGCCGTGGGGCCAGGTAGATTGCACTAGGAAAGCCACGGGCCAGGAAGATTGCTCTGGGAAAGCCACGGACAGGTCAGGAAGATTGCTCTAGGATAGCCACGGGGCCAGGAAGATTGTTCTGGGAAGCCTCGAGAATCATTTCTAGGTTTTGAAAAATCATGGGTAACAGCAAATAGGAGACAAAAATGCATCCAAAAAATAGAAAGGACCCAAGTACCGGACATGAACTAGACAAACGATGCTCAAATCGGGATAAAGGACGGAAGGGCGAGTTCGGCGGCGGTGAGATCGGCCAGAAAGGTGGCGGGACGCGCCGCCACGCGCGGAAGACGGCGGCTGGCAAGAGAAAAAACGCGTCAGCTAAGATAGGGAGCGAGTGAGCACGTAGGAACGCCGTTCGAGGCGGTTCGGGAAGCGTTGGACTCGTCTCAAAGGGGAGAATCCAAGGGTGTGGTATCTGGTCGGAATCGTTGCCGTCTCCAGTGGCGGCAGACGGCGGCAGCGGCTAAGGATAGCATAGAAATGTCTGGAAAATGTTGAAAAACGTGCTGGAAAAGACGGCACTAGCAGCAACTGGACAATGGTATCAACGACTGAAAATGGTTTAAACCTGAACAAAGTTCCATACTTGGAACTAGGCAGGGGAAAAGCGATGGCACAGGTCACGGTGGATGGTACCGCTCTGATACCATGTTGAGTTTGAAATTTTGTGTTTTTGTGTGTCTTACTCAGACCACACATGTTGTATTTATAATATGTATGCAATAAATACATAAGAATATGATTGCTAAATCTAATCCTAATTAGCAAGTAATTAGGAATTGACAGCTAATTATTATTTAGCTGTTACTGATTAAAAATGACATGTGACTAATTCTAACATAAATCAAATTTGGAGCTCAAGTCTTTAAAAGGATCATATGAACTTCTATCTTTGATGATGACATTTAGTTTGTTTCTTGAACATCCTATGTCACCCTTGTTATGACTTGATATGAGAAATGCAAGAGGCCAAGAAGAATAGGCATATTTCTAAAAAATAAGGGCAAAGAGAGAGAGAGGGGTGTTTGTGGATTTGAGAGTTGAGGCCTTTGAGGAAGGGAGGTCTGTAGAGCTCTTAAAGATTTGTAGAAATATGATGGGCCTCAACAGCAGAGGCCTTTGAAATATTCCTACCGCAGGAGGGGCAAAAAGGTCACTAGAGGGAATGAGTCTGTTATGAGCGGAGGTAACTAACTGCACACGTGGTAGATGAAGATTGGGGAAGGAGATGCGGGAATCTGTAGGGAGAAAAAGAGAATAAAGAGCTAGAGAGTAGAGAGTGTGGGGGGGAAGGTAGGTAATCATTTTAGGGAATTGTGGGGTGACTGTTGTCACAGGGCAGAGAGCATTCTCTGATTTATCCTTTGCTAGTTTCTGTAATTTTTCTGTTCAGCTGCGTACTTGTATCACAGGAACTCTTTCCTGAATTTACATTTCCCATTTAGTAAGACCAGGTCCTATCAATCTAGTATCAGAGCTCCCGATCCTGGGAGCCTCTGGATGGTGTTGACTCGAATGGAGAATCGCATGGAAAACGTGGAACGCAGGTTGGAAGGGATGCAAGCCTTCATCCAAGAAACTTCTCGAAAACAGATGGAAGAAATGACGAGGGCAATGACGGAGCGAATGGAAGCAGTGGTGCGGGACTTAAGAGTGGAGATGGAAACGAATCATCATAACACACGAGCTGGTAACAATGGCCGTGAGGAGGAGAGGAGAGTAGAACGGGTAAAAAGGGTTGAGGTTCCTTATTTCACGGGGGATGACCCCCATGGCTGGGTGTATCGGGTGGAACGATATTTCGAAGTCAATCGAATCCCTGAGGCGGAGAGAGTGGATACAGCGGTGGTGTGTTTAGAAGGACGAGCGCTGAACTGGTTTCAATGGTGGGAACCGGGAGTTCCGACGATGACATGGCCAGTTTTTCGGCAAGCAGTTTTGGGGAGATTACAATCAGCATCGACAGAAAACCTATATGAAGCTTTGATGGGTCTGAGACAAAGGGGGTCAATCACGGAGTATTGTGAGCAGTTCGAACTTCTTTCAGCTCCTCTCCGATTCGCAGACGAGGAATTCATGAAGGGAGCTTTCATGAATGGCCTGAAGGACGAGGTGAAGGCGGAGGTAAGGATAATTAGCTCAGGGGATCTACCAACGTAGATGGCACAAAAGGTGGAAGAAAGGAATCACTTACTGGGTCGCTCATTTGCGTCGGTGACTCAAGTTAGTGGGCCTGCTACACAAAAACCAGTTTGGACCGGAAGAAGAGTTGGGGCCCAAGACTTTTCAAGGGGTACTTCTAATCAGACATTTGTTCATAAGGCACCCACTTATTAAAGGAAGGAGCACAGATTCCCAATATTCATCCCTATAGGCATCCTCATAGCCATAAAGAAGAGATTGAGAAATTTGTTCATGATAGCTTCAGGTTTGATTTGACCCAGCACAAGCCCTTATTTTAGTCCATTAATTTTGGTTAAGAAAAAAGATGGCAGCTGGCGCTTTTGTGTGGATTATAGGGCTTTGAATAGCGTCACCATTCCAAATAAGTTTCCCATTCCGGTTATCGAGGAATTATTGGATGAGCTGGGAGGGGCTACCATTTTTTCCAAGCTGGATCTCAAGTCTGGCTACCATCAGATACGCATGCTGGAAGAGGATATTCATAAAACAGCATTCCGGACACATGAGGGGCATTACGAATACCTAGTAATGCAATTTGGCCTCACAAACGCTCCTTCAACATTCCAAGCTCTCATGAATAACATATTCCGACCATATTTGCGGAGGTTTGTTTTGGTTTTTTTTATGACATTCTCGTGTACAACAAAGATTTTAATTCACATATTGGCCATTTGAAGGTAGTTTTTGAGTTGTTACAGCAACACGAATTGTGCATCAATGGAAAAAAGTGTAGTTTTGGTGAAAGCCAATTGGAGTACCTCGGGCACATCATTTCAGCGGCGGGAATATCAGCTGACCCAGCCAAAATTGCTGCAATGAAAACGTGGCCAGTTCCTAAAGATATTAAAAGTCTACGCGGATTCTTAGGACTCATCGGTTACTACCGCCGCTTTGTACGCAATTACGGGGTAATTGCTAAGCCCCTGACACAACTCTTAAAGAAGAACAATTTTCATTGGTCCAACGAGGCACAGACAACTTTTGAGCAGTTGAAATCTGCTGTGACTAGTTTACCAACCTTGGCCATGCTAAACTTTGAAATTCCGTTTGTGGTGGAAACGGATGCTTCAGGTAGTGGGATTGGTGCAGTTCTAATGCAACGGTGCAGTTCTAATGCAACAGGGCAGACCCTTGGCTTTTATCAATCAGTCTCTTTCAAACAGAAACAAGGTGAAGTCAGTGTATGAACGTGAGCTTATGGCAATTTTGTTTGCTGTCCAAAAATGGCAACAATATTTGTTGGGCTTGGGCAATCATTTTATTATCAGAACAGACCATCACAGTTTGAAATTCCTCCTAGAATAGAGAGTTTTAGCTGGGGAGCAACTTAAATGGGTGACCAAGCTTATGGGATACGACTTCGAAATTCAATACAAGCCAGGCCTAGAAAATAAGGCAGCAGATGCATTATCACGCGTAATAGACTATGGTGCAATTTCAATGGTCACCAATGCTGATTTGGTGGAAATATCAGAGGAGGTTATGGCTGATGAGCAGCTTCAAGTGATTATGCAGGAACTTGTGAGGGATCCAAAGTCCCATCCTCATTATTCAGTTTCTAAAGGCTACCTCTGGTTCAAACAGCGGCTTGTTTTGCCCAAGGCATCAACTAGAGTTCCACTTCTGTTGTCTGAATTTCACTCTTCCCCTTGGGGAGGGCACTCTGGTGTCACCCGGACCTACAAACGCTTGGCTATGGCTTTTCATTGGAATGGAATGAAACAAGATGTGGAAAAGTTTGTGGCTGCTTGTCAGGTGTGTCAACAGAGTAAGGTTCAGAACCTTAAACCTGCAGGCCTATTACAGCCACTTCCCATTCCAAATCATGTGTGGGAAGACATTTCTATGGACTTTATTGGTGGGCTGCCCAAGGCAAAGAATGCGGACACTATCATGGTGATTGTGGATAGGTTGAGTAAGTATGCTCACTTTATTCCCTTATTGCATCCATAAACAGCCAAGGATGTGGCTTCTATTTTTGTGAAAGAAATTGTCAGATTGCATGGGTTTCCAAAATCTATAGTCTCAGATAGGGATCGCTTGTTCCTAAGTACTTTTTGGCAAGAGCTTTTTCGATTGTCGGGCACTTCACTCAAATTTAGTTCCGCCTACCACCCTCAAACTGATGGGCAAACGGAGGTGACCAATCCCACCATTGAGGCATATTTGAGATGCTTTGTTTCTGATCACCCACGACAATGGGTGAAATGGTTACCATGGGGAGAATTCTGGTTTAACTCCCCTTTAATGTCACTATAAAAATGAGTCCATTTAAGGCTCTGTATGGCCGGGATCCTCCTATGATTATCCCATACCCAAGAGACAACACTATCATAGCTGAAGTTGACCAAGAGCTGATGCTTCGTGATAGTATCTTGGCTGAGTTGAAGCAAAACCTGCTCAAGGCACAAGGAAGAATGAAAGAACAAGCTGACAAGGGTAGGCGTGAGGTTGAATTTCAGGTAGGAGACATGGTGTACTTGAAATCTCAACCTTATAAATTACAGTCATTAGCTACACGCATTAACGAAAAACTCAGTCCCAGGTTTTACGGGCCATTCAAGGTCTTGGACAGAATTGGGGAAGTGGCGTACAGATTACAACTTCCAGAAAACTCACAATTACACCCTGTGTTCCATGTTTCACAGTTAAAGAAGGCTTTACCCTCCTGCCAGCTGAGTCAAGAACTGCCCAAGTTCCTCTCAAATGAGTTTGAATTGATGGTAGAACCAGAGCAAGTGTTGGCCACAAGGAAGTTGTTGAATGGAAAGTGGCAAGTGCTGATAAAATGGACTGACTTACTGATGTGGACATCAGTCAAGCAGTCACCATGTTGGGTGGGCCCATGACAAGGGCACAGGCTAGGAAGGCTAAGGAAGCAATCCAACTTATCATCAAAGAAGTTCAGTCTCAAAACATGCAAAGCATTAATGGAAGTCCTCAGTTCATTAATTGCACTCAGGTTGAAGAAGATGGACCAATTGATGGAGAGACAGTTGCATTTAATGCAACTACCAGTTGAAGCACTTCCAAGCAAGTGAAGTGGCATTGTGGGCGGCCACATGTGGCAATTGTGGGCGGCCACTTCATGAATTATTTTGCTGAATTTTTAGTTTTTATTTGCTTTCAATAAACATGTGGGAGTAACAAGACACAAGGCTTAATTATTTGGTGGTTATGTTTCCTTTTCTGGTGGTTACAAAACATGATGGTAATGAGGTTGAATGACATTAAAATTGTGTCTTCTAGCCGTTGGAAGGAAGCTTACTAGAGAGCATGAATCTGGCCACTTTTTGGAGCTATATGGACGCATAAAACCTCATCAAATTGTGCGGCCACATGTGCTTAATTTGGCTGAACCATGAGTCATCAAGAAGGGCCAACAAGGCAGTAAATAGCTGAATGAAGTGTCATCAAAGTGGCGGCCATCATCAAGACTTGAGGGGTTACAAAATGAATGAAAACTTGATGATTTGGAGAGGTTACATGCAGCCACTTATTGGCTGATTCATGAGCCAATTTACTCCATGTTTTATGGTTACATTTTGAGAAGAAAATGCAGCCCATATGCCTAATGAATCAGGTCAAAAGTTGCGGCCAAATAAGCCTAGTTAGGTTGAGTTTTTTTAGCTTAATTTATTTAATTCCTAGTAAAAATGCTTAGGGTTGCATGGGAAGTGTGTAAGGGGTATTTTAGGGAGATTTGGGGCGTGAACATGCAGCTGAATGCATAACCCTAATTCACCTTGTAAACTCTTATAAATTCATGCTTCATGCATGCAAGAAAGGTTAGAATGTTTATGCAGAAAATTACCTATACTTTGAGAGTGTTTCTCTAAGTTTCTTGCTAGTCAAGAGTGAAGATTATCAAAGGTTCTTTACCTTTGTGTGTGTATCTTCAAGGACTTATCTTTCAAGTCTTGAAAGTGTGACGTCCATCCTTTATTTCTTCTTCTTCTTCTTCTACGTTTTACTTTTTGTGTTCAAAACCCATATTTCTCCTATACGTCATACTTGGTTTATGAGTGATTTATTGATCAAGTTTTTCAAAAGGGTGAATATTGTTTTAACAAGGTTACTATTTGATATTCGTCTATCTTAATTCATCATTTCTTATTTTATTTGGGTATTAGAAAAAAGAAAGAAAAAGAAAAGAACGTGATAAAAGAAAAGAAAAGAAAAATATTGAAAGTAGTAGAAAAGTTGTTTGAAAAGAAAGGAGACTTTTATTCAGAATTTTCTAAGGTCCATGCAAATAGAACCTCAAGGTTCATATCACTTACCCACAAAAGACAGTTCCTGGGAAGATTAAGAGGTGATTCAGGCTGTTTTCCCCGATTCCCCGATTCCACCTTGAAGATTAAGAGGTGACTCGAAAGGGCCAAGCCTTTGTGTGGGACAAGAAGTGTGAGCAGAGCTTTCTGGAGCTCAAGGAGAAGTTAACCACCGCTCCGGTACTGGCGTTGCCGGATTTGTCAAAAACCTTTGAGGTGTATAGTGATGCTTCGGGAAAGGGCTTGGGTTGTGTTCTGATGCAGGAAAAGAGAGTGGTGGCTTATGCTTCTAGGCAGTTGAGGCCTCATGAGGAAAATTATCCTACTCACGATTTAGAATTAGCGGCTGTTGTTTTTGCCCTCAAAATTTGGAGGCATTACCTGTTTGGTGTGAGATTTGAGGTCTTTAGTGATCATAAGAGTTTGAAATACCTTTTTGATCAAAAAGAACTCAACATGAGGCAAAGAAGGTGGATGGAGTTTCTTAAGGATTACGACTTTGAGGTGAAGTATCACCCAGGCAAGGCCAACGTAGTGGTTGATGCTCTCAGTAGGAAATCCCTTCATGTGTCATCTTTGATGGTACATGAAATGAGCCTCTTAGAAGAATTTAGGGATTTGAGTCTTAGTGTTGAGTTTGGTGTGGGTAGTGTCAAGTTGTATAGATTAGAAATCACCAGTGAGCTTCAAGCTCTGATCAGGGGAGCTCAAGGTTCGGACCCGGATCTTCAAAATAGAAAGAAACAATTAGGGTTTTCTGAGTCAGCAAGGGGATGATTCTTTTCCAAGGAAGGGTCTGTGTCCCTAAGGGGGGTAGTGTGAGGCAGCAAGTATTAGAGGAGGCCCACAAGGGCAAGTTTTCTATACATCCTGGCACTACCAAGATGTATCAGGATTTGAAGATGTTTTGGTGGGATGGTATGAAGAAGGATATAGCTGAGTATGTTTCTAAATGTCTAACCTGTCAGAAGGTTAAAATAGAACACCAGAGACCATCAGGAGCACTCATGCCATTAGAAATCCCTGAGTGGAAGTGGGAGAGTATAGCTATGGACTTTGTGGTAGGTTTACCTCGAGTTCAGGCTGGTTTTGATGCCATCTGGGTTATTGTGGACCGATTAACCAAATCAGCCCATTTTCTCCCAGTTAGGAATACTTATTCCCTGAATAAGTTAGCAAACCTGTATGTCAAGGAGATTATAAAACTCCATGGCATTCCCTCTAGCATCATATCTGATAGGGACCCTAGGTTCACCTCTAGGTTCTGGAATGCACTCCACCGGTCTTTCGGGACTGAACTTAGGTTTAGCACCGCATATCATCCTCAGATTGATGGTCAGTCTGAGAAGACCATCCAAACCTTAGAAGATATGCTTAGAGCCTATCTTAGAGGAGTCAGACAGTTGGGATAGGTACCTACCCCTCATAGAGTTTGCCTATAACAACAGTTTTCATAGCAGTATAGGCATGGCACCTTATGAGGCCCTGTATGGTAGGAAGTGCAGGTCTCCTCTTTGTTGGCATGAAGTTGGTGAGAAAGCCCTTTTAGGTCCAGAGTTAGTGCAGGAAACTACTGAGAAAATTAGGATCATTAGGGAAAAGATTGCAACTGCTCAGAGCCGGTAGAAAAGCTACGCTGATAACAGAAGAAAGAATTTAGAGTTTGAGGAAGGAGACCATGTCTTTTTGAAAGTAACTCCTGTCACTGGTATTGAGAGAGCTGTAAAAACCAAAAAGTTGAGTCCTAGGTATATTGGTCCATTTCAGATCCTGCAGAGGGTTGACCCTCTAGCTTATAGGATTGCTCTTCCACCTCATTTGTCCAGAATTCATAATGTCTTTCATGTATCTAAATTGAGAAAATATATTCACGATCTTTCTCATGTTTTGAGCTCTGAATCAATACAATTGAGGGAAGATCTCACAATTCCTTCAAGACCTGTACAGATTGTAAGTAGAAGTGACAAAACCTTGAGGAACAAGACAATTCCATTGGTTAAGGTAATATGGGAAGGTCTGTCATCGGATGAGGCAACTTGGGAGAAAGAAGAAGTTATTCGAAGTCAATATCCTAACTTGTTCAATTGAGGTATTATATTCTACCTTCTATGTCTTTAATCAATTTTGAGGACAAAATTGCATTAAGGGGGTAGAATGTAACATCCCGCAAATTAGATTTTATTAATTCATAAGGTTAAAATGGAGGTCAATATGTGAATAATTAAGGAAAGGAAAGTTGAAGAATTAGGAAATCAAAACTTAGATTTAAAATCAAGTTTCAGGGTTTTCACTTCAGCGAAATTAGGGAGTTTGGGTTGCTGGTAATCGATTACAATGAGTTTGTAATCGATTACCAAAGAGCTGAGTTTTTGGTAATCGATTACTAGGGGATTGTAATCGATTCCATAGAGCTGAGTTTTTGGTAATCGATTACCAGGGGATTGTAATCGATTACCCGAGAGCTGAGTTTTTGGTAATCGATTACCAGGTGTTGTAATCGATTACCAGAAGGGGTTTCTAGTGTTATTTTCGCTGCTGGTAATCGATTACAATGGGTCTGTAATCGATAACCATCACTTAAATGTACTAAATCTGTCACTTAAAACAGATTGCATGTTCATTCTTCTCATTTCTTTTTAACCTAGAGAGAGAGGATTCTAGAGAGAGGATTGGAATCAAAGCTTAGGAAAGGAGAATTGAAGCAAGAAATCTACTTCTTCTACTCTTCCAAGTTGGAATTTCAAGCTTAGGTGAGTACAACTCACTTGTATGGTAGTGTTTATGATAGTTCTATATGCATGTTCCCAATCCTTTTCTTCCCTCTTCTTAATGTTGTAGATTCTTGATTGTAATGGTGTATTCTAGCTGATTTGGAGTGGTAATTGATGGATTGAACATATGGATTTAGAATTGAGTATTAGAATCCTTAGTTTCGAAATCGAAACCGTTACATTCCCTTTTCTAATTAGTGTTCTTGGATAATAATTTTTGGATTAGAGTTTGAATTGAGATTAGGAAGTAACTGATATTCGTAGAGTCGAAACTCTCGAAATTGTCGAAACTAACAAATTTATTTATATTTACTATATATGAATTCTTGTATTGCTATACCATTATGATTATGATTAATTGAAGTAATTCAAGCCAGCCATCGCGCTGTGAGTAAAAGAAATGCTTAATTGTATTGAAAACACGACTTCGGTCCAGTTTGGGTGGGATTCGTCCCCGGGAAAGATATTCCCTGTAGTCTGAGCTCAGTTCTAACTCTAGAAAGAGATAAGAACATGCCTGCTGGGCACAGCAGTGAGTGCATCATGTTTGCATATTACTCATTTGATGATTGCTTTGATTTCTTATGAATTGTGACTTGACATGAATTTCTATTCCCTGTATTCATGCATATGATTTGTATTCACTGAGATTTTATCTCACCACGCGTTATGTGGATTTATTTAGCTATGCAGGTACCCCCCTTTATCAAATTCTCAGTCCGGGATGTGAAGTGCAAGGATGAAAGAACTGATATTTCTAATGTTTTGAGTTGATGTATTAGCTGATGTGTGTGTGTATATATGTATTTATGATAGTAGAATGGGAGATACATTAGAGATCTCTTTGAAACTTTAATGTGCTGATGAACAGGAGTTTTATGTGATTACCTCATAATCTTTTTTTTTTAGTTTTGTTCTCTAAATGTTAATTTCTCGTTGGAAGATTAATGATTTATGGAACTAGATGATATCTAAATCGAAATGTCTTAAACTCTAAGTTAGGAATTTGGTTTCCAACGAACTAAATTTTGAGTTAGAAATTCAAGGCGTTACAGTGGGAGGCAATTTTAGTGGTGGTTTACAGACTGTCTAAGTATTCACTTTTTATTTTTTTAAAACATGCTTATACAGCCAAAAGCATTGCAAATCTGTTTGTTAAGGAGGTTGTGAGGTTACATGGAGTTCCAAAGTCAATAGTGAGTGATAGGGATCCTATTTTCATGAGCAAATTTTGGCAAGAGATATTCAGGTTGCAAGGAACAAAATTAAAGATGAGTACAGCTTATCACCCTGAAACCGACGGGCAAACCGAGGTCATCAATAGGTGTTTGGAGGCATATCTAAGGAGTTTTGCAGCAGAGCAGCCCCGTAGTTGGGCCACATGGATTCCATGGGCTGAGTTGTGGTACAATACCACTTTCCATGTCTCTATTAATACTACACCTTATGAAGTTGTATATGGTAGGAGACCACCTGTAGTTCTGAAATTTATACCAGGAGAAACAAGGGTGGAGGCTGTATCTAGGGAGTTGATGGACAAAGATGAAGCATTGACACAACTGAAATTTCACCTTACCAAGGCACAAGCTCAAATGAAGAAAACAACAGATAAAAAGACGAGGAACCTGACCTTTGAGGTTGGGGAATGGGTCTTTTTAAAATTAAGACCCCATAGGCAACAAACAGTAGCACGAAGGATTAATCAAAAACTAGCTCCTCGGTATTATGGCCCATTTCAAGTTATAGCTAAGGTGGGAGCAGTTTCATACAAATTACAGTTGCCCGAGTTTTCCAAGATTCATCCTGTTTTTCATGTTTCACAATTAAAGAAGGCAGTGGGGAATAGACCAATTAATCCTACTTCGCCTGAAGGCATGGATGCAGAAATGGGAGATGTGGTAGAACCAATTCGTGTGTTAGGTGCAAGGAAAGAAAGAAGACATGGGGAAAACATCATACAATGGCTAATACAATGGAAAGGTAAATCAGTTGAGCAAGCTACTTGGGAAGATGATTTCATCATGAGAAGTCAATTTCCTGCATTTAGTCTTGAGGACAAGACTGATTTTGAAGGAGGGGGCAGTGATAGAGCCCATGAGCAGAGGGGTCAACAGGGGGACCAATTGTTGGGTCAACAAAGCCAAGGCCCAAGGATTTGGAGAGTTTATTCTAGAATGAGAAGAGGGACACGTGGCAACCAGCAAGTAGAGGATACGGTTATGCATAGTGGAGAAGTGGTTGGAGCAAAGGCAAGGATTGGAAGACGGTTATGCATAGTGGAGAAGTGGTTGGAGCAAAGGCAAGGATTGAGTGGTTGGAGCAAAGGCAAGGATTGAAGACGGAAGAGGAGGGGAGGACGTGGGTGTGCAGAATTATTGAGAGTAACGGCCTTGGGCTTGGGACCTGCAGCTCTAGAGGCTAAGGGTATCATTCTTGTTTACTTAGTTAATCTCCTTGTATTTGTTCTTTTTCTTCATTTAGAAGTGTTCTGGACTGTGTTATTTCTGTTAGAGAATATCTCCTATTTAGGGAAATTAGAATAGAATAAATGTATTTAAGGAAACTAGGAAACTACATTAAGTGTTGATTTGTATAGCTGTATTTCCTTATTTTTGTATAGGTCTATGTTTCCTTATTTTGTACAGATTATATTTCCTATGTTTCCTTTATTAGTGAGTGTAAATCATGTATATATAAATATGCAGCTGCTGAGGTATTTTTCCTCAAGCAATTAAACAATTCTATTCTCCACTTTTACATGGTATCAAGAGCTCACTTCCTGTGGGCCTGATAAAAGTCAGAATCCTAGTCCGCTGTCCCTGTCCCTCTCTAACAGTCCTGACGTCCAGCAACCGTCCGACCACCGTCCAACATTGTCCAGCACCGTCCGGCCACCTGCAGTCACCGTCCGGCAACCGCAACGTCAGCAACAGACATAGAAGGTGACGATCTATTGATCCCCGAAAACAGCGCCGCCATCCGCTTTTGCACGCGCCGCCACCGTCCGTTGTCCTTGTCGGCGCGTGTAAGCCACGCGCCGCCTTCCAGGCCTCCATTTGCTTCACCGCCGGTCCCGTCAACTTCTTCCAGGCCTCCTCTGTCCGTTTTGGGGATCAAATACCCTAAAAGTCAAATCTCAGTCTGTCGGTCTTCTTCGCAGTCGTTATCATGGAGTCATCCACGTCTGATTCCGAGCATGACGATCCTGTTCAGCCTCAAAACCAGGTTCAGCCAACATCTCAAAATTCTTCCATCTATAGCTTCTCAGGTACTCCTACAATCACCTCTGAAAAACTGAATGGAAAGAATCACCTTGCTTGGTCAGCTTCTGTTGAAATTTGGTTTCTAGGTCAGGGTCTTGTTGATCACCTAGAGATGTCAGTGTCTGAAATTCCTTTGGAAAATCAGAGTCAATGGAAAAAGTTAGATTATCAACTGTGTGCCCTGTTATGGCAATCTGTGGAATCCACTACTTCGATAAATCTTAGGGCCTTTAAAACATGTTTCACCTTTTGGAGCAAGGCTCGGAACCTGTTTGCCAATGATATTCAGCGTCTGTATGACTCTGCTCAAAAATTGGCATCCCTCAAGCAAACGAATCATGATATGTCAACATTTGTTCCACAATTACAGGCAGCAGTAGAAGAATTGAAGATGTTCTTGCAAGCAGACACTCTTCAGGGCCTCCAGAATAAATTAGAAAATTTGTATGTGGTAATGGCCTTACGCAATGTTGTCAAGATCGCAGTCTTTCTCGTAAGACCGGACGATCTTACGCTCTTTGGTCCATTACACGAGTACGTGTACAGTGTGATCGTGAATCCCCTAAGATCGTGTAAGATCGTCGGGTAAAAACGCAAGATCGTGAAATCGAGCGAGATTTCCGATCTTGCAAGGCCCATCTTTTCGGGTCGGGTCGCGCGACCCAACTGCAGAAAAGTATAAATTCGTTGCCTTTCTCTCTTCTAAATCATTCATCTTCTATTGCTCTCTCTGTTGCGACTGCGAACAACTATTTCGCTACTGCGTGTGCGACGTTCTTGCGACGTTCTTTGCCTTCGTTCTCTGCCTTCGTTCCTTCGTTCCTCGTTAGTCTTCGTTCGTCTCTGTTCTCTGCTGTGCGACGTTCTCTGCGTTCGTCCCTGTGCGACGTTCTCTGCGTTCGTCCATGTGCGACATTCTTGCTCGTTCGTCTTTGTTCGTCCCTGTGCGACGTTCTCTGCGTTCGTTTCGTCACTGTTCGTCACTGTTCGTCCCTGTTCGTGCATATTCGTCCCTGTTTTTGCATTCTTCGCCCCTGTATTGACGGTTGAAGATGGCAAGTGCTGGTGGTGCTAATGGGTGTGGTGGTGGTGGTGCGTCTGAGACAGGGAATGCAGCTGCAACTACTGCAGGAACTAATTTGCCCAGGAATGCGGCTGGAAACAGAAGCGATATGGCATGGAAGCATGGTGTTTCGATTGACGGGTGTGCAAGAAATATAAGATGCAGCTACTGTAGTAATGTGGTTACCGGGGGAGTGTACAGACTGAAACATCATTTAGCTGGAACACAAAAAGATGTGGGTGCATGCAAGTCTGTCCCTGATAATGTCAAGAAAGAGATGTGGGATATAGTATCTGCGTTACAGACTAATTTAATTAAGAAGACAACCTCAATTGTTGAAGAAGTTGAGGCAGTGGGAGAAGCTGCAGATAATGGAAAAAGAAAATCGGTACAGTTTGAGACTCCTGGAAGCATTTTCAAGAAAAGGGGAGTGAGCACTCAAGCCACCATTAGTGGAATGTTGAAGAAAAATCTGAGGGAGGAGGCAGCCCTGCAAACAGCAAGATTTTTTTACAACAATGCTATTCCTTTTCATGTGGCAAAAAGTGAGGATTTCTACAAAATGTGTGAGTTGGTTGCAAGACATGGTCCTGGATACAAACCACCCTCTTATCATGAGATTAGGGTGAAATACTTGAAGCAAACAGTTGAGGAGACC
Source organism: Sesbania bispinosa (assembly GCA_026901365.1). NCBI lineage: Eukaryota > Viridiplantae > Streptophyta > Magnoliopsida > Fabales > Fabaceae > Sesbania > Sesbania bispinosa. The sequence goes on along the minus strand of QLOH01000765.1, from coordinate 233,859 downwards.
AAGAAAATCTTGGAGGAACATAGAGAGGTGTGGAAGAAGTGGGGATGCACAATTATGACAGATGGATGGACTGATAGGAGGAGGAGGACTATACTGAATTTTTTGGTAAATAGTCCTAAGGGAACATTTTTTTTGAAGTCAATTGATGCATCCAACATTTCCAAAACAGCGGACAAAATATTCAAGATGATAGATGATGTTGTAGAGGAGGTGGGTGAAGAGAATGTGGTGCAGGTTGTCACTGACAATGCAGCCAACTATAAAGCAGTTGGAGAACTTCTAATGGAGAAAAGAAAGAAGCTTTATTGGACTCCTTGCGCTGCCCATTGCATTGATCTAATGTTGGAGGACTTTGAGAAGAAGTTGTCACTCCATAAAGATACAATTTCAAGTGGTAAAAAAATTACTACTTATATCTATTCAAGAACTTCCCTTATTGCTTTGTTGCATCATTTTACAAAGGGAAAAGATTTGATTAGACCAGCTACAACTAGGTTTGCCACTTCATATTTGACTTTAGGTTGCTTGCATGATAATAAGGGGGAATTGTTAAGGATGTTCACATCTGAACAGTGGAAAACTAGTATGTGTGCAAAAACTAAGGATGGGAAGTTAGTGGAAAATCTGGTTTCAAATAAAGAGTTTTGGAAAAATGTTATGACTTGCTTAAGGGGTGCTTTCCCCTTAATTAGAGTGCTACGTTTGGTTGATTCAGATGAGAAGCCAGCCATGGGGTTTATCTATGAAGAGATGGATCGAGCTAAGGAGAAGATACAAAGTAACTTCAATGGAGTGCAAAAAAGGTATATAAAATTTCTTCCTCTTGTTCAATTGTTTAATTTATATCCTTAGTCCTAAATTAGAATTTCGAAACTAATTAAATTTTTCTCCCATTCTTTAGTTACTTGCCTTTATGGGAGATCATTGATCAAAGGTGGGACAATCAATTGCATAGGCCTTTGCATGCTGCAGGCTACTACCTTAACCCAATGTTGCATTATAGTCCGGATTTTAAAGCTGATTTTGAAGTTAAGCAAGGGCTTTATGATTGTTTGACAAGAATGATGGGAGGAGACATTAGGGAAGTAAGTAAGATTGATGGCCAACTTGAGGACTTCAAAAGTAAAGCTAAGTTTTTTGGTAGTCCGGTTGCTATAGCTGGACTTCAAAATAAAACTCCATCACAATGGTGGGAATCTTATGGTGATGGTCATCCAGAGTTACAAAAGTTTGCTATACGTGTATTGAGCTTGACATGTAGCTCCTCTGGATGTGAACGTAATTGGAGTGCCTTTGAGATGGTAAGATTTTAGACTTCAGAAATGTATTTATTTCATTCTTAAAATTACCTAGTACCTAGTTACCTACTATCATGTGTTAATTGAATTTTCTAATTGTTTAGGTTCACACCAAGAAAAGAAATCATTTAAAGCAAAAGACCATGAATGATCTTGTATTTGTCATGGCTAATTCAAGATTGAGCAAGAAAAAGCAAGCTAGGAAAGAACAAGACTTTGGCTTTGAGGATGTTTCCTCCGATGATGATTGGATTGTGGATGGGGATGAGGAGATGGAGGAGAATACTATTTGGATTCAGACGACTTGATCCAAGTTGGACACGCTAGTGGAGGTGGTGCACACACACCTATTGATGATTTAGATGTCCCTCCTGCTACGGATGATGATGATGGTGGAGATGCCATTAATGAAAATGAGGATGAAGCTCCATTGGATGATGACTACCCTGATTGGGGGCGCTTGGAAGATTTGTTGTAGGATAGCTAGTTATGAGTTTATGTCTTATGACTTATTAGGAGTTGTTTTTACTTTTTAGGACCCTATGAATTATGGTTGAGTAATGACTTATGAATGACTATGAATTTTCAGTTTTAAGTTTAGTGTATTGTTGTGATTTACAAATAATTTCTTTATCTAGGTCATTATTATCATAAAGCATCTCTTTATGTATCGTTCTGGGAATTCCGGTAGGATCTTACGATCCGTGTTACGATCCCACGATTTACGATCTTCCATCCCCCTCCCGATCTCGGGTAGGATCTCGATCTTGACAACATTGGCCTTACGAGCCATGCATCCCGACTTTGACCTTCTTCGTGATCAAATTTTGACCGCACAAGACGTTCCTACCATGGAAAATCTTATCACTCGCCTTTTGAGAGTCCCTTCACCCAAAACCTCTGATTCTCATCTTAACACAACCGATGGCTTTGCAATGATGACCACTTCAGGTTTTCGTGGAGGACGTGCAAACCGTGGAGGAAGAGGTGGTCGAGGAGGTCGTGGAGGCCGAGGGGGCAATCGTCCCTATTGCACTTATTGCAAGAGACCAGGTCACACTCAGGAACATGCTATTCTATTCATGGTTTTCCTGAGAAAACAGTCAACCTTACTCAGTCTATGCCTATACAAGAGGATGGTAGGCGATATGAAGTTATGACAGGAAAGCAACCTATGTCTTTTTCTGAAGATGAAATCCAAGAGTATATGCAGTGGAAGCCAGCCAAACAGGATCAGTCAGCCACAACTACAATTGCTCATACCGGTAATCCTACAGTTTGTCTATCTCATACCGGTCATAATCCGACATCTTGGATTATTGATTTCGGTGCTTCCGACCATATGTCTGGTAATCGGTCATTGTTTTCTTCTCCTTTACTTAAGATTTCTCGCTCTATTACTCTTGCTAATGGTACTAAAGTACCTGTCCAAGGCATTGGTCATGTTTCTCCCACTAAATCTCTCTCATTAAAATTTGTACTATTTATGCCTGGATGTCCCTTTAATTTGATTTCCTTGAGTCAGCTCACTCATTCACTTAATTGCTCAGTCACCTTTGATTCTGACTCTTTCATTATTCAGGATCGCGGTACGGGGAATACGATTGGCATAGGACATGAATCACAAGGACCCTACTATTTGAAGACCACGTCTCCAACAGTATGTGCTGCTACAAAGTCTCCCCATCTTCTTCATCAACGTCTTGGTCATCCCAGTCTGCAAAAACTTCAACTTATGGTTCCATGTCTTGTAAAACTGAAGTCCCTAGATTGTGAGTCATGTCAACTTGGGAAGCATGTTCGTTCTTCCTTTCCTACTCAGGGTCAAAATCAAATAGAACCTTTTGCTGTTATTCATTCTGATATATGGGGTCCCAGTCGCGTCTCTAATTCATTCGGATTTAGGTATTTTGTCACCTTTATAGATGACTTTTCTAGGTTTACTTGGTTGTTTCTAATGAAAGAACGGTCTGAGTTATTTTCTATATTCAAGTCATTCTATATTGAAAGACAAAATCAATTTGGCAAATCAATTAAGATTTTAAGGAGTGACAATGCCAAAGAATATTTCTCTCACGAATTTTCATCGTTTATGTCATCTCATGGCATTCTACATCAGTCTACATGTCCCCACACCTCAACAAAATGGTGTGGCAGAAAAAAAAAATCGTCATCTTATTGAGACTGCCAGAACTTTGTTATTACATACAAATATGCCTCTACATTTTTGGGGGATGTTGTTTTAACAGCTTGTTATCTCATTAATCGTATGCCTTCTTCTGTTATTAACAACCAGGTACCTCACAAATTATTATTTCCTACAAAGTCTCTATATGTTGTCCCTCCTTGTGTGTTTGGTTGTACTTGTTTTGTTCATAACCTCTCTCCAGGTACAGATAAATTGTCTCCTCGTGCTATCAAATGTGTCTTTGTCGACTATTCCAGGCTACAAAAAGGATATCGATGTTATTGTCCTTCCTCACATTGTTGGTATATTTCTGCAGATGTAACGTTCTTTGAAGAAACACCATACTTCACCTCTTCCGTTGAGTCTAATACTATCTCTGATGTATTACCAATTCCCTATTTTGGTCCACCTCTGTCTCCTTTACAGGTTTCGTCACCTGGTTCTATTCAGCCCGGAGAGACTCAATCTGGTACTTTGCAGCACCCTCTCATCACATATCAACGAAGAACACAACAAGTTCTTCCACCAACAAAAGACATAATAGAAGATCCTAGTGATTCATGTCCAACTCCAACGGCTTCGCCTATCACGAACCTGCCAAAGTCCTCCCAATCAAGTCCCCCCATTGCTCTCCGGAAAGGTACTTGATCCACTCGAAATCCTCATCCCATCTACAACTTTCTCAGCTTTCATCGTTTATCACCATCATATTATGCCTTTGTATCTTCTTAGTCCTCTGTTTCTATTCCTAAAAGTGACAGTGAGGCACTTTCTCATTCGGGATGGAGGCAAGCCATGATTGATGAAATGACTGCTCTTGAGCATAGTGGCACATGGGATCTCGTTCACCTTCCTCCGGGGAAGAAAGTTGTAGGATGCAAATGGGTATATGTTGTGAAAGTTGATTCAAATGGTTGTATTGATCGTCTTAAAGCTCGCTTGGTTGCTAAGGGATACACTCAAACATATGGCCTTGATTATAGCGACACATTCTCTCTCGTCGCTAAGATGGCTTCTGTTTGCCTTCATCTTGCCATGGCAGCCATTCGCCATTGGCCGTTACTTCAACTTGACATCAAGAATGCATTCCTTCATGGAGACCTTGCAGAAGAAATCTATATGGAGCAACCACCTGGGTTTGTTGCTCAGGGGGAGTCTGGCTAGGTGTGTAAGTTGAAGAGATCTCTTTATGGTCTGAAACAGTCTCCCCGAGCTTGGTTCGGGAAGTTTAGCACAGTGGTACAAAGGTTTGGTATGACTCGCAGTGAAGTTGATCATTCAGTTTTTTATCAACATAATTCAGTTGGTTGGTGTATTTATCTCGTGGTTTATGTGGATGATATAGTCATTACAGGTGCTGATCATGAGGGAGTATCTCGGTTAAAGAAACATTTGTTTGATCATTTTCAAACCAAAGATTTGGGTAAACTCAAGTACTTTCTTGGTTTGGAGGTTGCTCGGTCTAGAAGTGGTATTACAATTTCACAAAGGAAGTATGCTTTAGATATATTGGAGGAAACAGGAATGATAAATTGTAAGCCTGTTGACACTCCCATTGATCCAAATAGCAAGTTGTTACCAGATCAGGGGGAGCTCTATCCAGATCCTGGCAGGTATAGAAAAGTAATTGGGAAACTAAACTATCTTACTATAACTAGACCAGATATCTCTTTTGCAGTCAGTGTAGTAAGTCAGTTCATGCAATCCCCTTGTGTTGATCACTGGAATGCAGTGACTCGAATTCTGAGATACATTAAAAATGCTCCTGGTCAAGGGTTGGTTTATGAAGACAAAGGAAACACTCATGTTGTCGGATATTCAGATGCAGACTGGGCTGGTTCTCCCATTGATAGACGCTCCACTTCAGGTTATTGTGTCTTTGTAGGTGAAAATCTCATATTTTGGAAGAGTAAGAAACAACAAGTAGTTGCTCGATCAAGTGCTGAGGCTGAATATCGTGCTATGGCATTGGTTACTTGTGAACTCATCTGGGTAAAACAATTGCTTAGGGAGTTGAAGTTTGGTAACGTTAACGAGATGAAGTTATATTGTGATAACCAAGCTGCACTCCACATTGCGTCCAACCCAGTCTTTCATGAAAAAACAAAGCATATAGCAGACATTCTGACAAAGTCCCTTCAAGGTCCTCGAATACAATTTCTTTGTGGCAAGCTTGGAGCATATGATTTGTATGCTCCAGCTTGAGGGGGAGTGTTAGAGAATATCTCCTATTTAGGGAAATTAGAATAGAATAAATGTATTCAAGGAAACTAGGAAACTACATTAAGTGTTGATTTGTATAGTTGTATTTCCTTATTTTTGTATAGGTCTATGTTTCCTTATTTTGTACAGATTATATTTCCTATGTTTCCTTTAATAGTGAGTGTAAATCATGTATATAAATATTTCTTCTCCGTTGTTCTGTTTGAGTTACTGAATTGAGAGTTTCATCAATGACATTGTCATAACTGGGATGATAAAGGTGGCATTGAAAAGTTGAAGCAACACTTATTCCATCACTGTCAGACCAAGGACTTGGGCTTGCTTAAATTCTTTTTAGGCATTGAAGTAGCTCAATCTAATTGTGGTATTGTTGTTTCTCAACAAAAGTATGTTTTGGACATTCTTAAGGAGACGGGTATGTCAGATTGCAAACCAATTGACACTCCTATGGATCCCAATATTAAACTTCTTCCTAATCAGGGGGAGCCATTGACTGATCCAGGCAGGTATCAAAGACTACTTGGCAAGCTAAATTATCTCACTATCACTCGTCCAGATATTTCCTTTCCCGTTCAGTGGTGAGTCAATTTCTCCAGTCTCCCTGTGATAGTGATTGGGATGCAGCTATTTTTATTTTGAGGTATGTCAAAGGATTTCCAGGTCAAGGATTATTGTATGAGAATAAAGGCCACTCCAGGTACTCGAGTGAGTTCTCCTCTCTTTTATCATTAATAGTTATTTGTCCTTTTAGCAAAAAGGACAAACTATGGAGTTGACAAGTGACTCTAGGCATCAAGGGTGAATGAGAAAAGGACAACAAGACTTATGTACCACATTAATTGTTGAAAGGAGACATTACAGAAGTCGGTGGGTTGTCTACTAAATTGTCTACAGATCCAAAGTCACAACAACAATTATCTCCTTAATGCAAATAGGGATAAGTAGGCATTGTTCTAGTGCTTTCTCTAGCCCCGCCATTTTGGTTAAAAAGAGTAAAAGACTATGGAGAATGTGAATTGATTATGGGGATTTGATCAAAGTGACTGTTCAAGATAAATGTCCCATACCAAGAGTAAAAGCCTATGATTTCATGTATTAGGATAATAAAAGAAAGCATTTCAAATGACAAATAGGAAGGACTTTTATAATAAATAGGAGGAATTTCAAATGACACAGTGAGAGAGAATTTCAATGTTTCTCTGTTATGTTTGACTTTTTAGGTTATCACTTATAATTCTTCTAATACTTTGCTCTCTTTTTAATCATCATTGGAAATTGATTTTACAATTTTGAGAATTCAAAAATTCTCCATCGAAACACACTAAGAGTTCTTTTGTTGTTAACTTTGTATAGTTGTGTTTGTGCATGTGCACCTATGTTAGATGGTATAAACAATATGTAGTAAATTAGATGCCAGCCTCATTGACAATGTGGTATGAGGCCTAGAGGAACTACCTAACAGATAACTTGACAGTTGACACCCAATATACCATTGGCATCTCACAATATTTCCTTTCCACTCAATATTCCTTACAATGAAGAAAATGAAAGAGAATTGTTACCTTAAATCTATTAAGAGATAAGTTGAATGAGACCATCATACATAAATGGACATCTTGCCTAGCATATTTTATTCGAAAGGGCTGTGTTGAGAAACTGTTATCTGTATCATCAATCCTCCAAATACCATATAAGCTGCTAGGACCTAGATCCGGAGCTACAAAACAAAAAATTTCTACCAAATTAGTTATTAATTCAGCACATTGTTAATAGCTTTTCCAAAAGTTTTGATGTGAAGAAATATGAAGGTGCATGAAAAAAGATACCATGATATATAAAACACATTAAAGCACATAAAGTAGTTTCAAGAATAATGAAACAAGCTACCACAATCTCATGTGTGGCAATTAAAGAACCTCAACAAAATGTTCCGAATTGGGAGATAGAGACAATTGAATAATTAAGAGAAGAAGTTATAAGTTTCAATTCATTACACTAAATCAGATAATCACAAACAATATTTATACAAAAACCCAAGTTTGTGTTGCAAGATATTCACAAGTGACAGAAGAAGATGAAAAGAACTTCTTACAATCACACTTCATCTCCTATTAATGCTCCCATACCATTCCCCCTCCCCTCATGTCCATTAGTGACACGAGTGTGTAACGTACCAAAAGTACACGCACGAATGTGTGAGGAGTCAACACTCCCAAACTTGGGTGTGTGACTAGCAAACCCCATCCCCATCTTCATGAAGTCATCGACTATAACTATCAGATCATCCACGTAGACAATCAAAATATCTTGCTTCCTATTATCACTCTTTGACAAATAAGGTGCGATTTACTTGTCCTTGTTTACATCCAAACTTCTTCATACTATAATTAATGTAGTAAACCATGCTTTAGATGAATGTTTTAGACGTAGGGAAAATTTTTAGACTACATACCTTTCTTGGACGTGCTTACATCTCAAATCCTAGAGGAGACAATTTTGAATAAGAGATTGTGAAAAACGTGAATGAGTTACTGTGTAAAGGCCATACATATAAAAATGAAAACATAGCAATGGAACAATCAATTAGGGTGCATTCAATAGTGCAACTTCACTTTCTTTTTACATTTAACAATTTATGCTTATTTGACTTTTCAATATCTTTGATGAGAATTAGTGTAATAAAAACCAAAAAAGAAAAAAAGGAGAGCAATGAGTTGTTAAATTCGGAAACTCCTAGAATTGATCACATGATACAACTCAATAGCTTATGTGCTATTCATCACATGATACAACTCACTAGCTTACCAAATCATGTGATTTGTATCGCAAATCACATAATTCTAACAACTATCAAATTGATTCACCTATCCCGTGGTGACAACTAGATAGAAAAACCCATAAACAATCAACTATAAATTTCTTAGAAGGAGAAGAAACAAGAGTCCACGTATTATTGAAACCATTTGAACTCTTTAGCATATTTGGAATTGCATTAGACTATGAGAATTTCTCTAAACCCCTATGAATTTATATGTAAATTTGTCATGATTACTATTCAAATCCCTAATAACTAGTAACTCTTGAAATTTAGGAATAAAAGATACGAATATTATCTATAATAACTAACACTTCCTCACAAATTTTGAAGTAGATGTAGATCTCCACAAAGGATCTTCTCCAATATAAAATGGGAATCAACCTCCATGTGGCAGAAGAACCCATCCAAGATAGTGCAATCACTCAAGATAAAATTGAATAAATATTTCAAAATCTAAAGCATACTGATATTAATCCATGATATAAGAGTAGACCTAAATGCTAGAAAAAATATACATATAAAAGCCAAATGATACTACACAACATCAAGCACAATGATTTCAAAGCTTCTATTCAAACCAATAACTACAACAAAAGATAAAAATACATCATAATTACACTACCCAACTTTGGGTTAGTTAATTGGAAACTTTTAATCAAATATGTAACCAAGTAGAATAAAATATATAACAAGTTTCCTCAGGCACATGAGTAATATAGGGCATAATTTTGACAAATTACCTTCATATTGAACAACTCTAGCAGGAATTCCAAAAGATATGTTTTCATTATCCTCCCATCTAATAGTAATTTTAATCTGATACCATCTATATATAAAAACAAAATATGCATGTCAGTTAACAAAGGAAGACTTTGTAACAAAATTTGGAAAATGGATGCATACCCCTGCTGAAAAAGGTCAAGATTATGAAACCTATGAATGTAGATGGCAATCTCCTGTACAACTTCAATCATAGCCACTGACCTAACTTTAAAACGATGAGGCATTACATTAGATAGCCTCTCTACTGACCAGCTTCTATATTTCACACCAATAGAAAATCCTAGTCTCTTGCTGCAACATGCAAATGTGACAATAACCTGTAAAAACACATACCTCATTTATCATAAATTATAAAAAGAAGAAAATCCAAGTGGCTCCCCTGCAGATTTTATAATATCTATCATATTCATACATCACTAATTCTTGATCAAATTAACCATCTATAAAAATGAGACACTGGATTGTAATTTGTAATAGTCACATAATCAAGGAGGTATTGACAACAACCAGCTTTTTTAAGAAGTGACTGCACTGCATACACATGGGCATAGAATGTGTCACGAGCAAATGGTGTTAAGAACTGCAGTTACTTGCTTAGTTGCTTCTTAGGTTGACACCGAACGTTTTTTAAGGTGTTCATGTCATGGCATAAGATATCACACACACAAATTCGTAAACAAAAAAGTGTATGCATAATATCAAAAGGCCAGAATCATGGAACCAAGTACAATTCACAAATTATGAAAAGAAAATAAGATCAACATTAAGCTAAAATGAATTTCCTATACCATAGCAACAAATAATTTGAGATAATAAAATTAAGTTTGTAAAGCGAACAGAAACAAGTAAAATCATGATTAATTGGGCGTAATTAATCACATTTCCCCCACAAAATGTCATAACAAACCAGGTAAGAGCAATCCTTAACATATTGCCAAGCACTACAAATTCTGATAATAAGGCGTTGGTGAAAAGAAAGAAGTTGAGGAAAGATTGAAAGGAAATGGCAAGAAAATAAATTCATACTAAGAAGATATGAATAGGAAATAAAAGGAAAGAACAAAGTGAGGGAAATGAAATAGAAACCTTAAATTGGGAAATGTGAGATTGCTAATGTTCGGGTTCACACGTATCTGAAGGATGGTACGACTGCTCAGAAAATGAGAAAGAAAAACAAAGACACGATCGAGAAAAATAAATAGCCCACAAGAGAAACCGAAAGCCAGGACCAGGGACAGGGATTCATGATGGTAATCTCGCTTGATTATATTGTAGGGATTTCAAAGACGTTCCCCCTACGGGTCGGATCCTCTCCCGTGAAAAAAAACGGGAGTGTGTGCAATTTGATGATCGAACGGTCTCGTTTTTCTTATGATTTTTTCATTTTATTTTTTAAAAAATAAACGGCCGAGATCTCATCCCGTTTTTTGCTTACGGGAGAGGATCTCGGCCCTTCCTACATCCTTTTAATTGATTTGTGCCAACTCGTGCAAAATGGACTCAATGTGCGCGTTTAGTATGACCTACGGATATCTTATATTTGGAGGTCATTGCTATTCACACCGGAAATTTTGCTATTCCCACCCCCAATATTATTGTAAAATTTGAAATCCCAATAATACCCCAGGGTAATTTAAAACCCTAACAGACTCCTTCTCCCATTTCATCGTAGTTGTTCTTTCTCTCTCGCGGTCCGCTCTCTTCCTCCGCTCACTCCGCAACACCGCAACACCGTCGTTCAAGCCGCCATTGGAGGAGCTAAGTGATTTGATCATCAACAGGTACTCTTCTACCCATTCATTGCTTTGTTTTGGGTAAATAGTAGATTAGATTTCTCTGCAATGGAAGAAAACGGGTTCACTGTCAATCCCCTCGAACAAGCGTGTCTGGACACATTATTGATAACAGACGGACAAGAGTGTCCGGATAGGTAGACGGACAAGCTTGTCCGTAGGAATAAACCACAAAGTGCTGCGGACAACGCTGTCCATATGGCTTATGGACGACCTTGTCCGGAAAGACATACGGACACTATTGTCCGGAGGTAATTGCGCAGAATCAATTAGTCACTATACGGACAGGCACGTCCATAGTATGAACGGACAAGGATGTCCGTATGTGTATGCCTATGTGTACACATACGGACAAGGTTGTCCGTACGTGTTATTTTTTTTTTCTAAATTTGCCTTTTTTATTTAATTGTGATTTTTTTCAGTATGGTTAAAAAAAGGTGCAAGAGGTGAGGATGGTTCATCCAGTAGAAGTCGCGGTGATGCGCAAGAGCGAATCTGGCCTACTGCATCTGCCCGAGCACGTAGAGGACGACAACCTGTGCAGCAGGATGAACCAGCACGCACAGAGGAAGTGCCGCAACAGGTTGTTTACGAGGGAGGTCCTCAGGATCCCTCATTGTTGAGGTCATATGAGTCTCACGTTGCACGACATTTGTGGTCGGGCGAGGTAGGTGAATTTATACGTATTAAGTTAAGTTTAAATGTCCGGTAATTTATTTAGAAACTAAAATAATGTTTTTTTATGTTTGGTACAGGATAGGGGGACGTTAAAGGTAATCACCCATGGGAGGAAGCTAAAAAGGCCAAAGAATGATTATGTCAGAGACATTGTGGATGACTCTGGTCTGGGACCACTAGTAGAGGGTACCCACTCACTTGTTGACAGGAGTTTGTTGTCTGCGTTTGTAGAGAGGTGGCACAAGGATACATCCAGCTTTCATCTGCCAGTGGGTGAGATGACCATCACACTGGATGATGTGAACAACTTACTTTATATACCGGTACATGGTAGGTTCTTCTTCTTGCCATCTTTGGGTAAGGATGAAGCGAAGGAGTTGTTGGTCACATTACTCGGGGTCTCATATAGTGATGCACATAAGGAGATATAATACACTCGGGGCCCTAGTGTTAGGCTCAGTTGGCTTCGTACCGTGTATGAGAACAAGGTGGAGGAGAACAGTTTGTCATATGCTACAAGGGCATATCTGCTCCACCTAGTTGGATGTACCATTTTCACTGATAAGAGTGCGTCGAATGTCCGAGTACAATACTTAGAGATGTTCCGAGTCTTGGCAGCAGTGGGCCATATTGCTTGGGGTGCAGTAGCATTGGCTTACCTCTATGAGCAGCTTAATGAAGCCAGTTTACATCAGACTCGCCAGCTAGCAGGTTACTCTACTCTATTTCAGGTATATTGTAATAAATGTTAAGTTGTAACAATTTTAATCATCTTGCTGCAATAGTTTACATGTTAAATAAATTGTTTTAGGCTTGGATCTTGGAACACTTTCCGCATGTTACACATGGAGAGAGGAGCCCTGACTATGTAGAGGACATGCCATTGTCTAGGAAGTTGAGGCCGCATCGTCCTGTGGGTGACGTTGTGAACGTACGTCAATACTTGGACCGGATACGCCACTCTGACATCATATGGACACCGTATATCTCGCATAGAGCATATCGTCCATTCCACGATGTCTGTTGGTATTATGGATACATCACATCCGGCGGCGCACCATTACCTCACCTTCCAGACCGGGTACTGCGACAGTATGGCCATGTACAGAGCATTCCCCCTTCACCACATGAGGTGTTGCCAGTGCCTCCCTCAGCTGATGTTCATGCCCATTTCATCCACTACCACGACCATTTGTTGGATGAGAGTAGGAGGGGACCTCCTGTCACTCATGCAGGGGAGTGCACTCAGGGACGGTCGTCCGTATTTAACTGCGGACATGCGTGTCCGTCTTTACTAAATATATACGTACGGACAGGACTATCCGTATAATCAGTAATTTTTTCTTATATTTTGTCCGGACAGTTCTGTCCGTATGAGTATATGGACATGGGTGTCCGTATATATTGTGGAAACCACTACGGACAACGTTGTCCGTATGGTTCTCACGGACATATGTGTCCGTAAATATTAAAAAATTGTGTTCCCCGTTTCTGCTAGCTACTGTCCAATTAAGTGGGTAAAAAAATAGGTAAAAAATATTATTAAAAAAACAAACTTACCTTAAATATTGATGAATGTGGCCCTAATAGTTCATCAAAGGAACTAAATACTTGATTTAGTAGTATATTCAACACTACTTTGTATCATGTGAACACTATTTGATAGCCGATGATGAAGCACGGTTCACGGTTCAGGTTTCTTCAAGAGCTATCATCTAAACCTCTATATAGTAAGCTAAAAGGGCACTTGTGGGATTTCCAATTTTGCAATAATATTGGGGGGTGGGAATAGCAAAATTCCCGGTGTGAATAGCAATGGCCTATTTGGAACTACAAAATGTTTTTTGCACATTTCTCCACCACACTTCCCACACACCTCTCCTTTTTTTTCCATGAACAATAACCATTTTTTTATAAAAAATCTGATGTTTTTTAAAAATAAATTACGTGTAATTAACCAGATTGATAACATAACACTAACTATATATTATTATCCATAAATTCATACTCACTGATCACTTGTGTAATAATCCTTATAATCAATTGAACATAAGGATCATTACATAAGTGAGAGAGCATGGATTTATGGTTAATTCTGTGTTATTTGATGGTTAAATGAGTTGTTCAAATGGTTAATATTGAAATCACTTCAGATAATTACAAGTGAGACAAAAAGTGGTTAAATGTGAGTTAGTATGTGGCTAAATGAGTTGCTCAAGTGGTTAATATTGAAATCACTTCAGATAATTACAAGTGAGGCAAAATGTGGTTAAATGTGAGTTAGCATGTGGTTAAATGAGTTTCTCAAGTGGTTAATATTGAAATCACTTCAGATAATTACAAGTGAGGCAAAAGGTGGTTAAGTGTGAGTTAGCATATGGTTAAATGAGTTGCTCAAGTGGTTAATATTGAAATCACTTCAGATAATTACAAGTAAGGCAAAAAGTGGTTAATTGTGAGTTAGTATGTGATTAAATGAGTTGCTCAAGTGGTTAATATTGAAATCACTTTAGATAACTGTTCAAAATGACAAACCGTTAACTTTGTTTCAAAAGGTGGTTAAGTGTGAGTTATCATGTGGTTAAATGAGTTGCTCAAGTGGTTAATATGGAAATCACTTCAGATAATTACAAGTGAGGCAAAATGTGGTTAATTGTGAGTTAGTATATGGTTAAATGAGTTGCTCAAGTGGTTAATACTGAAATCACTTCAAATAACTATTCAAAATGACAAATCATTAATTTTATTTCAAATAAATTTATGGTTAATACTATATAAATTGGTGGTTATCTATGTTGTTAATCTGGTTAATTACAAGAAAATGGAAGGTGTGTAGGAGGTGGATGAATAGTAGGAGTGCGAATATCATTACTCACCTACAAAATGTTTTTTCCACACTTCTACCCCCTCCACACCTCTCCCTTTTGGTGGTTATAATTTGGTTAATTACAAGAAAATGGGAGGTGTGTGGGAGGTGGATGAATAGTAGGTGTGGGAATATCATTACTCGCTAGGAGTCCGCAACTTTACCAAAAAAGAAATTATTTACATATACAATTAAACATTCTCTTTATTTTTTTTATTAATTAATTTTTTTCAAGTAAAGTAAAACATGAAAAAATGCCAGCATATGTTGATAAAAAAAGATAATTCATAAATCAATTATTTTTGTTTTTAAAATATATGATCTTTCTAAGGTTTCAGTAAATATTTGAAAGTCATCATCAATAGATATAATTGTTTTACAATTGATATTTTAACATTAGAATAGTTTGAAGTTGATCTAAACATTAGCTTCCTATGTTTTTGTGTGATCTTTTTAATAGGTAAAATAACTTTGGTCCTATAAAATATCTGAATTGTAACTTTTGTCCCTAGAATATTTTTATTTCATTTTTATAAAATATTTAAGCTATTTTTTTAATCCCTAATATTGATTCTAGTGTTAAATTAATTATGAATCTGTTGAACATCTATAATTGTCACCAATACTTGAGAAGTACCCTCTCACATTATATAAGGTTGTTAGTCTTCTTAAACTCATTTAGAAAGTCGAATTTCATAATCGACTTGAAGTGTGTTTGGTAAGCTATTTTAGCTAGCTGAAAGGTGACATGGTTTCAGTTGTATTTGACAAGGTAGCTTTTTTGGGTAACTACTAGCTTTTCTTCAAAAGCTACTTGTGGTAGCTTTTTTTAAAAAAAACTCTCATTTTCAAATACTAGCTGAAAATTTATTACAAGTTTATCCCTCAACCACACTCACTCATCATTATTTAATAATTAAAGATGTTCTTGTATGTCATTTTACCATTTTTAGCTAGTTTTATCAAACACCTTCAATCAAATCAACTAGTTTTTTAGCTTTTAGCTAGCTTTTCAGCTTTCAGCTAGTTTTACCAAACACGCTTTTGAACTAAAATTCTTTGTACATTTCCTCCTTCCTATACATCACAAACAGTCTCTGAATGAGTTTAAGGATACTGCACATAGGATTGTTGACTGTGATAGACATTCGACATATCCATAATTAACCATAGAATCAACAACAGGGACTAAAAAAATAACTTAACTATTTCATAAAAATAAAATAAAAAAGAGATAGTGTAGGTCAGGCATACGCTAATTAGTAGTTCTGACCTACGCTATATTTAGTTGGGGCCTAGCCTACACTATGAGTAGCTAGGGCCTGACCTACGCTAAAATCTGCCAAGGCTAAGTTAGCTAAGGCCTGGCCTTAAAAATGTTCTTTTATAAACATTTACCTTGTCGAAGAATAAAAACAAATTAGGTTCCCAAATTTAGTAAGCAGAAAATGAGCTCTGTTAGGGTTTGGACGAACTCTCAACTCAGGAGAAAGACCAACTGATGAAAATTCGAGGGGGTGGATTTGTTTTACGGATCTATCTAGGTTGAAATGCTCATAATTAAGAAATTTGGGGATGTTAAAACAAGAAAAATGGAAAGAGGAAGAAAATGGAATGGAAATTGATAGACATCACACTTCCAAGGATGGAAGATAAGCCTAAGAGTTATACACACAAAGGGATGAAGGACCTTTGATAAAACTCAATTCTTGATTAACAAGAAAATAAGAGAAACACTCTCTAATTATATAAATTCTGAATTCCAAGTTGTTCCTTACATGAAATATGCGCCCTATATATAGCCTTCAAGCATTTAGCCTATGCGCACAATGTATGGCCTTTGACATTCAGCCTTGTAACTCTTCCTATTAATTCTACTAACATAAAAGCATGAAACACTTAATTAAAACAATTAAACTATAACCTAAAACTAACCCATGTAGCCGCCCTTTACACCCTTGTAGCTATAGCCAAGATTCTAAGTAAAATTTCCTATACATCACAAACAGTCTCTGAATGAGTTTAAGGATACTGCACATAGGATTGTTGACTGTGATAGACATTCGACATATCCATAATTAACCGTAGAATCAACAACATGGACTAAAAAATTAACTTAACTATTTCATAAAAATAAAATAAAAAGAGATAGTGTAGGTCAGACATACGCTAATTAGTAGTTCTGACCTACGCTATATTTAGTTGGGGCCTAGCCTACACTATGAGTAGCTAGGGCCTGACCTACGCTAAAATCTGCCAAGGCTAAGTTAGCTAAGGCCTGGCCTTAAAAATGTTCTTTTATAAACATTTACCTTGTCGAAGAATAAAAACAAATTAGGTTCCCAAATTTAGTAAGCAGAAAATGAGCTCTGTTAGGGTTTGGACGAACTCTCAACTCAGGAGAAAGACCAACTGATGAAAATCCGAGGGGGTGGATTTGTTTTACGGATCTATCTAGGTTGAAATGCTCATAATTAAGAAATTTGGAGATGTTAAAACAAGAAAAATGGAAAGAGGAAGAAAATGGAATGGAAATTGATAGACATCACACTTCCAAGGATGGAAGATAAGCCTAAGAGTTATACACACAAAGGGATGAAGGACCTTTGATAAAACTCAATTCTTGATTAACAAGAAAATAAGAGAAACACTCTCCAATTATATAAATTCTGAATTCCAAGTTGTTCCTTACATGAAATATGCGCCCTATATATAGCCTTCAAGCATTTAGCCTATGCGCACAATGTATGGCCTTTGACATTCAGCCTTGTAACTCTTCCTATTAATTCTACTAACATAAAAGCATGAAACACTTAATTAAAACAATTAAACTATAACCTAAAACTAACCCATGTAGCCGCCCTTTACACCCTTGTAGCTATAGCCAAGATTCTAAGTAAAATTTCCTATACATCACAAACAGTCTCTGAATGAGTTTAAGGATACTGCACATAGGATTGTTGACTGTGATAGACATTCGACATATCCATAATTAACCGTAGAATCAACAACAGGGACTAAAAAATTAACTTAACTATTTCATAAAAATAAAATAAAAAAGAGATAGTGTAGGTCAGACATACGCTAATTAGTAGTTCTGACCTACGCTATATTTAGTTGGGGCCTAGCCTACACTATGAGTAGCTAGGGCCTGACCTACGCTAAAATCTGCCAAGGCTAAGTTAGCTAAGGCCTGGCCTTAAAAATGTTCTTTTATAAACATTTACCTTGTCGAAGAATAAAAACAAATTAGGTTCCCAAATTTAGTAAGCAGAAAATGAGCTCTGTTAGGGTTTGGACGAACTCTCAACTCAGGAGAAAGACCAACTGATGAAAATCCGAGGGGGTGGATTTGTTTTACGGATCTATCTAGGTTGAAATGCTCATAATTAAGAAATTTGGAGATGTTAAAACAAGAAAAATGGAAAGAGGAAGAAAATGGAATGGAAATTGATAGACATCACACTTCGAAGGATGGAAGATAAGCCTAAGAGTTATACACACAAAGGGATGAAGGACCTTTGATAAAACTCAATTCTTGATTAACAAGAAAATAAGAGAAACACTCTCCAATTATATAAATTCTGAATTCCAAGTTGTTCCTTACATGAAATATGCGCCCTATATATAGCCTTCAAGCATTTAGCCTATGCGCACAATGTATGGCCTTTGACATTCAGCCTTGTAACTCTTCCTATTAATTCTACTAACATAAAAGCATGAAACACTTAATTAAAACAATTAAACTATAACCGAAAACTAACCCATGTAGCCGCCCTTTACACCCTTGTAGCTATAGCCAAGATTCTAAGTAAAATTTCCTATACATCACAAACAGTCTCTGAATGAGTTTAAGGATACTGCACATAGGATTGTTGACTGTGATAGACATTCGACATATCCATAATTAACCGTAGAATCAACAACAGGGACTAAAAATTAACTTAACTATTTCATAAAAATAAAATAAAAAAGAGATAGTGTAGGTCAGGCATACGCTAATTAGTAGTTCTGACCTACGCTATATTTAGTTGGGGCCTAGCCTACACTATGAGTAGCTAGGGCCTGACCTACGCTAAAATCTGCCAAGGCTAAGTTAGCTAAGGCCTGGCCTTAAAAATGTTCTTTTATAAACATTTACCTTGTCGAAGAATAAAAACAAATTAGGTTCCCAAATTTAGTAAGCAGAAAATGAGCTCTGTTAGGGTTTGGACGAACTCTCAACTCAGGAGAAAGACCAACTGATGAAAATCCGAGGGAGTGGATTTGTTTTACGGATCTATCTAGGTTGAAATGCTCATAATTAAGAAATTTGGGGATGTTAAAACAAGAAAAATGGAAAGAGGAAGAAAATGGAATGGAAATTGATAGACATCACACTTCCAAGGATGGAAGATAAGCCTAAGAGTTATACACACAAAGGGATGAAGGACCTTTGATAAAACTCAATTCTTGATTAACAAGAAAATAAGAGAAACACTCTCCAATTATATAAATTCTGAATTCCAAGTTGTTCCTTACATGAAATATGCGCCCTATATATAGCCTTCAAGCATTTAGCCTATGCGCACAATGTATGGCCTTTGACATTCAGCCTTGTAACTCTTCCTATTAATTCTACTAACATAAAAGCATGAAACACTTAATTAAAACAATTAAACTATAACCTAAAACTAACCCATGTAGCCGCCCTTTACACCCTTGTAGCTATAGCCAAGATTCTAAGTAAAATTTCCTATACATCACAAACAGTCTCTGAATGAGTTTAAGGATACTGCACATAGGATTGTTGACTGTGATAGACATTCGACATATCCATAATTAACCGTAGAATCAACAACAGGGACTAAAAAATTAACTTAACTATTTCATAAAAATAAAATAAAAAGAGATAGTGTAGGTCAGGCATACGCTAATTAGTAGTTCTGACCTACGCTATATTTAGTTGGGGCCTAGCCTACACTATGAGTAGCTAGGGCCTGACCTACGCTAAAATCTGCCAAGGCTAAGTTAGCTAAGGCCTGGCCTTAAAAATGTTCTTTTATAAACATTTACCTTGTCGAAGAATAAAAACAAATTAGGTTCCCAAATTTAGTAAGCAGAAAATGAGCTCTGTTAGGGTTTGGACGAACTCTCAACTCAGGAGAAAGACCAACTGATGAAAATCCGAGGGGGTGGATTTGTTTTACGGATCTATCTAGGTTGAAATGCTCATAATTAAGAAATTTGGGGATGTTAAAACAAGAAAAATGGAAAGAGGAAGAAAATGGAATGGAAATTGATAGACATCACACTTCCAAGGATGGAAGATAAGCCTAAGAGTTTGTAACTCATCCAAATATGTTACAAAAAATGAATGAAAATAATGTGCATTCAGCATATGTTGGCCGCCCCCTTGATTGGCTTTAATCAACCAATTCAATAGCTTCTATTGCATGTGTTGGCCGACCCTTTTGATGAGCTTTCACTCAGCCAATTCATTCTCATGTTGGCCGCCCACAATTCCTCAAATTGTAACCTCCATGCAACTAATTTCTTTGTCTCCTTGTAACCGTTGCAGCTTCAATTCCTTTCAATTCTTTGTTTGTAACAACCAGCCACATTATTGTAAATTTGTAACAACCACATGATTTTTATTGAAAGCAATAAAACAAAACAAACAATCCAACAACTCCTCTCCTTGGCCGCCCCACCTTGGATTCATATCACCAACCGTGTAGGAGCACCAAGAAAGCTAAGGTTAGCGAGGATTCACCAGCGAATATGGTTCAGGATTTATTGTAACATTCCAAATTTTATTAAATAAAATAAAATTAATAAAGGTAGAGAAATAAATAAATAATATTAGTAGTATTAGTAGTTTTATTAATAATGCTATTTCGAATTAAAAAGAGGATAAGTGGGTTGAGAGTGGGCCCAACCCAATTAAGTATTTATTTAAGGAGGGGTTCTCAGTTCACCCTAATCCTTATTTTTCAAATGGTCAGAGAGCGAAACCGTAAGGAGGGGAGAAACGACTTTGTAAGGGGAAGGTGCTGCAGAGTGATCATCAAAGAGGAAGCCAATCGTTTGTTGTTCGATCTTCACCTTCAAGGTACGGTGGGGGAAATGGTGCTGCTTGTATGTGCATGTGGGAGTGCTTGGGTAGTGCCTTTAAGATTCTAAATTCGAATTTATTATGTATAGTGAGTATTTTATGATGAAAAACATGTTGTTTGATGATTAATACTGTGAATCTAGGTGAATCTTGATTGGATTAGAAAAGGGTAGCGAGAATAGCGAAAAGAGGATAAATAAGGGTTTGATGATTGGGGATTATGATGAATAACTGTGAAAATCGTGTTAAAGATTGATTATTTCAATGATTTTGTTTGATAAAAACGTGTTGGATCGAAGTATAAACAGTGAGGATTGAGTAGGGATTGAAGAAGGGGGTAAAAAGGGGCAAAAACGCAGTACAGTCGCGTTCTGTGACAGTTGCGCTGCAGCGCAAGTGAAGCGTGGCTCTCTGGAATCTGGGCTGCAACTTGCGCTGCAGCGCAAGTGAAGCGCAACTGCAGATTTCTGTTTTTGATATAATTTTGATGAGTTCTTTTCAGAGTGAGGATGGTTTTCCTTAACATATGAAATTGAGATTGATATGTATTTAATATAAGTGTTATTTTGTGGAATTGAGAGATTTAAATGGATGTTTAAAGTGTATGGATTGTGGTATGAATATGATGATATGAATATCCCATGTGATGCTAGATGTTTATAATATTATGATGATGATGTATTGATGTATTGGGTGCATGAGGTATGAGATGTGTGTTATGATGATGATGATATATTGATGCGTTGAGCATAAGAGCTATGTGATAATGATGATGTAATGATGCATTGTGCATCTGAGGTGTGTTATGATGATGATTATGCATTGAGCATATGAGATGTAATATGATGATGATTATGCATTGAGCATATGAGGTGAGGTACCTGAGATGCACGAGCCTAGAGTGGGGTGTTGTGCAACTCAGGAGGTGAACTGTACGGACCCATTGAAGGGTGGTGCAGAGACCATGATGGGGGACATTTTGCATAAGCCTAGAGTGCGGTGTAGTGCAACCTATCGACCAAGAGAAGGCATTTAACAGTAGGGCCATCATTGCAGGGCGGATGTCTTTGCATGAGCCTAGAGTGGGATGTTGTGCAACCTATCGGCCAAGAGAGGGCGTTAACGGTAGGGCCGACATCGGTAACAATTAGGGAGATTGATGAGGTGCACCCATTGTGCGGAGTTCCGAGTCATGATCCTTGGGATGAGGTTTGGTGTGCATGTGGTTTGGTGTGCATGAGGTTTGGTGAGCATGATGACAGATGAGCTTTTATTGTATTGATGATGAATTGAATTATGTTATGATAGAGAATGTGTTTATTGGTAATTTCTGATGTGTTACTTATAAACTTGTAATGAGATAATATGTTTACTAATATAGAGTTTAAGATGGTATTAGTATGATATTACTTAATGATGATGATGATTATATGTGGGTGAGGATAGGGTAGCCTTCTATATGTATGTATGAGTTGATATTCTTTTCCTCACCGTTACACTGTGGTTAATTTTACAGGTGATGATGATGGCACGTCAGGTGCTGAGTATTGATTGAAGGGAGTGTCTCTCTGATACTTGTGACATCTGGGCTTAATAATAGGAGTTTTATTTATGATTTTCTTTTAGGAAAAGATTATGTAAACAGTTTTAAGTGCCTTACATGGCTAAGAGGGATATTTTACTGATTAACTTTTGAGGTAGTGATGTTTTATTCACTTTGGAAACCTTTGACTTCAACTTCTATTTTAAATGAGTTGACTTTGAAATAAATAATGTTTTAAAGAGAGAATGTGAACCTTTTTACCCAATGTGGTCCGTTACTTTTCTAAATATTCCTAATTACTAATGTATAAGAGTTGGGGGTAGAAGGGTGTCACATTGAGTGGTATCAGAGCAGGTCGGTTCACTGGCCTTGAGTTATGAGTTTATTGTGCTTTTGTGGTGTTATTGTGATGGTTGATTGATTGAATTGTGTTGTCTTGATTGGATTGTTTGTTTGACTCCCCTACTTTTCTGTGAATCAGAAAAGTGATGGCTGGAAGGGGTAGGAATGACCGAGTGATGGCTGAAGCCTTAATGGCTATGACACAGGCTGTTAGCAACCTGAACCAACATCATGAAGTGGATTGGCTTGCTCGGTTCCAAAAGAACCATCCACCTACTTTTCGTGGGGGTTAGGACCCCGATGGTGTTGCTGACTGGATCTTCGAGATCGAGAAGATTTTAGAGCGATGGACTGCCCGTTGGTGCAAAAGGTTACGTTGGCTGCGTCCATGTTATCAGGGGATGCCGGATTTTGGTGGCAGAACACCTTCCAGAGGATGATTAATGAGGGCACCGCGTTGAGCTGGGATAACTTCAAGGGGTTGTTTCTTGAGAAGTACTTTCCTCACGATATCTGTAACAAGAAGCAGATCGAGTTTCTCGAGTTAAAGCAAGGAGATGGCACCGTAGCGGACTACGTATCCAAGTTTGAAGCGTTAGTTCGATTCTGTCCTACATACGAGGGAGCCATTAATGAAAATGCAAAATGCGTAAGTTTATCAGCGGTCTACGTCCAGAGATCAAGCAAGTCTTCAACTACCAGGGAATTGCGCGATTTCAAGAGCTAGTGAATAAATGTAGAGTGTACGATGAAGACAACCGGACTAGAGCTGCGCATTACAAGAGTGGAGGACCTATCAGGAACCAGAACAAGTCTGAATCTGCTTGCAAGGGTGAGCCGTATTCTCATTCAGTTGGGAGCTCTGAGTTTGGAGGAGGCAGTGAGGACTCGATGCAAAAGAAGAATTATACTCGGCTGCTAGTCAGACGTCCAAGGGTGGAACTGTGGGTTCTACCGCTTCTATTACTTGCTTCAGATGCGGGAAGGAGGGACACCGAGTGAAACAATGTGAAGATAAAGAGGTCACCTGCTACATTTGTAGAGAGAAAGGGCATATTTCTCGTGACTGTCCTCAAAGGAAACAAGGAACTGCAGCGGCGAGTGGAAGTGCTAGTGGGAGCGCCAGTAAACCTAAAGCTACTGGGAGAGTATTTGCCTTGAGTGGTAGTGAAGCTACTCAATCCGAAGACTTGATCCAAGGTACTGGTCTCATGGCGAGAATTTCTTTAAATGTTTTGTTTGATTCGGGTGTGATTCACTCCTTATATTGCATGCTAGTGTGTATGAATTAAAATTGTCTGTCTCTTCTTTGCCTTTTGTGTTGAGTGTGGAAAAGTTAGCTAGTGGGTCAGTTTCTACTTCTAATGTATGTTTGAATTGTCCTATTCATGCTTATGGTAGAGGATTCCTAGTTGATTTGATCATTTGTCTTTGAATCAACTGGTAAGCATAAAGTCTGGGCAGCCGCCAAATCCATAGGATCATAACCACTAATCCCCACCTCTCTCATCCGAAGGTGATACTAGCACTCCATTAAGTCTCTATACATGGGTGCCGGATACTGTAGTAGGGCATTGATTGCGTCGCAATCAAACATAATCTCCATGCCCCTCACATATGATAATCTCTCTGGTCCATAGGCATTGGCATAAAACTCCCTCACCACAGTAGGATCAAAGTGGCTGTCTGGGCTGCTGAGGCGCACCCAGTTCCTCCTGTGGATCTCTGCTCTAAACTCCTCAAACTCATCTGGTAGGAGTCTGACAGGTCTCTCTATGATGAAGTTACAGTCCTGGATGGCACTGTAAGCTTCTGCAGTCTTGGCATCCCGAAACCTGTGAGGATCAAAGTCAACATCCTCCTGTGGTGCCTGGCGGGATCTCTTGCCTCTTTGGGCACCACTCCTAGATGTACCAGCTCTGCTAACAATCTTGGTACGTGCCATCTGCCATATTTGTTACCAAATATTATTTATGCAACAATAATAGATTATTCAAAATTTATTGAACTAAATGACCAATTTAAATCAATAATTAAGATAATCGTTAAATCAAGCACTTGCACAAATTATTGATTTTAAAATTACCTCTTTATTAATTAATTAATTTATTAAGACATGCCAAAATGATCAATTAAAGCAAGCCCTAATTAATTATTTAACAAAAAAGAGTAGGTAACAAATATTAATGCTAAAAATCATGTTATTAGAAAACATGCATGAAAGCACAATTTTTTTTATTTTGGTCATGTAAAAGTATCATACATTTTATTTAAGCAACCATGTACCAAAAATAAATAATTTGCAATAACCATTGAACATTCTACAAACTACCACCTAACATGTCAAATAAGTTCTAAATAAGTTCCTAGCAGCATGCATACTAAACTTAAGGCTTTTCTAAACAAATATTTCTATCCTAAAGTGTCCTAAAAGCCTAAGTCTCTACCCTAAATTTTCTAAAAAAAATAAGGACTCAAATCAAAATTCCAATCAGTGCAAAAGGTTTAAAATACAAGAAACATACCTGGTATAGCCTGAGAGATGAATAAAGTAGGGGTATGTGAGAAAAAACAACAAAAATAGTAGTTAGGATCTCAGAGAATCAGGGAAGAATTTTGAAATTTGAAGATTTTAGTAACTTCCCCCATTTTAATAAGCTGAGCGCGCAGATGCGCTGCACCTGCGCTTAGCGTGGGTGCAGCGCGTGTCTCCAGGGAGACCAAACGATGTGCTCAGGCTTCACTTCGCGCTGAGCGCATAAGAAGCGTGAGTGCGCTTTTATATGTGCTAAGCGCAATTAAAGTGTGCGTGCCCAGTTTTTCTTCCTTTTTGTTGTTTTCATTCATTTTACCCTTTATTATACCCTTTCCTCATCTACACAGGTACAAACTCAATAAAATAACAAAATAAAAAAAAAATGCTAAGGTTAGCGAGGATTCACCAGTGAATATGGTTCAGGATTTATTGTAACATCCCAAATTTTATTAAATAAAATAAAATTAATAAAAGTGGAGAAATAAATAAATAATAATATTAGTAGTATTAGTAGTTTTATTAATAATGCTATTTCGAATTAAAAAGAGGATAAGTGGGTTGAGAGTGGGCCTAACCCAATTAAGTATTTATTTAAGGAGGGGTTCTCAGTTCACCCTAATCCTTATTTTTCAAATGGTCAGAGAGCGAAACCTTAAGGAGGGGAGAAATGACTTCACAAGGGGAAGGTGCTGCAGAGTGATCATCAAAGAGGAAGTCAATCGTTTGCTATTCGATCATCACCTTCAAGGTACGATGGGGGAAAGGGTGCTGCTTGTATGTGCATGTGGGAGTGCTTGGGTAGTGCCTTTAAGATTCTAAATTCGAATTTATTATGTATAGTGAGTATTGTATGATGAAAACATGTTATTTGATGATTAATTCTGTGAATTTTGGTGAATCTTGATTGGATTAGAAAAGAGTAGCGAGAATAGCGAAAAGGGGATAAAAAAGGTTTGATGATTGGGGATTACGATGAATAACTTTGAAAATCGTGTTAAAGATTGATTATTTCATTGAATTTGTTTGATAAAAACGTGTCGGATCAAAGTATAAACAGTGAGGATTGAGTAGGGATTGAAGAAGGGAGTAAAAAGGGGCAAAAACACAGTACAGTTGCGTTCTGCGACACTTGCGGTGCAACTTGTGTTGCAGCGCAAGTGAAGCGTGGCTCTCTGGAATCTGGGCTGCAACTTACGCTGCAGCGCAAGTGAAGCGCAACTCGCATATTTCTGTTTTTGATGTAATTTTGATGAGTTCTTTTCAGAGTGAGGATGGTTTTCCTTAACATATGAAATTGAGATTGATATATATTTAATATGTGTTATTTTGTGGAATTGAGAGATTTAAATGGATGTTTAAAGTGTATGGATTGTGATATGAATATGATGATATGAATATCCCATGTGATGCTAGATGTTTATAATATTATGATGATGATGTATTGATGTATTGGGTGCATGAGGTATGAGATGTGTGTTATGATGATGATGATATATTGATGCGTTGAGCATAAGAGCTATGTGATAATGATGATGTAATGATGCACTGAGCATCTGAGGTGTGTTATGATGATGATTATGCATTGTGCATATGAGATGTAATATGATGATGATTATGCATTGAGCATATGAGGTGTGGTACCTGAGATGCACGAGCCTATTGTGGGGTGTTGTGCAACTCATGAGGTGAACTGTACGGACCCATTGAGGGGTGGTGCAGAGACCATGATGGGGGACATTTTTGCACAAGCCTAGAGTGGGGTGTAGTGCAACCTATCGGCCAAGAGAGGACATTTAATGGTAGGGCCATCATTGCAGGGCGGATGTCTTTGCATGAGCCTAGAGTGGGGTGTTGTGCAACCTATCGGCCAAGAGAGGGCGTTAACGGTAGGGCCGTCATCGGTAACAACTAGGGAGATTGATGAGGTGCACCCATTGTGCGGAGTTCCGAGTCATGATCCTTGGGATGAGGTTTGGTGTGCATGTTGTTTGGTGTGCATGAGGTTTGGTGAGCATGATGATAGATGAGCTTGCATTGTATTGATGATGAATTGAATTATGTTATGATAGAGAATGTGTTTATTGGTAATTTCTGATGTGTGACTTATAAACTTAGGAACGTCTAGCATATAGTAGCGCATGGGTGTCATACCGGTATGACACACCCTTTGAGCCACTAGATATAATATTATTATAATCAATGGTTCAAATTGAGTACATGTAACCTGCTAAACCGGTCAATGGTTATTTTGCCAATTGGTCCTTCCTTTTTTTAACCCCCTCTTTCTCTCTCCTCTCTTTCCGCCTCTTTCTCTCTCCCATCTCTTTCCTCTCTCTCCCTCTTTCTCTCTCCTATCTCCCTCCTCTCTCTCTTCCCTCTCTCTCCTCTCTCCTCCCCCTCTTTGTCTCTCTCCTATCCTTCTCTCCCTCTCTCCTCTCTACCCCTCTCTCCTCCCCTCCTCCTCTCCTCTCTCCTCTCTCTATTTCCTCTTCCTCTCCCCTCTCTCCTCCTCTCTCTCCTCTATTTCCTCTATCCCCCCTCTTTCTCCCCCCTCTTTCTCTCTCCTCCTCCCTCTCTCTCTCTGCTCCCCTCTATCTCCTCTCTCGTTCCCCTCTCCCCTCTTTCTCTCTCCTTCCTCCCTCTCTTTCCCCTCTCTTCTTTATTTCCTCTCACATTTAACTATATAATAAGTTAAAAATTAAAAATTAACTATTTTTCATCATTATAAAAATGACAATTATTCATAAAAGACTATATTAATCATATGGTGACCTGAGAGGATCCGCATGGTGAATTTTCATGATTTTTTTGAAGGGTTTTGTAATTACTGTGAATTAAATAGCTAAAAACAAAGGGAAAAATAATTAAAAATAACAATTGATAGTAAAAAATTATGAAATTTGGTTTTTGATGGCTCCTGACCATTAGAGTCCATGTGGAGAGTTTTCTTGACGAAAGTCAAAAGTGCGATTTTCGGCCTTGTGAGTGTGAGACACGAACCCTAAATCAAAGTACTAAGTTTTGGGGAGGCCTCATGCATGCATACTTGTCGTTGGAATTTTTATCTGAAATTTTGCATTCAGTATAGGTGATGTGAGAGGACCGACGTGGTGAATTCTCATGATTTTTTAAGGGTTTTGTAATTTTTGTGAATTAAATAGCTAAAAATAAGGGGAAAATAGTAAAAAAATTATGAAATTTGGTTTTTGATGGCTCCTAACCATTAGAAACCACGTGGAGAGTTTTCGTGACGAAATTCAGAAGTGCAATTTTCGGCCTTTTGAACACTTGTGTGTGAAACAAGAACCTTAAACCAATGTACTAACTTTGGGGAGAGGCTTCATGCATGCATACTTGTTGTTTGAATTTTTATTTGAAATTTTGCATGAAGTAAGGGTGGCGTGAGAGGATCCGCGTGGTGAATTTTCATGATTTTTTAAAGGGTTCTGTAATTACTGTGAATTAAATAGCTAGAAACAAAGGGAAAATAATTAAAAATAGCAAATGATAGTAAAATATTACGAAATTTGGTTTTTGATGGCTCTTGACCATTATAATCCGTGTGGAGAGTTTTCTTGATGAAAGTCAAAAGTGCGATTTTCAGCCTTGTGAGTGTGAGACACGAACCCTAAACCAAAGTACTAAGTTTTGGGGAGGCCTCATGCATGCATACTTGTCGTTTTAATTTTTATCTGAAATTTTGCATTCAGTATAGGTGACGTGAGAGGACCCGCGTGATGAGTTCTCATGATTTTCTTTGAAGGGGTTTTGTAATTTCTGTGAATTAAATAGCTAAAAACAAGGTAAAATATTTAAAAATAGCAAATGATAGTAAAATATTACGAAATTTGGTTTTTTTATGGCTCCTAACCACTAGAAACCACATGGAGAGTTTTCGTGACGAAATTAAAAAATTGTGATTTTCGGCCTTTTGAACACTTGTGAGTGTGAAACAAGAACCTTAAACCAATGTACTAACTTTGGGGAGAGGCCTCGTGCATGCATACTTGTTGTTTGAATTTTTATTTGAAATTTTGCACGAAGTAAGGGTGACGTGAGAGGATCTGCTTGGTGAATTTTCATGATTTTTTGAAGGGTTTTGTAATTACTGTGACTTAAATAGCTAAAAAACAAAGGGAAAAATAATTAAAATTAGCAAATGATAGTAAAAAATTATGAAATTTGGTTTTTGATGGCTCTTGACCATTAGAATCCATGTGGAGAGTTTTCTTGACGAAAGTCAAAAGTGCGATTTTCGGCCTTGTGAGTGTGAGACACGAACCCTAAACCAAAGTACTAAGTTTTGGGGAGGCCTCATGCGTACTTGTCATTTGAATTTTTATCTGAAATTTTGCATTCAATATAAGTGACGTGAGAGGACCCCTGATGAGAACAAGGAGAGCCAAGGAAACTTTACAACAAGTGTTGGCAGCCCTTACTAAAATAGAACAGAGTCTTGAAGAATCAAAGCTCACATGGATCAATTGTCTCATGAGTGAAGAGGAAGATGCTTGACCTTAATGGAGGAGTAGCTTGGAATAAATTGAACTCATTTTCTTGGAGGTTACTTGGATGAATGGTGGGTGGCCAGATTGCATAATTATTGGCTGAATTGTTATGCCAATTTAAATCAATTTTTGGCTATTACAACTTGCTAGAATAATGCGGCCAGCTTGGTTTAAAAATTGTAGGCTGAATGCATTTTATTATTTTTGGGGCAGTTACACTTTTGTTTTTAAGGCTGCCAATTATGTTTTTGTTTGGGTAGTTACACTTTATTTTATGGCTTCCAATTAAGTTAGTTTATTAGAGTTTTTAGTGGTTATAATTTTGTATACCAAGAGACAAAATTCTGCATGTTTGGCAGAGTGTTTCCAGCCTCTATATGTAGCGCTTGTTTCTAATAGAAAGGGGATTATCATTTTGTGAAAAAAACTCAGTTTCGAGAAGTGAATTCTCCTGGATTCTTAGCAATCCATCTATTGAGATTTATCAAAGATTTTCACCCCTTTGTGTGTTTAATCTCCGGGCTTATCTTCCATCCTTGGAAGTGTGACGCCTCTATCGATTCCATTCCATCTCCTTACCTCTTCATTCACGCCAAATTCTGCCCAGCAAGTGTCATCATTCAAGCGCTCAATTTGATACTCAAATTGCATCCTTTTTAATTCAATTATATGCGCTGAGTTTGGTCACTTACTGCATCTATTTCTGCTCTAATTTTATGCTAATAAATCTGCACCTGTTTGCTTCATAGGAGCGTTGAAATTCAATCAAAATTCTGCACCTTCAGGTCCTCCTTTTAGCGCTGAATATAAACCCAAACTGCACCTAATTTTGGGTTCCAATTGCACGCAAAATTGGATAAAAAAATCTGCACCCATTCTGGATTACATATGGGTTGAGTTGTTGATCAAAAAACTGCATCAAATTCTGAAATCAATTATGCATTTTGTCTTCAAATCTTACTGCACGCTAATTAGGACAAATTCTGCACCTTGTCTTTATTTGATTTGACACCAAACTGCCCTTGTTTCTTTGTTTGGATTTCACTCATAAATTCTTATTGTAATCTGCGCTAACTTTTTTTTTTCTTTTTTTTGTTCAATTTTGCAAGTCATCAACCTTAATTCCTAGAGGTCCTAAACAGAATCCTAAACCACCCCCTTGGATTCACATCATTTGGTAATCAGAGCTCCGGTTTCTAGGAATTGCAAGGCTGCACTTCGGGTAATTTCTTTCTTTAATTTTTATCATACCATCAAATTACCTTATTGTTATTTTCTTTAGCTGAACCATTGCAAAAGTTAAGCCTTTGAAAAATTCTGAAAATTAGAACAAGAACAATAGTGCAAAGAAAGCATGCAAATGAGTTAAAAAAATTGGGCTGAATGGTTCATGCTATTAGAAATTTTTAAGCTCATTCTTTAAGGTAATATTGTGGTTGATTTGAGGAAGAAATATTGCACCTTGTTAATTTAGAATTTCTGAATTCTTGGTTCTTGGTTGTAAATTGTGTCAATTCCATTCTGTTTTGGCTGCACCTATTTGAGCACAAATTCTATTTGTTTGGCTGCACCTTTGTTGGGTCATTTTTTTGCACAATTCTGAGTTTATTGGGTGCACCTTTTGTGGTTAAATTCTTGCGCCAGTTTTGAGCTGCACCAATTTGTTCCATTTTGAGTCAATCTTTCTTTCCTTATTTGTGTCTAAAATTCTGAGTTTGCTGTCCAGTTTTGTGTTTGTGTGTTTTGTTTGATTTTCAATTCAAAAAAGAGTCCTTGTTATCTTGCACAAAATTCTGGTTGTTGTCCTAGTGATGTTTCTTTCTTTTTGGTAATCTTTTTGAGTCTTTTTTTAGCTTTTCTTGTGTTTATTGGCTGCACACAAATTGTTGAGATTACTTTGTGTTTTCTCTTCTTGGTTTGATAAGAATTCAAGGAGGAATAGAGGGGAAAAAGGCAAGAGTGTTCATTATTGTAAAAGCCTAAATTGTGTGCAAACACTTGAGTGGGTAAGGTTTCTCAAACAGTAACTACATGTTATCTTGTTACTTTTAATTTGTTTGATTTACAATGGCAGATTCTGAAAAAAAGATCCTCCACACTAGGTGTTCCATACCAGGTGTTCCATACCATGTGTTCTTGGTTGCAGTAGATGAATTCAATTTTAGAAATGTTGTGAGCAGCAGAGTGGTTGAGAAGTTACACCTGCCTACTACAAATGGACAAGCAACGATTAAATTCTCTATTGGGAAATATGAAGATGAAGTTCTTTGTGATATTGCACCCATGGAGACGTGCCATATGCTATTAGGGAGGTTATGGTTGTATAATAAAATTATAAATCCTGTGAGGCCCTCTATTTCTTTTGTGCATGGTGGACGGAGGATCAAGTTGATAGGTCTATCATCCGACGCTGTACGTGATGATCAGCTGAAATTGAAGGAAAAAATAGAAAAAGAAAGAAGAGAAAAAGAAGAAAATATTGAAAAAGAAAGAAGAGAAAAAGAAGAAAATATTGAAAAAGAAAGAAGAGAAAAAGAAGAAAAGAGGAGAGAACAAGAAGTAAAAGAAAAAGAAAGAGAAGAAAAGAGGAGAGAAGAAAAAGAAAGAGAGAAAATGAGCAAGGAAATTTTAAATTCTAATGTTAATTCTTCTCTTGTTTTTTATGTTATCTTACAGGGCCAAGAGGATGTAATTTCTAATGA
Source organism: Sesbania bispinosa (assembly GCA_026901365.1). Taxonomy (NCBI): domain Eukaryota; kingdom Viridiplantae; phylum Streptophyta; class Magnoliopsida; order Fabales; family Fabaceae; genus Sesbania; species Sesbania bispinosa. Next base: position 201,484 of record QLOH01000765.1, on the reverse strand, counting down.
AGCACACCACAAGCTACCATGTTTGAGAAAGAAGTATGTTGATACCATTCCTAGTGCCCCATTGTACGTTCAACCCACTTTTGGAAGCCAAACTCATGGCAAAATTGAGAACAAGCACATGGAGTCTTATGGTTTGTTATATAATGTTACATGTTATAATAATTGTGTGGTTAAAATCATAAAGGGAAATCATAAGCATATTGGGGCTAACTTGTTACGTGATGAAATGCTTTTCGGAATAATCATTTGAATACTCTTGATTTGATGCTTATTGAAAATATTCATGGTTATCTCCATTTGGTTTTATTTGATTTGATGATTATGACTAACATGTACAAGGATAAATCCAAAGAGGAATACAAGAGAATTGTCTACGACCCTGGCGTTTGGGTTTGGACACGCAAAAAGAAGGCTTCCTTAATGCATGAGGAAGAAAAGACAAAATCTGAATTTGTTCAAGTTGTGTTTGATCCAGGAGGATGGGATAGGCTTCAATCATGTGATGAGGACATAGGGGGAATATCTGTATAAGTGTTATTGTGACTGACTTAAACTCTTTTTTTGATGCAGATGTTGATGCTTCTGATTTGAGGACAAATCCTCTTCAAGAGGGGGGAATGATGAGAACAAGGAGAGCCAAGGAAACTTTACAACAAGTGTTGGCAGCCCTTACTAAAATAGAACAGAGTCTTGAAGAATCAAAGCTCACATGGATCAATTGTCTCATGAGTGAAGAGGAAGATGCTTGACCTTAATGGAGGAGTAGCTTGGAATAAATTGAACTCATTTTCTTGGAGGTTACTTGGATGAATGGTGGGTGGCCAGATTGCATAATTATTGGCTGAATTGTTATGCCAATTTAAATCAATTTTTGGCTATTACAACTTGCTAGAATAATGCGGCCAGCTTGGTTTAAAAATTGTAGGCTGAATGCATTTTATTATTTTTTGGGGCAGTTACACTTTTGTTTTTAAGGCTGCCAATTATGTTTTTGTTTGGGTAGTTACACTTTATTTTATGGCTTCCAATTAAGTTAGTTTATTAGAGTTTTTAGTGGTTATAATTTTGTATACCAAGAGACAAAATTCTGCATGTTTGGCAGAGTGTTTCCAGCCTCTATATGTAGCGCTTGTTTCTAATAGAAAGGGGATTATCATTTTGTGAAAAAAACTCAGTTTCGAGAAGTGAATTCTCCTGGATTCTTAGCAATCCATCTATTGAGATTTATCAAAGATTTTCACCCCTTTGTGTGTTTAATCTCCGGGCTTATCTTCCATCCTTGGAAGTGTGACGCCTCTATCGATTCCATTCCATCTCCTTACCTCTTCATTCACGCCAAATTCTGCCCAGCAAGTGTCATCATTCAAGCGCTCAATTTGATACTCAAATTGCATCCTTTTTAATTCAATTATATGCGCTGAGTTTGGTCACTTACTGCATCTATTTCTGCTCTAATTTTATGCTAATAAATCTGCACCTGTTTGCTTCATAGGAGCGTTGAAATTCAATCAAAATTCTGCACCTTCAGGTCCTCCTTTTAGCGCTGAATATAAACCCAAACTGCACCTAATTTTGGGTTCCAATTGCACGCAAAATTGGATAAAAAAAATCTGCACCCATTCTGGATTACATATGGGTTGAGTTGTTGATCAAAAAACTGCATCAAATTCTGAAAATCAATTATGCATTTTGTCTTCAAATCTTACTGCACGATAATTAGGACAAATTCTGCACCTTGTCTTTATTTGATTTGACACCAAACTGCCCTTGTTTCTTTGTTTGGATTTCACTCATAAATTCTTATTGTAATCTGCGCTAACTTTTTTTTTCTTTTTTTTGTTCAATTTTGCAAGTCATCAACCTTAATTCCTAGAGGTCCTAAACAGAATCCTAAACCACCCCCTTGGATTCACATCAACCCCCGTGGTGAATCCTCATGATTTTTTGAAGGGTTTTGTAATTTCTGTGAATTAAATAGCTAAAAACAAGGAAAAATAGTTAAAAATAGAAAATGATAGTAAAAAATTACGAAATTTGGTTTTTGAGGGGGAGAGAGGAAAGAAGCGAGGAGACAGAGCGAGCCGAGAGGGGAGGAGAGAGAGAGGGGAGTCAGAGAAGGGGGAGGAGAAGGGATAGAGGAGCAAGAGAGGACCGTGAGGGGAACAAGAGAGATAGGAGGAAAGAGGGGAACAAGAGATGAGAGGAGGAGACTGAGGGGATGAGAAGAGAGAAAGAGAGAACGCGAGAGAGGAGAGAGGAGAGAGGAGATGGAGATGAGAGAGGAGAGGAGAGGAGAGAAGAACGAAGAAGAGAAGAGGAAAGGATATGGTAGAGAGAAGAGGTGGACGAGAGAGACAGGAGAGAGATGAGTGAGAGGAGAGAGGAGGGACGGGAGAGAGGAAAGCGATGAGGATGAGAGGGAGGAGAGAAGAAAGATGGGTTAGAGAGGAAAAGCGAGATGAGAGATGAGAGAGGAGAGAGATGGGAGAGAGAAGAGGAGGAGAGAGAGGAAGGAGATAAGAGAGAGAACGAAAGAGGGGGAGAGAGACAAGGAGAGAGATGAGAGAAAAAGGAGGAGAGAGAAAGAGAAGAGAGAGAGAAGGAACGGGATAGGAGAGAGATAGGAGAGAAAGGGAAGGAGAGAGAAAGAGGGGGGAGAGAGAAGATAGAGAGAGGAGATGAGAGGAAGGAGAGAGAGAGGAAGAGAAGAGATAGGAGGAGAGAGGAGAGAGAGAGGAGAGGGAGGGAGGAAGAGAGAGGAAAGAGATATGAGAGAGAAAGGTATGAATGTTAGGCCCTCAACTGCAAATTGTTTAAATTTTATTTATTTTATCAGGTAACATGACCTGCTATCCTAGGTCAAATAGTGTCATACCGGTATAACACCCACACATTGCTTCATCCTAGATTGACCCTATAACTTGTAATGAGATAATATGTTTACTAATAAAGAGTTTAAGTTGGTATTAGTATGATATTACTTGATGATGATGATTATATGTGAGTGAGGATAGGGTTAGCCTTCTATATGTATGTAAGAGTTGGTATTCTTTTCCTCACCGTTACACTGTGGTTAATTTTACAGGTGATGATGATGGCACGTTAGGTGCTGAGTATGGATTAAAGGGAGTGTCGCTCTGATACTTGTGACATCAGGGCTTAGTAATAGGAGTTTTATTTTATGATTTTCTTTTAGGAAAAGATTATGTAAACAGTTTTAAGTGCCTTACATGGCTAAGAGGGATATTTTATTGATTAACTTTTGAGGTAGTGTTGTTTTATTCACTTTGGAAACCTTTGACTTCAACTTCTATTTTAAATGAATTGACTTTGAAATAAATAATGTTTTAAAGAGAGAATGTGAACCTTTTTACCCAATGCGGTCCGTTACTTTTCTAAATATTCCTAATTGCTGAATGTATAAGAGTTTGGGGTAGAAGGGTGTCACATTAAATGGTATCAGGGCAGTGAAGTTGGCTGAACGTCTCTAGAAGGGGGGGTTGAATAGAGACTTGAAAATATTGTTCCTGAAAATTCACACTTAAATTCACGTTGAGACGTGATCTCAAGTTTGACACTTGGAGTCTCAAGTAGGTTAGATGAGATGTTGTCTCAACAATAATTTTGTAATCAAGTAATGATGATTTGTTGATAAATGAAGCTTGATTATTCTTGAATAGATTTGATTTAGTTTAATAAATAGATTTTAGATATGAGATGTGCAATATAAATAAAGAGATAGGGAGAAGAGATGCACACAGAGATTTATACTGGTTCACCCACAACCTTGGGCTACGTCTAGTCCTCACAACTCGTGAGATTTCCACTATTGACAAACCCGTCAATTCAAGTATTCTTACAGCCTCTTCAGGACGTCCCTCACACCAAGCATAGGCACTCCTACCTTGGTTGAGCCACAAGTATTCTTTGTTCTCAACTGCCTCTTCAGGAAACTCATGCAGTATTCTTTGTTTTCAACTGCCTCTCCAGGCAACGCATGCAGTATTCTTTGTTTTCAACTGCCTCTCCAGGCAACTCAATGAGTATTCTTGTTGCAGTGCCTCTCCAGGCTTTACAAACGCTCACACTAAGCTCAGGCACCTCCTGACTTAGTTGAGACTTGGTGGAGTGAGATGAGATGTGATTGATCTAGCTTAGACTACATACAAAGTATGGATAAACCGTGAGCTCAGCTAGATGGTAGCTCTCTAAATCACTCAAAGAGTGTATACAAATTAGTACAAAACAAGAGCTAAACCTACTACAAGATATTGGCTAAGATAGCATAGGTAGGTAGGTTGAGATTCACTTGAGACTTGGATTTTTCTGGTTGTGCAGCAACATCTCTGTTGAGTCTCACTGTGTCTCTCACTTGTCTTAACATAATGAGACTTCCTTCTATAGTCTTCAGAAAAACTAGCCGTTAACTAGCCGTTATACCCATTGGAAGATAGAGAGAAGCTGTCTTTCACTTTTCAGTCATGAGCTCAGTACTTTTCTGGTGCAGTCTCTACTGTGACAGTGTACTTGCGTTGACTAGCTTTTTGTTGCTGCATCTCTAATGAGTTGAGTCTGATGTCTGCATCTCATCTGTGCGTCTCAAGTCTGAGTCTCATGTCTGCATCTGATCTCTGCGTCTGATCTTGAGACTGCATCTGGTCTGAGATCTCTTATGTCTGCATTTGCATCTCTGCGTCTGATCTTGAGACTGCATCTGGTCTGAGACTGTCTCATGTCTGCATCTGTGTCTCTGCGTCTGAACTTGAGACTGCGTCTAATCTTGAGACTACATCTGATCTGAGACCGTCTCATGTTTGATTCTGCATCTCAAGTTGAGTCTACATCTCAAGTCTGATTCTGCATCTCTGTTGAGTCTGCATCTCAAGTCTGACTTTGAATCTCATCTTTGCTCAGCTTCATATTTCAAAGTTCTTCTTTGTCATGCTTGGACTGAATATGATCTTACATTGAATTTGGGCTTGTCTCAATCTGACTTTACAGTTTGAGCTTGTCTCAAGTTGACTTTGAATCTCTTCTTGGTTTGGAATCTTCTATTCTGATCTTATCTCTTGATTTTGAAGCTAAGTTAGAGTCTCATCTCTTGGCAGATCTTGCATCTGACTGTTGATCCTTCCTTTTAAGTTTGTAGATGAGTGTTTTCTTTGAGCATTGGTCTTAAGTTGATTTTTAGACTGAGCTTGCATCTGAACATGAGATAGCATTTTATGCTTGAGTCTGCATCTCATCTTGAGTTTCAAATATTGGTCTTCTTGATGCAACTTAGTTCACTGTTTGAGCTCATCTTAACTTGACTTGATGATTTGCATTTCTAGTAGAGACTTTTCTGATTGCAGCTGAGACTTCACTCTGATGTGCACCTCTCTCAACTTAGGCTATCTTCCATTTAAAGCTTCTGAAGACTTTCTGATAAAGGATATGTCTTGAGGCTTTCTTCTGAAATGACCTTCAGCATATAGAACTTCTAAGCTCTGCCTATTCTTCAAAGACAATTCTGAAGTCTGATGTTTCTTATCATTTGGATTCTGATCTTTCTGCATCTCATGAAAGACTTGCATTGATTGCTTAATCTCAGGCTGATCTTTATCTTCATCTTAAGTCTGAGGATCACTACCAATCTGTGGTTGCCTCTCAAACTTAGTCTGAGCTCTTTACTAAGCATAAGAATCCTGTCTTTCTAAGATCTCACACAAAAACATCAGTAACTTCAAGAACAGAAACCTTAAGTTTGGTCAAAAGGTTTGTTGTCATTAAAACCAAATCTCAGAGGTTTTTGCGCTAACAATCTCCCCCTCTTTGATGATGACAAACCTATTTGAACAAAATTAAGTTTTCATGTATAATAGCATATAAGGGATGATGAGAGTCTATATATTTTTCATAATATGATCCACTCAATTGAACTCCCCCTGAATACATGCTTAACAATGTTTAATTCAAACTATACTATCATAGCATGATTCAGAATTATATTATGCTTAACAATGTTTAATTCAAACTATACTATCATAGCATGATTCAGAATTATATTATTCTATTATGCACATGACAATTACTTTCCTATTTCTCCCCCTTTTGGCATCAACAAAAAGATAGAAGGAGAAATATATCAAATACATAACATCAGAAAAATCTGTCAAATGATCACATCATATTGATTTTCAATTATACTAAAGGCATTAAAGACATGATTTTTCTTATCAAACACATGGATGATCTCAACAGAGGGTTTTGAGCAAGAGATATATGTAATAATATTCTCAATTCCCAAGAGTGATAAAACAATAGATCATACATATGGTTATAACAATGATCCCAAGAATTCTAGATGAAGCAATATGATATGGAAAGGGATAAATGCTCCAATAAGAATAGTTAGAATAGAAAAATCAAAGACTAAGGTAAGAAGAAGAGCTTTTAGAGTCTAGATTCCAGAATTTTCTTAGTAACTTGATATCCATATTTTTCATAATCTCTCTCACTAAGTTCAGAATCTTCATGAACTTCTTTCTTACAATTTTCTCTTTGATCATCTTTTTCAATTCAAAACTCAAGAGAGCTATTTTCCCATTCTCTTTTCATTTTAACATTTCCTCACAAATAAAGAGTGATTTCTAGAGTTGTAAAGGAAAGAGGTATATGCATTCATCAACATCCATAAATAATCACACCCCATCTGAGTCAACATACATGGATAGAACATTAGCAAATAATTTGACTAACTCCCCCTCAAAAAGTGATGGTTCTGCTTATATTTTCTAAGTTGCTGGTTTAGAAACTTTTCAATAACTAATGCACAATTTTTATCTTTCACAAAAATCATTATTTAGTCCAACATTGAGCAGGGGATGCAGTTAGGATTGATCATTTGAAAACAGAACTCATTCTTAAACCAGAACAATAATTTATTCTGTTTACATACTTGATTAGATGATAAGAATTTCATTTGATGCATAATCAAGTAGAAAGAATACATTCAGCACAAAGATTGGTTTAGCTGTGACACCCTTAGTTACACCACTAAGAATATCACATTGCAAAATGTAACCGTCGAACTTACTATTTTAGAACTTGGAAAATACGGGGATATTTTTTTTTTTGAAAGGGCTTAGTCATTATCAACTTATCACTTTCTAATTCCATTTTAAGTATTTATGAAAATGTCCTTCTCTTAAGTCCGAAGTTTGTTTTCCGAAAACATTTAGACAATTATTACTCCGCACACAGCATACACGCAGCCACGAGACTGATTATAAGAAAGGAACATCATAAATATATACAATGACACAGGATCAAGTGCTCCTTGAGCCGACAAGGTAACTATACAAAACATGAATTCTAGTAGTAGGCTAAATACATAAAACCTTAAACCAAAATATACAGAAAAGGGATTCCTAAACCAGAGCTGTACTACTAGACTCAAAGTGATACTAAACTACTCATCAACCTCCGGCTCAGTGGAGACAACCCTACAACTCTTCCGCCCAGCACCTGTAATGGTGATCATCCTAAAATCCTTTGAGGGAACGTCACTAGAAGAATCTTCTTCTGGTTCCTTCCCTTTAGAGTCCTCCTTCGGATCCTCCTCCGGTTCTTCCTCCTCGTCCGTGGTGTCATTGATCATGATAAGATTTGGCTCGCTCGGGAGAGAACGACCACACGCATCAGGACACAATATACTGAGGAGTTGGCACCTCGGGGGAAGGGGAGTATCTGGGAGAGTCTGGTCTAACCAAGTCAGCTACCCGGGATGACTGCGATGATGAAGAGGAAGCTGGACGACAACGTGAAAGACGGAATGCAGTATGCCTCACCAAGTTAGGTGGCGTCGGAAACTCGAGAGTCACTGGTACGATGAAGTCCATCTCAGGTACAAGCGGAAGTCCGGGGTGCGTGATAACGACACGGACTTTCCCCGTGAACTCACATCTGCGCGGAACATTCGTCACCCTCCAGGCGTCTCTCGGCATCCATCTTAGCCGTACTTGCATAGACGTCATGACAGAAGTCCTCGATACCGACTATCAACGTGACGAGAAGAGCATAGAAAGAAGAGGTAGAAAGGAAGGGTGAGAACATCGCATGAACTCTCTAGCAAGTAGGTCAACGTAACTAAAGCGTTACATCATTTCACAAAATATCAATCACAGTCACAACACAAACACAGTCACAATCCCAACACAAACACAATCACAATCATTATCACAAGTATGCAATTTATGCTTGCCATGATGCAGATAACCAATGCATGAGGGCCCGGGGAAAGCAGAACCAACAGCAGGGCACCCAGCCACTGCTCGACCATATATGCAATTAATCAGGAGTATTGTCTGTACTAGTAATTTGGTACGAAGAGCATTGCTCAAAATCTCCGGCCAGGACGATTTGAATTTTTCCCGACTTCCAGACAAACTCACACTGATCACGAAAACTTGAGAGCGACAGGATAGTCAAGCCTGATCTCCGCTTGCACGACTATAGGAGGCGAGCCTATGCCACTTGTGCCATTTCGGGACTCGACTTATCCTCAGGTGCGTGGCCCTCTGCAGCCGCTGGCGTTCCTTGCCAAACCCAGTGCACCCGTCCCATCCAGTTTCACGCTGTACTAGGGCGTTATTGCCATATAGGTCGTAAGGCTTTTCAACCTTGATCATCACGTTATGCCTTATGATGCATGTCATAAAATCAATACTGATACTTTTGATCGAATCTTTTTCCTCATCATCATCAACACATATCACAGTACCACTTCATAACTTCATTGCTTTTCTCTTGGGAGCATCAACCCTTTCTTGAATCGAAGACACACTCTCTCCCTCATCTAAGCTTCTCAAGTCTTATACAGAGGGGGTGTTGGTTGTATTCTTTTATGGTAGTTTGTACTGATATTCATTGATAATTATGTCCACTTAATTCCTATACTTACTAAGATTTATTGAATGTCTTATGAGAGGTTTTCTAATTTCTTTTCCCTCTTTATACAATTAATTAAGGTTAAATTTTAACTTTAAATTATAATTTATTTTCAATAATTAGATTAACATTGGCCTTCCTTAATTAAGGCTTAATCCTCATTTAATATCCTGATTAATCTCTAATTATGCTTAATTAAGATTAATCATAATTAATTTGTTCTTAATCATCTTTGGTGATTAATTACCTAATTAATAAATTATAATTATATTAGATAATTTTAGGTTAATCAATCTAAGTAATTAAATTAATTATTTTTATCATTAATTTCAGGCTTAATCTAAACAATTTAGATTATTCCTATTTAATTAATTTAAAACTAGGTTTTTATTTCCGTTTTAAAGACTTTAGACTAAAATAAAAAGCCTAAGTGTTATTGGACCCATGAGAGCCCATTTTTACTCTTAGTAATTTAAAAATATTATTTTTATATAGACTATTATATTGATTAAATTAAAAATCCGAATTTAACCAATTATTTTAACAACTTAACTTAATTGCACTTTGGCCCCTTTTGTAAAAATTTTATCTTTTAGTCCCTTACACTTAAAAACATGTTTTGAACCTCTTTTTGATCTTTTCAAGATCAAAAAGGTCTCCCTTGATGAATCTCATCAAAATTTCCCATGAACTTCAAGAACAACTTGAATGTTCATCCAAATTTCATTTTTTTCTTTCTTTCTCCAATCTTTGCCAAAATCACACATAATGTCATCCATGTATTTTAAACATCAAATAGGATATTTCAAACCATCCAAATCACACATGCACATGCTCAAGGCTCAAACTTGCATTTTTCAAGCTCAAAACATCATTATTTTCAAGGTAAATCACCAAATCAATTTTCCACTTAAGATCAACCACATGCATGTACATAGATCCATCATATAATCACATCCAAACCATCAAAATAATTTTTGCACACATGCAGCCACCTCTTCTGTAAGGTTCAAATATCCCCTCAAAGTGGTTTTAATTATGACAACTAAATCAAATGGAACTTAGCACAATTCTGATTTCAAAGGAGACTAATCATTTCATTTGAGTGTGTATTCAGAAGCAACAGGTCTTACTTTGAAGAAGCAGGAACCATCATATAAAGAAAAGGTTGAGAAGCATGATTCATTACTTCTGGACTAATAAGGAGTAATATAATGATGAATCATAAAAATCAGAAGCTGTCAAGCACTTCTCTGAATCTCCAGAAGCATGAAAGAAGCTTCTAAGAAGAACTTCAAATGAAAGCATATTAGAAGGGAGATTCACTTAAAAGAAGAGAAATTATTAGCTGCAAGTACAACTCAGAAAAAAGGCTTCAAATATATCACAGAAGCATAGCATTACAGCTGCAGCCCATCAGAAGCATTCACAGCTCATCAGAAGCAGAATTCTGCAGAAGCAACAGTTGCAGCTGAATTCTGTAGAAGCATAGATCAATGGTAGGATCTGTAATTACTTCATCTGATGAATCAGCTAAGTTAAACAAGTCTATTTACACTTGAATTCATCCAGAGATCCTCCTCAACATTGATCAGAAGCATAGGTGAAGAGAAGAACCAGTATGCTGTCTGCAGAAGCATGGTTCTGCAGAAGCATGAAGCTGGTCAAACAGCCAGCTGCACTTGGCAGCTTTAACAGCTGTACCTGAAAGGGACTTGTCAAAAGGCACAGCTGGACCATTTGGACTGATCCCCAACGGCTACAAGGCTCCTCACCTATAAAAGGAGGTGTTCTCTTCACAATGAGACACACCTCTCCCTCCAGAAGCATAATAGAATTCTGACTCAATACTTCCTGCTTCTGGAACACATTTTCTCTCTCCTCAGATTTTCTTTCATCAGCTTGAATATCTCATTGAGGGGGAGTTCTGCTCACTAGAAGCTGCTAATACTGTTCTGATTGTAATCTAGTGAGCTTTGTTCATTTTTACACTTTACCTTTGCTGTACTGTGCTTCTGCAAGGTCCAAGTGACTACTGAGTTGTAAAATCACTTGGGACAGGTTCTGTAAAGTGTTTGAGAGGTTGTCAAGGCTCTGTAGTGAGTCTGTGTGAGTTTGTAAAGGCTTGAGTGCAAGCCTTTGTTAGTGTGAAGTCTGCAGAAGCAAGTTCTGCAGATTTCTGATCCTGTGCTTCTGCAGAAGGTTCTGCAGTAAGACAGGAACTGTTATTGCAGTGTGTGTTGTGTTTGCGTGAAGCCTGAAGAGGCTGTGGGAAAAGAATACTAGTGGTAGTGTGTACCCAAGGTTGTAATTGAGATTGTTAGTGAGAAATCCTACTGGAGGTAGGGACTGGAGGTAGCCTTTGGTTGGAAAAGGTGAACCAGTATAAATCCTTTGTGTCATTTTCTTTCTCTCAACTCTTAATTACTGCATGAGCATACAAAGTTTTTAAAACTACCTAATACCTAAGTAAGTGTTAACTAAATTGATTCCATCAAAGGAATCCTACTTTCTGCATAATAAGCATTACACTAACAAGTATAGTTTTGAAGATACATCTTCTAATAAAGAGCCAAGAACCAATCTTGAGCAGAATTTTATTAGAAGATAAACTTGCAGAATTTTAAAGAGATCACAATTCAACCCCCCTTCTTGTGATCAAACCATTTTACTTCATCTTCCTCTCTTTGCCGAGAGCTTAAGGGGAAAAAGGAGGGATTTTTCAACAAAAATCCTTCCTTGGCTTGCATGCAACACAATCCAACCATCAACAACAATCCAAGCAAGATCAAAGACATGCAAACAACAACAATAACCCAGCTCATCAAGACCGAAAATATTTTCTCCAAAATAAGCTCAAAGGTTTGATTTTCAAGAGAAAAAAAACAAGAGAAAAAGCAAGGATTCAAGGGCAAATCCTTGACTCTAGTTACATGGCCTACTAGAGTTCAAGTTCTCCCCCCCTTTACCTTAGAAATGCTCCCAAGAAGTGCAGAATTTCTGCTCCAAAAACAGCCACAAAAATGCTTCTCCAAGTCTCCAACAAAAGATCAAAGGCTTAGGAAACTAGTGTTTTTAAGCTTTAGGCTCAAAGAGGGAACCTAAGCTTGGTAGTGTGAGTAGGAAAAATGAGGTATTTTGGGAGAGAAGGGTGGATGTTGCCGCGGCCAAGGGAGGAAGAAGAGGAGAGAAAATGAGCTTCACCAACTTGAAAAAGTGAGAAATGAATGAAAGGTGGGGAAAAAAAACCTTTTATAAGTAATAAGGTTCACTTTTTCACCCATTGGTGAGCTAAAAGTGAAGGCCTTGTCACTCATAAATGCTGCCCATGTGCAGCTTCTAGAAGGATGAGAGAGGTTTGTGCACTCTTTTTCTGGCCCGGATCAAGAGTATTCGGGCCCGGGTCAAGGTACGGGAGGGGCAAAAAGGTCAATTTTTGCAGAAAAATCCCAAAAATTCCCAGAAAATTCCTAAAAATAGGAATTTTAATATTGAATCCAAAAATATAAATTTTGATAATTAAAAATAATTTTAATCATTTAAAATCCATTAAAACGCTTAAAACAGCAAAAACGGGAAAAACGGGTAAATCGGAAAAACACGGGTGTTACATTAGCTACTCCCCCTAAATATGTTACTCACCTTGATTTTTATGCCTATAGTAAGTTAAATTTGTAGAACATGGATAGAGGCATAAAGGTCAAGATTAGACTTGGACAGCAGGGGAACATAACAGAAATTCATCAATATGATTTGCTGATGAGTTCATAGTCATTGCATATTTTTCAGCATTGATAAAGTTTCAAAGATGTTCATGTCAAGATCTTCTTCATATTCATTGATTCACCCAATATTCCAAATCATAATATGCAAACCAATTTGATACAACAATTCACATTTGATATACCATAGTATTTCACAGATTTGGGAATAAAAGCGCTTTGACAATGGTTTCACTTTCAATAGATCAATTTTCACTACCTTTTTATCACATGGCCTTAATCATTGAACAAGCATTGCTCCAATCATAGGTTGATCTAGAAATTTATATTCTATCACAATAAACCACATCAAGACAACTTTCAAATGCCATAAAAACTCATTTGGATTGGTACAACCAAAGATATTTTAACTTGAAGTTTTTGCACCAAAACAGAAAACATCCATTGACTTAGCTACTTTAATCTGTACTTGTGAGTTATTTCTAGTTCATAAAATATGAGATTTCAACACAATAAACTAGACATCACAAGCTTCAAAATGATATAAAAGTCATTCCATTTGGAGTTTTCTATCATAAGATATGAGTGATTAAAGTTGGCTGTTCTATAATAGAGTGCTTACTGTGACAGGTCTGGTTTTTCATTCACCGTGATCAATCTATGCATCCAAAAATAGTGAAAATTAATATTGTTAAATCATTGAACAACATATTTCAAATCCAACTGGTTTCATTTGAAAAGGATTTTCCTAGCTCCAGATATAAGCATTCAAAACAGATGTGTCCAGATTTGATCACATGAGAGATCAGTCCACTTGAAGTGTTTGCTGGGAATTATGAAGATGATGAAAAATTCTGAAACTTTCTAGTCAAATACTCATATGAGTTAGCTTTCATACAAAATTGGTTTCACTCAAAAATCATTTCTGTAGCTCCAGTTATGATCTATTTAAGTGAACAGGTTTATATCAGACTTTATATCAGTGAGACTATGTTCAAGAAATTTCTGGCACTTTTGTGGTTAGTATAAAATCTTCAAAATTTCCAGTTTGATACTCATATAGAATATCTTTCATACAAAATTTGTTTCAATGAAAAATCATTTCTATAACTTCAGTTATGACCTTTTTAAGTGAATATGTTTACATTGAAGCTTGTAACACTACATCTGTGTTCATAGATTTACTGGCACTTCTTTGATTTATATGAAAATCTCAAACTTTCCAGTTTTATTCTATTTTAAATTATCTTTCCAATAAAATTGGTCTATCAGAAAAATAATATTTACAGCTCCAGTTATGATGATTTTAAGTAAACAGGTTTCTGTGAGCATTTGTAAAACTGCAGCTGTGTTAAGAAATTTTCTGGCACTTCTGTGCTTAGTGTAACCGCTTCAAATTTTCAAGTTAAGCACTCTTATGAGTTAGATTTACAAAAAAATTGGTTAACAATTTCATTAAAGTAAAGGTCGCCTCTTGTTTCTCCCCCCACTTATATCCCACATTTTTTTAACAATTTCATTGAGGGGTGCAGCCAAGGTGCTAAAATCTTTAACAAATCTCCTATAGAAACTTGCTAAACCATGGAAACTTCTCACCTCACTCACAGTCTTAGGCGTTGGCCATTCTTGAATAGCCTTCACCTTTTCTTCATCCATTTGAACTCCCTTGGAGCTCACAACAAATCCCAAGAAAACAACATGGTTGGTACAAAATATGCATTTTTCAAGATTAGCATACAAATTTTCTTTTCTAAGCACATCCAAAACAGATTTTAGGTGATTAACATGCATATCCAATGAAGTGTTGTAGATAAGAATATCATCAAAGTACACAACCACAAACTTTCCTATGAATTCTCACAAAACATGGTTCATTAGTCTCATGAAAGTGCTTGGAGCATTAGTTAATCCAAAAGGCATAACTAACCATTCATATAAACCATATTTTGTTTTAAAAGTTGTTTTCCATTCATCACCTTCTCTTATCCTAATCTGATTATAGCCACTTTTTAAATCAATTTTACTAAACACACATGCACCATACAATTCATCAAGAAGGTCATCTAACCTGGGAATTGGATGTCTATACTTGATGGTGATGTTGTTTATGGCTCTACAATCAGAACACATCCTCCATGATCCATCTTTTTTTGGTACCAAGATGACTAGTACTGTGCATGGACTCATGCTGTCTCTCACCCATCCTTTGCCAATGAGCTCACTTACTTGCCTCTCAATTTCTTTAGTCTCTTGAGGATTACTCCTATATGCTGGCCGATTTGGCAATGAGGCTCCAGGAATGAGGTCTATGTGATGCTCAATTCCTCTCAAAGGTGGTAAGCCATCAGGGACATTTTCTGGAAAAACATCCTCATATTCCTGCAAAAGAGATTTAACTATAGAAGGCAATTCAAATTTATCAAAAGTGTTAGTAGTCAAAAGATGGTTAGTACTAAACAATAAATAAAGTGGTTGTCTTGTACATAACACTCTCCTCACTTCTCTTTCTTTTGCTAAACAAAGCTGTTTGCCCTCTTGATTTTCACTCTTTTTCTTTTGGCTCTCTTCTTTTTCACGTTTTTCATTTTTTCTCTCTTGAGCAATCTTTTCTCTCAATTTATTTTGATCCTCACTAACCTCCCTAGGTGTTAAAGGTCTCAAAACAATTTTTTTATCTTGATACATGAAAGAAATTTTATTGGTAAAGCCATCATGGATAGCTTTAGTATCAAACTGCCACGGCCTTCCAAGAAGTATATGGCTAGCCTCCATGGGAACCACATCACAAAGTACCTTGTCTTGATATTTCCCTATAGAAAAAGGAATTTCAGCTTGACTGTGCACTTGTACTTCATCTCCTTCACTAAGCCATTGGAGTCTATATGGCCTAGGATGTGGTTTTGTATCCAAACCCATTTTGTTCACCAATCTGGAACTCACAACATTAGTACAACTACCACCATCAATAATCACCAAGCAAATCTTACCATTGATTGAACATCGAGTATGAAAGATGTTCTCCCTTTGGTTTACCTCCTTGCCCACGGTTTGGCTTCCTAGAAGTCTCCTAATCATGTAGACTTCTCCCACATCAGCACCTATATCATCATCACTGGGCTCCTCCTTTTCATCATCAGATTCGCTTGTGTACTCACCATTGTCCTTAAGAAGAATGGTCTTCTTAGTAGGACACTCATAGGCATAATGGCCTCTTCCTTGACACCTGAAACAAGTCACATCCCTTCCTTTCTTTGCACCCTGTTCAACATTTTTATTAGTGGGTTTACCTTGAGAAGTAGATGCTGCTTGGCTTGAGGTTTCTGCTACCTCCTTTTTAATTTTGTCCTTCCAATTTGCAGGCAAATTGTTAGAACTTCTCCTGGCAGCTCCTTTTCTTTTTAATTGTTGCTCTACTTGAAGAGCCTTATACAAAAAATCCTCCAACTCAACATATTCCTGTAACTCCACAACATCTCTAATATCAGAACTCAAGCCATTTAGAAAACGTACCATGGTGATTTCAGGATCTTCTTCTATGTTGGCTTGGATGAGGATCATCTCCATCTCTTTGAAATATTCTTCCACGCCTCTACTACCTTGAGTGAGTTTTTGCAATTTCAATTTTAACTCTCGTTGGTAGCTAGAAGGTACATACCGTTTCCTCATGATCCTTTTCATGTCAGTCCAAGACTCCACCTCTGGTTCTTCATTTCTGCGCCTCTCCCTTTGTAACTTATTCCACCATATGAGAGCATAGTCAGAAAATTCTGCTGCAGCAAGCTTGGCCTTCTGCGCCTCTGTATAGTTGTTGCAGGAAAATAGATGCTCAATCTTGAGCTCCCACTCCAAATAGGCTTCTGGGTCACTACGACCTTTGAAAGGTGGTATAGTTAGCTTGACCCCTTGTATTCTCCCTTCATCTCTTGGTGGCCTTCCATCCTCAGGATTAGGGGGTGGAGGAGGTGGGGGAGGTGTTTTCTCCAATTCATCCAACCTGTTGTGCAACTCATCATACTGTTCCCTTATCATTTTCTCCAAACGTTGAGAAAGTGTTGCAATCTGCAACTGAAGGTCACGATTCTCCACTTGTTTTTCTGCCATAATCAAAGAAAGAAACACGTAACAGAAAAAGAAACAAAAATGATTAACTGTTTAGAAACTCACCACCCTCGTGTTTACACACAATACTGGCTTTTTCTATAACGTAACACTCTTTGCCTTTTTCCACTCTATTTCTCTTTAGGTTTCTTACCACACAAATGAGAATAAAAAATCAAAGAAATTCCACCACCTGCGTGTAGTTAGAAAAAATAATAAAACAAGAAAAGCTAAGAAGAAAAGTAATATTTGTTAGGAAAAGAATTTCAGAAAAATTCTAATAACCAGAGCTCTGATGACCAAATGATATGAACCTTAAGGTTCTAATTTTCATGGACCTTAGAATTTTCTGATAAAAGGGTTCTTTTCTTGGCAAACACTTTTATACTAAAGTAATCAATATTTTTATTTACTTTCTTTTGCTACGTACGTAACTTTTTCTTTTCTTTTCTTTTCTTTTCTTTTATCAAACTTGCTAACCACGTAATAATCCTTTCCAAAAATAATACTCACCCTTAGAAAAACTTGATAAACAAATCACTCATAAATCAAGTATTACGCATAGGAAAATATGGATTTTTGGACCAAAATAACAATAGAAGTAGAAAACTGAAAATAAAGAAGAAATGAGAAGATAGAAGAGGACGTCACACTTTCAAAGACTTGAAAGATAAGTCCTTGAGAACATACACACAAAGGAAGGAACCTTTGATAAATTCTTAACTCTTGACTAGCAAGAAACTTAGAGAAACACTCTCAAAGTATAGGGTTTTTTTTAGCATAAAACATTCTAACTTTTATTCTTGCATGAAGCAAGTATTTATAGAGTTTACAAGGTGAAACTAGGGTTGTGTAATCAGCCATGTTACACGCCCAAATCATCCCCAAAATGCCCCCTTACATACTTCCCATGCAACCCTAAACACATTCTAGGAATTAAATAAATTAAAGAGATAAATTAGCTAATAAAACTCAACCTAAGTGAGCTTGTATGGCCGCATTTCTCAACCAGAATTTTGGCACATGTTAACTACATTAAACCTTGAAAAATAACCACCAAACATGAGATAAAGAGGCCATTCACTCAGCCATAATGTGGCCACACCAACCAGCTACCAATCTTCAAGATTCCATGCATTTTGTAACTCCCTTCTTCATGACTTGGCCGCCACTTTAATGGTTCTTCATTCTCTCATTTACAACCTTGTTGGCCCCCTTTTTATGACTTAGAATTCAGCCATTTTTAACACATGTTGGCCGCAACATGTAGCTCCAAAATGAGGCTAGGTTCATGCGCACAACAAGCCTTCTCCAACGGCTATAAGACAAGGCTTTCAATGCATTTTAACAACATTATATTCTTGTCTTTGTAACAATCAAACTAATAACTCAAAGTTTGTAACTCCTAACTTTTTATTGAAAGCAAATCAATAATAATTCAGCAAAATAAAAGAGCACATAGCCGCCCACCATCATCCCATGTGGCCGCCCACAATGCCACATCATTGGCTTGGAAGTGCTTCAATTATCAGTTGCATTAAATGCAACTGATTCTCCATCAATTAAGCTATCCTCTTCAACTTGAGTGAAATTAATGAACTTAGGACTTCCATTAATGTTTTGCTCAGTTTGAGTCTGGACTTCTTTAATGATGACTTGGAGTGCCTCCTTAGCCTTCCTAGCTTGTGCCCTTGTCATGGGCCCACCCAATCTGTTGACTGCCTGATTGATGTCCACATCACTAAAGAAAAGTGAGCAACAACCTTACAAATTAAAAAGACAATTGCTATACCTTAAACTGTAATAATAATTTGTCAAGCAAAGAATTGAAAAAGATTGTTTCGGATCAGACTTATAATAAAAACCAATTGAAATCCTAAGGTGTCATAAAACATCATTACTTGCACGGGTGGTTAAGAAAAGTTTGTCAAATTAAAAAATTTTATAGGTAACCAAGTGCTTATAAACCTATGAGAGAAGTGATATGATTAGGATAACAGACAAGATTCAGAAACACAAGGAAACCTTAGACATAACATGAACTATTATACCGACCAAGTTTCAATATATTATAAATAACAAAACCTGTAACATGGAAGCCAATGTAATCTTACCGCCAAAAAGGAATGTCATTCCATACGGCTCTCTCAAGTCTTTTCTTAGCCTTGCTCCCAAGAAATATGGGTTTTGTTCTTAATGCTTCTAACGAGGTCGTGTATAACAGAGTACCAGGCCAGTCCACTTTTTCTGTTGGTTCTCAAAGAGAGGCATTGCTGGAACATGTCTATTGCTTCCTTGATTTCCATATCACCTAATTCCTTTTCAGCATTAACATCCTCAGGTGGGTAAATCATCTTCAGTGGAGTTTGGTACTTTGGCACCAATGATGGATTTCGCTCTACTCTGTGTGTCTATTTCTCTATTACCTTCAAGCCACTTCTGTGATTGAGCCACGCTTGATCCTATGTGCGGTATCATTCCACGAACAGTGCGTTAGAAGATCTTGGCAGGAGCATGGAAGTGGATGGGACCATGCGTTATGTACTTCATCTTCTGCCTTACGCGTCCACCAGAGATGCAAATCTCCTCGCAACGAACCAGCACCATTTTCTGTCCATTGTCCTTCGTTGCAATGGAAACGAGATGACCAAGCATGTGGTGGCACGCGTCAACACCCACCTTCTTTGCGCAGATCCCTGAACTGACACCATTATCACTTCTTAGAATAAGATTGTGCTTCATCACAGAAATCCCCAATAATAAAGACAACAGGAGCACCCAGCCTCCACAGATTTCCACTTAATTTCTGGAGTGGTAACGAGCATTGCAATCATGACATTACACTTAAATCTTTTGGCAGCTAAAGCAGCTCCCTGAGTATGATTTCCACCTTATGAGAAGATGACCCCCTTTTTTTAACAGTTCTTCTGGAAGTTTAGTCGTCATATTATAAGCTCCTGGGAGCTTAAATGAGAAAACGAGACAGCAGCTCCATTGTGGGCATATGACATATTTTTGTAGTGCTTTCAACCATCTTCCTTTCTTGGATCTTTTTCCTTATTGGTCTGCTCAACCCCAAGAGGCCATGCTCTGATACCAACTGAAGTTGGCTGAACGTCTCTAGAAGGGGGGGTTGAATAGAGACATGAAAATATTGTTCCTAAAAATTCACACTTAAATTCACGTTGAGACGTGATCTCAAGTTTGACACTTGGAGTCTCAAGTAGGTTAGATGAGATGTTGTCTCAACAATAATTTTGTAATCAAGTAATGATGATTTATTGATAAATAAAGCTTGATTATTCTTGAATAGATTTGATTTAGTTTAATAAATAGATTTTAGATATGAGATGTGCAATATAAATAAAGAGATAGGGAGAAGAGATGCACACAGAGATTTATACTGGTTCACCCACAACCTTGGGCTACGTCTAGTCCTCACAACTCGTGAGATTTCCACTATTGACAAACCCGTCAATTCAAGTATTCTTACAGCCTCTTCAGGACGTCCCTCACACCAAGCATAGGCACTCCTACCTTGGTTGAGCCACAAGTATTCTTTGTTCTCAACTTCCTCTTCAGGAAACTCATGCAATATTCTTTGTTTTCAACTGCCTCTCCAGGCAACGCATGCAGTATTCTTTGTTTTCAACTGCCTCTCCAGGAAACTCAGTGAGTATTCTTGTTGCAGTGCCTCTCCAGGCTTTACAAACGCTCACACTAAGCTCAGGCACCTCCTGACTTAGTTGAGACTTGGTGGAGTGAGATGAGATGTGATTGATCTAGCTTAGACTACATACAAAGTATGGATAAACCGTGAGCTCAGCTAGATGGTAGCTCTCTAAATCACTCAAAGAGTGTATACAAATCAGTACAAAACAAGAGCTAAACCTACTACAAGATATTGGCTAAGATAGCATAGGTAGGTAGGTTGAGATTCACTTGAGACTTGGATTTTTCTGGTTGTGCAGCAGCATCTCTGTTGAGTCTCACTGTGTCTCTCACCTGTCTCAACATAATGAGACTTCCTTCTATAGTCTTCAGAAAAACTAGCCGTTGACTAGCCGTTATACTAGCCGTTGGAAGAGAGAGAGAAGTTGTCTTTCACTTTTCAGTCATAAGCTCAATACTTTTCTGGTACAGTCTCTGCTGTGACAGTGTACTTGCGTTAACTAGCTTTTTGCTGCTGCATCTCTAATGAGCTGAGTCTGATGTCTGCATCTCATCTCTGTGTCTCAAGTCTAAGTCTCATGTCTGCATCTGATCTCTGCGTCTGATCTTGAGACTGCATCTGATTTGAGACCGTCTCATGTTTGCATCTGCATCTCTGCATCTGATCTTGAGACTGCATCTGGTCTGAGACTGTCTCATGTCTGCATCTGCGTCTCTGCGTCTGAACTTGAGACTGCGTTTGATCTTGAGACTACATCTGATCTGAGACCGTCTCATGTGTGATTCTGCATCTCAAGTTGAGTCTACATCTCAAGTCTGATTCTGCATCTCTGTTGAGTGTGCATCTCAAGTCTGACTTTGAATCTCATCTTTGCTCAGCTTCATATTTCAAAGTTCTTTGTCATGCTTGGACTGAATATGATCTTACAATAAATTTGTGCTTGTCTCAATCTGACTTTACAGTTTGAGCTTGTCTCAAGCTGACTTTGAATCTCTTCTTGGTTTGGCATCTTCTATTCTGATCTTATCTCTTGATTCTGAAGCTAAGTTAGAGTCTCATCTCTTGGCAGATCTTGCATCTGACTGTTGATCCTTCCTTTTAAGTTTGTGGATGAGTCTCTTCTTTGAGCATTGGTCTTAAGCTGATTTTTAGACTGAGTTTGCATCTGAACATGAGATAGCATCTTATGCTTGAGTCTGCGTCTCATCTTGAGTTTCAAATATTGGTCTTCTTGATGCAACTAACTTCACTGTTTGAGCTCATCTTAACTTGACTTGATGATTTGCATTTCTAGTAGAGACTTTTCTGATTGTAGCTGAGACTTCACTCTGATGTGCACCTCTCTCAACTTAGGCTATCTTCCATTTAAAGCTTCTGAAGACTTTCTGATAAAGGATATGTCTTGAGGCTTTCTTCTGAAATGACCTTCAGCATATAGAACTTCTAAGCTCTGCCCATTCTTCAAAGACAATTCTGAAGTCTGATGTTTCTTATCATTTGGATTCTGATCTTTCTGCATCTCATGAAAGACTTGCATTGATTGCTTAATCTCAGGCTGATCTTTATCTTCATCTTAAGTCTGAGGATCACTACCAATCTGTGGTTGCCTCTCAAACTAAGTCTGAGCTCTTTACTAAGCATAAGAATCCTGTCTTTCTAAGATCTCACACAAAAACATCAGTAACTTCAAGAACAGAAAACCTTAAGTTTGGTCAAAAGGTTTGTGGTCATTAAAACCAAATCTCAGAGGGTTTTTGCGCTAACAAGCATGCCGGCTCACCGGCCTTGAGTTATGAGTTTACTGTGCTTCTATGGTGTTATTGTGATGATTGATTGATTGAATTGTGTTGTCTTGATTTGATTGTTTGTTTGACTCCCCTACTTTTCTATGAATCAGTAAAGTGATGGCTGGAAGGGGTAGGAATGACCGAGTGATGGCTGAAGCCTTAATGGCTATGGCATAGGCTATTGGCAACCTGAACCAACATCATGAAGTAGATTGGCTTGTTCTGTTACAGAGGAACCATCCACCTACTTTTCGTGGGGGTTATGACCACGATGGTGCTGTTGACTAGATTTTCGAGATCGAGAAGATTTCTAGAGTGATGGATTGCCCGTTGGTGCAAAAGGTTACGTTGGCTGCGTTCATGTTATCAGGGGATATCAGATTCTGGTGGCAGAACACCTTCCAGAGGATGATTGATGAGGGCACCGCGTTGAGCTGGGATAACTTCAAGGGGTTGTTCCTTGAGAAGTACTTTCCTCACGATATCCGTAACAAGAAGCAGATCGAGTTTATCGAGTTAAAGCAAGGAGACAGCACCGTAGCGGACTACGTATCCAAGTTTGAAGCGTTAGTTCGATTATGTCCTACATATGAGGGAGCCGTTAATGAAGATGCAAAATGCGTAAAGTTTATCAGCGGTCTACGTCCAGAGATCAAGCAAGTCTTCAACTACCAGAGAATTGCGCGATTTCTCGAGCTAGTGAATAAATGTAGAGTGTACGATGAAGAAAACCGGGCTAGAGCTGTGCATTACAGGAGTGGAGGACCTATCAGGAACCTGAACAAGTATGAATCTGCTTGCAAGGGTGAGGCGTATTCTCATTCAGTTGGGAGCTCTGATTTTGGAGGAGGCAGTGAGGACTCGATGCAAAAGAAGAATTATACTCCGGCTGCTAGTCAGGCGTCCAAGGGTGGAAGTGTGGGTTCTACCGCTTCTATTACTTGCTTCAGATGCGGGAAGGAGGGACACCGAGTGAAACAATGTGAAGATAAAGAGGTCACCTGCTGCATTTGTAGAGAGAAAGGGAATATTTCTTGTGACTGTCCTCAAAGGAAACAAGGAACTGCAGCGGCGAGTGGAAGTGCTAGTGGGAGCGCCAGTAAACCTAAAGCTACTGGGAGAGTATTTGCCTTGAGTGGTACTGAAGCTGCTCAATCCGAAGACTTGATCCAAGGTACTGGTCTCATGGCGGGAATTTCTTTAAATGTTTTTCTTGATTCGGGTGTGATTCACTCCTTACGTTGCATGCTAGTGTGTATGATTTAAAATTGTCTGTCTCTTCTTTGCCTTTTGTGTTGAGTGTGGAAACGTTAGCTAGTGGGTTAGTTTCTACTTCTGATGTATGTTTGAATTGTCCTATTCACGCTGATGGTAGAGGATTCCTAGTTGATTTGATCTGTTTGTCTTTGAATCAACTAGATTTGATATGATCTGATTTGATCTGTTTGTAGAGGATTCCTAGTTGATTTGATCTGATTTGATCGGTTTGTCCTATTCATGCCCGCTTCCCTCTTCTTCTCTTTTCTTTCTTTTTCTTGAACAGAAAACTATTCTTCCAATTCCTTGCTATCCCTAGCAATTCTTATTTGATTTGCAAATGCTTCAGAAGGCTGCAAAGGTGTTAGCACAAAGGTTTTATTATTTAATTTAAAACTATACCTGTTATGATACCCATCATGAGTTACTCGCCTATCAAATTGCCATGGTCGCCCAAGTAGGATATGTCCAGCATGCATAGGTGCAACATCACACAAGACTTTGTCTTCATATTCCTAATGGAAAATGAAAGCAAAACCTGTTTTGTTACCCTAATGTCGCCACAATCATTTAGCCACTGCAGTCTATAAGGATTAGGATTTCTTATGGTAGGTAATTTTAATTTCTTAACCATCAAAATACTAGAAACATTTGTACAACTACCACTATCAATCAAAAGACTGCAAACCTTATCACTTACGCGACACCTTGTATGGAATATGTGCTCACGTTTCTCCTCAACTACCCTATCTTTGGTTGTGAATTCAACAGCCTCTTGGTTAATAATGCATTACCTTGGTCAGGCTCAGGGTATTCCACTTCACTGCAATCCTCCAGCTCGGGTATTTCATCTTCTTCTTCACTTGCACTTTCCACTTCACCATTTTCACGCATGAGTATGACACTCTTGTTCGGACAATCAGAAGCAATATGTCCAAGACCTTGACACCTGAAATTGTTGGGTTTTGGAATGTTAAACGCAACGGAAGACCTAAACTTTTAAAATTTAAATATTTCCAAAACCCTCCAAGGATCCATGCAAAACCATAAATCGTGTTATAAAGTATACCTTTTAATGCTTTCCTTTTGCCAAACCACAAGCATGCAAGAGTAGCTATGGCTCCACCGGTATCCACACGAATGCGATACTAGGACTCCCCTTTTCGCAATGCTAGCGGCGGCGAAGGGATGATTGCCTCGTCTCTCATTATGAGGGATGGTGATATGTTTATAGAAAACCTTTTTTTCTTTCTTTCGTGTTTGGAGTATTAGAGTAATCACATATTAGCTACCATTAATACATTCTATATATTGCGGTGGCTAACCCTCATAGTGAGCATTAGGCTTTAGTGATACCTACCCATGTGTAGGCCCAAGCTAATGGGTTGGCCCATTTAGTTTTACTAATTGAGCTTTACATCACTTTGACCTTTAATCTAATTAAAATTCCAATTAAAACCATCTAATGGCTTCCGTGTCCAAGTCAGCCCGTTCTAAATGTGTGACCTATAGGTTCCCATTATGTTGGCAATAACATTAAAATCTTATTTAATATTACAAGTAGCAAATGATATCTAGCAAAACATCGTTACTACCCAAATAACAGGAATGTCAATGTGATTTGACATATAACCAATCTGCGACCAATGTTACCATGTATGTATAGTCCCTTTGTCCATATATCTAGATTGAACACAAGACATGGAACGTGTCATTGATCGATGCCGTACCCAATCAAATAATATGAATTAAGTGTACTGAGGGTTAGATAACTGATGTGAATCCAACCGGGTAGAATTATGATATTTGGATGGTTACAAAGACAATGGTGTGAGTGAATTAAATTCAAGGGACAAGGGAAGTTACAAACTAATTTGGCCATCAAGAAGAGGGTTGATACAATATTAAAAGGGCAGCCAACATTCAACACATGGAGGTTACAAATTGATGGGGCAACTAGCAATCAATTCTTAGGCTGTTATGTTTCTAATGAGGGTCGGCCAATTCATGGTTGAATTACAAGCCTTTTATTTCTTTTTGGTTGTTACGAAATTGCTTGTAATTGTGTGGCTACATGTGAGTTAGTTATAGGTTGATTGTTTTAATTTTTATTAGGCAGTTACATTTTAATAGCCACTTAGTAGTAATTTCAAGTTGTTGGCTGAATACTAAAAGACTACATTTTGCGCATAGCTGAAGGTTATATATAGGGCACATATTTCTTGTAAGAGAACAACTTGGATTCAGAAAAATATAATTTGAGAGTTTGATTCTCTTAGTGTTCTTGTTAATCAAGAATTGAGTTTTATCAAAGGTCCTTCATCCCTTTGTGTGTATAACTCTTAGGCTTATCTTCCATCATTGGAAGTGTGACGTCTATCAATTTCCATTCCATTTTCTGACCTTTTCCATTTTCTTGTTTAAACAATTTCTTAATTATGAGCATTCCAACATAGATAGATCCGTAAAAACGAATCCACCCCTCCGGTTGGATTCACATCAATAACCCAAAGTTGTCTCTCAAGGAATTCAAAAGCAATTTCAGATGACGGATTTTAGAAAGAACTCTTCAGAGAGTTCAATTTCAGAAAGTATCTCAGAAGGTACACTTCAGCAAATATACTTCAGAAGGTTCCAAGAATGCATGATTTCAGAAACTCTCTTAAAAGTGCAGAAACGTAACAGAAAAGGGGGTTTTGATTGTTGTTTAGAAACTTTAACTCACAATTAAAGAAGTAAGAGTAAAACAATGTAAGAAAACAGATTGATTCTCTTGTTCATTTACACTTGGATTCTTCATCAGTTGAAATGCATCGTTCTCAATTTCCTGAACAGATTCTGAATTAACTAAACAAGCGTCAATTAATTCATCAATTTTCTCACTCAAGAACTAAGTGAACTTGCCAGAACTAAGCGAACTGGTTATGAGATTTCTACTCCTTTTCCTCATGAATTAAGCAAACAATTGGTTGTTTAGAATTAAGCAAAATTAAACCAGAATTCTAAGTGAAGAATAGAATTGAATCATCAACAAGCGTTCAAATCCAATTCAAGAAACTAAACCATAATTCTATCTTCTGAGAATGGATCAAGCAGTCTCCACTTGTGTTTAGGTTGAACCATTGCAGTCTTGCTTGAATATGCTCTTCTTATCTTCTCAAGAGCACCAGTCAGCAGGCCTCTCTTCCTAGCTTCTGAAGAGGTTTCCAGCTGAAATCTTGACATGCAGTGAGATCTGAGAGGTGGAGCATCTCTAAAATACATCAGCTCTTCAAAAAGATTAGGGAATATGGGAACCATAACTCTTTCCCTTACAGGCACATTGTAGAATTTGTGGGGAACTTCAGCAGCCCACAACATCTGTTCATCTGTTGTGAAAGGTAAGAGAAGATCATATGATGGTTTTCTGCTCAGATCCCTTGTCTTTTCTTTCAGCAACTCAGCCCTAGTTATGGGAATGTTTCCTCCCATCCATCCATAGCTTGGCTCTTCATTGTTAGAATTTAACTTTGAATAGCCTGAGAGTGATGATGATGATGATGATGATGATGATGAATGAGTTGGGGAGGGTGGAGGCACTTCTTCTGTTGTGCTAACAACTTTTGGTGGAGGAGGAGCTTCATCTTCTGAAGTAGTCACATTATCAAATAAGACTCTAGGCCTTTTGGTAGGAGCCGCAGGGCCTTCATCAGCTTGTTTCTTCTTCTTCAATTCCTCCAGCTTCTACTTTCTTTTATCTTCAGCCTCCTTCTGAAAAGCAACAACATCCTCTTGCTGAATGCTTTTGCTTCTTGTCATCCTCTGAGGGGCATCTTCAATAACAGGAGCAAAGATTCTTCTTCTCTTTTGCCTCCTAGACTGAGCACTGTCTCTTCTCCTCTTGAACCTGGATTCTTGGTCAAGTCTAGCATCTTCTAATACAGCTTGCTGAGCAGCAACAGCAAGTGCAAAATCCTGCTTTTCTTGTTCTTCCTTCTTCTATTTTTATTCTTTTTCTATATCTTCTACCACCTTTCTGATGTCAGGTTCAGGTAGACTAGTGGCAAATGGAATGGCTTGAATGGGCATGGACACATCAACATGTTTAGATTCCTTCTTATTGTTGTCCTCTACCTGTCCTCCCAGAATGAGAGTAGGCTGAGTAGCAATAGTAAAAGTTGGAGTTGTTTGACCCACAATCTCAGTCTGTGCAAGCACATTCTAAGCAGGTTCAGACAAACTGATCTGAACTTCTTTAACAGCAAGTACTTCCTTTTGAATGCTCACATCCTTCTGAAGCACCTTGGTTCTCTTCTTCTTAAAAACTTTTGTTGGAGTTTGTGCTGAGACAAACTTGTCCTTGTGAGGATCTCCTGTCAGATCATCCTTAAGAATTTCCAGCACCTTCTGAGGGCTTTTCCCAGTCCTCTTAGCTTTTACATTCACTGCTTCTTTCGACAGGGTCTTGTCAGGTGATGGCTTCTTCACAAGAATTCCCATCTTCTTAATATTCACCAAAGAGAAAAGAGGAGGACCTTTATGGTCATAGAGTATCTCAATGGGAACATTATACTTCAGCAGTATCTTAGTGATTAGAGTGGTTTGAGTGAAGCTTGCTGCTCAGTCATTCACTCTCTTCAGCATGTTGTAGAGAACAATCCTGGGAAGGTTCAGAGGCTTCTTGTCCATGAGATGAATCACACAAAACCTCTCAAGTTCTGAAACATGATTCTCGCTTCCATGCTTGGGCACCACACAACAATGAAGAATAGAATGCAGAATCCGAACCTTGGGATGCATGAGAGAACTCTTCATGTCATTAGGATCTTCAGTTCCATATAGCTTCTTGGTGAACTTTTTGCTGCCTCCATTCCTCAACTACCAATCAGGACCAAAACTCTCACCAGAGTTGGGAACTCTAGTTACTTCAGCAAGCACATTTGCATCAACTATCACCTTTACACCCAGTACTGTAGTCTTCAGACCTTGATACTTTCCATCTGGACTTGAAATATCCTCAACATTTTCCCAGAAGTCAATGACGCTCTGTTCATGCCAAGCGCAATCAATGACTGAGAAGTAGTTAGTCCAACCGCATGAGTCGAAGGTATCATAGAGGTTGATGCCACCAGCTGCAAGTTCCTCCAGGTTGATGGTCTTGGAAGGTACAACTTGACATCCTGCTGATTTCTTGGACGCCATTGAAGAGAGCTTGAGAAAGACGAAGAACTTAGGGCACAAGAAAACTCAACATCTTGCAGTAGAGAGAGAAAGAGAAAGACAATGATGGCAATAGCCTTGAATGTCTTAATCATCTCCCTTAAATAGTCGTAAAATATCTTTAATGTTGGCAGTTGAAGTCTTGGAGAACGTGCGATCGTGCTGTGAGCAGTTTCGCAGAGTGGGAGATCAAACGTTTTAGCTTGCCATGTCATCAAACTAAGGTTCTTCAGATGCACCTCATGTTTCAGATGATGCATGTTCAGATGCACTCATACATTCAGATGATGCATGTTCAGATGCAAGCACTTATTTTTCAGACAAAGCCAAGATATTCAGATTATCCCTTATGAACTTAAATATATCTTCAGTAAGAGGCTTTGTGAATATATCAGCCCATTGATGATCAGTATCAATGAACTTTATATCAAAATCTCCTTTATGAACATAGTCTCTAATGAAATGATGCTTGATTTCTATATGCTTTGCCCTAGAATATTGAATGGGATTCTTAGAAAGATTAATTGCACTGGTATTATCACACATCACATGAATAGGCTTAACATCAATATTAACATCTTCTAACTGATATTTTACCCATAGAAGTTGTGAACAACAACTAGCTGCAGCAATGTATTCAGCTTCAGCTGTTGAAAGTGCAATTGTGCTTTGCCTTTTGCTGGACCAAGTGATCATGTTATCACCAATGAAATGACATCCTCCATTGGTTGATTTTCTTTCAGTTCTATCTCCAGCAAAATCAACATCACAAAATCCCACTAACCTGCAATCCTTACTCTTCTTATAGCAAAGACCAAGATTAGTAGTACCATTTAAATATCTGAAAATTCTCTTTACAGCTTTGTAATGAGAAACTCTTGGATCAGACTGAAATCTAGCACAGAGACATACACTTAACATAATGTCAGGTCTGCTTGCTGTTAGATACAGTAATGAGCCAATCATTCCTCTGTACAAAGTTTGATTTACTGGTTCCTCTCCTTCATCTTTGTTAAGAACAATTGAAGGATGCATCGGAGTTGTCATAGGCTTGCAATCCTTCATGTTGAACTTCTTAAGCATTTCCTTAGTATATTTCTCCTGATGGATCCATATACAATCAGATTGTTGCTTAATCTGAAGTCCTAGGAAGAACTTGAGTTCCCCCATCATGCTCATTTCAAATTCAGATTGCATGAGCTTAAAAAACTCCTTGCATAGAGATGAATCAGTAGAACCAAAAATAATGTCATCCACATATATCTGAACAAGAATGAAATCTTTGTTAGACATTTTTCTGAAAAGAGTTGTATCTACTTTTCCTCTTTGAAAACCATTTTTAATAAGAAAATTGCTCAATCTATCATACCAAGCTCTTGGTGCTTGTTTCAGACCATAAAGAGCCTTTTTCAGTTTGAAAACTTGTTCTGGAAAAGTAGTATCTTCAAAACCTGGTGGTTGTCTAACATAGATCTCTTCCTCAATAAAACCATTGAGAAAGGCACTCTTAACATCCATTTGATATAGGGTGATGTCATTATTTACTGCATAAGTGAGTAAACTCCTAATGGCTTCAAGCCTTGCTACAGGAGCAAAAGTTTCAGTAAAATCAATACCTTCTTGCTGATTGTAGCCTTGAGCAACAAGCCTGGCCTTGTTTCTGATCACCTTTCCTTCTTCTGACAGCTTGTTTATGAACACCCATTTGGTTCCTATGATAGTTTTCCCATGGGGTTTAGGCACAAGTGTCCACACATCACTCCTAGCAAACTGGTTCAGCTCATCTTGCATGGCTAGGATCCACCCTTCATCATGCAGAGCTTCCTCAATATTCTTAGGTTCAATTTCAGAAAGAAGTGCAAGATTGTTCAAGCTTCTGAGCCTTGATCTTGTTCTAACTCCTTCTGAAGTATCTCCTATGATTTGCTCTCTTGGATGATGAGTCTTGTATCTCCAGTCACGATTGTGAGGAGGTACAAACTCTGTCTGAGACTCAACAATATTGGTCTAAGAAGGTCCAGCTTCAGAAACAGACTCAGTCTGTTGCTCAGCAGGTCCTTCAGATGATCTTTCAGATTTAACATCTGGATTAATCTCCATACCTGCAAAATCCTCTTCTAGATCTGATAGTTCCCTATCATTCTCCTTAAAGTCATTGAATCTTACATGAATAGATTCTTCCACAGCTAAAGTTCTTAAGTTATATACTCTGTAAGCTTTAGAAGTTTCAGAATATCCAATAAAGAAACCTTTATCATACTTAGCATCAAATTTTCCTAAATCATCTTTAGTGTTAAGTATAAAACACTCACATCCAAAGATATGAAAGTAGGAAATGTTGAGCTTTCTTCCTTTCCACAATTCATATGGAGTCCTTTTGAGAATTGGTCTTACCAAAATTCTGTTTTGAATGTAACATGTTGTGTGAACAACTTCTGCCCAAAAGGATCTAGGTAGGTTGCTTGAAATGAGCATGGTTCTCCCCATCTCTTGCAGGCTTCTGTTCTTTCTCTCAACAACCCCATTTTGCTGAGGTGTTCTAGCCACAGAGAAATTGTGTGAGATCCCATTCTCATCACAGAACAGTCTGAAGCTTGAGTTTTCAAACTCTCCACCATGATCACTTCTGATAGCAGAAATGTAGATTCCTTTTTCATTCTGCACCTTCTTACAGAATTTTGTGAAATTCTCAAAGGTTTCCTCTTTGCTTCTTAGGAATATAACCCATGTGAATCTTGTGTAGTCATCAACAATGACCAATCCATATTTCTTTTTGCTAAGACTCTCAGTTCTAGTTGGTCCAAACAAATCCATGTGAAGCAATTCCAAAGGTCTGCTAGTTGAAACAACATTTTTACTCTGAAAAGAGTGTCTTGTTTGTTTCCCTTTCAGACAATTTTCACATAAAATATCAGATTTGAATGAAAGCTTGGGTAAGCCTTTAACCAGATTGTGTTTGGTTAGCTTTTAGATTAATCTCAAGGTGGCATGCCCAAGTTTCTGATGCCAAATCTATTTTTCATCTTCAATTGAAACAAAACACTTCACATTTTGACTTGCAAGTTCCTCTAGATCAATCTTGTACACATTATTGTGTCTCTTAGCAGAAAAGAGGATATGATCTGAAGCATCTTTGACTATACATCCTTCTTTGGTGAAAGGCACATCATATCCACTGTCACATAATTGACTTACGCTCAGAAGATTGTGTTGTAAACCTTCAACAAGAAGTACATTCTTAATCAGGGAAAGAAGAGTCATACCTACTGTCCCAATGCCACTGATCTTCCCTTGCTGATTTCCACCAAAGGTGACCACTCTACCAGCTTTGGGTCTAAGGTTTTGGAACAAACACCTTTCTCCCGTCATGTGTCGCGAGCACCCACTGTCCAGGTACCATTTGTGGTGTTTCTTTATCCTGTTAAACACATCTGCAATAGGAACAATTAAACTCTTAGGTACCCATACCTTCTTGGGTCCTCTTTTGTTAGTTTTGGGTCTTGTTTCCTTTTGTGTGATGTGAACCCAACCGGGTAAGAATAAAGAAGATGGTGACATGGCTTTAAATGAAGTGACAGTTGCATTTAAATGCAACTACCAGTTAAAGAGCCATCATTTATCATGGAGGAAGGCCATGTGGGGCGGCCAACATAGTCCTTAATTTGCTGATTTAATTAGTTTTATTTGCTTTCAATAAACTTGGAGTTACAAGACATAAAGTTTAATTTTCTGGTGGTTACGTTTCCTATTCTGGTGGTTACAAGACAAGGTTATAATGTTGTTTATTTGCATTAAAATCTTGTGTAATAGCCGTTAGGGAGGCTTACCTTTTGTGCATGAATCTGGTCCGATTTGAGGCTACATGGAGACCTTCCAACAAGCAAAAGTTGGGCGGCTACATGTGCATGGGAGGATGAGTTATATTCCTTCAATGTTGTGGCCAACAAGTGAGTAAATGGCTGAGTCATAAGCCATTATTTTGTGCGGCCAACATGTGCTTTTCATGGCTGAATTATGTGTCATCAAAGGGAGGTTATGAAGGTTGTAATTGGCTGAATGAATTGTCATCAAAATTGCGGCCAACATTCATGAGATGGGGGTTACAAATTGAAGGCAAACTTAACCACAAGGGGGTGTTATGGGTGGCCACTTCATGGCTGATTCAATAGCCCAATTATTCTATGTTTGGTGGTTACAATTCAAAGGTTAATGCAGCCATATGTGCCAAGAAAATCTGGCTGGATTTTGCGGCCAAATAAGCTAGGAATAGGCCTAGTTTTAGCTAGTTAATTTACCACTTTCTTTATTTACTTTTTAGTAATTTAATTAGGGATGCATGGGAAGTGTGTAAGGGTATTTTTGGGAGTATTTTGGGCGTGAAGGTGCAGCTGATTGCATGGCCCTAATTAACCTTGTAAACTCTATAAATACATGCTTCATGCATGCAAGAAAAGTTAGATGTGTTTATGCCAAGTTTATCAATATAAGTGAAAGTGATTTTCTCTTTAGTGAAAGTGATTTTCTCTAAATTTCTTGCTAGTCAAGAGTTGAAGATTATCAAAGGTTCTTCACCTTTGTGTGTGTATCTTCAAGGACTTATCTTTCAAGTCTTGAAAGTGTGATGTCCACCATCTATCTCTTCTATTTCTTCTACGTTTTTATTTGTTCAAAAACATATTTTTCCTATACGTATTACTTGATTTATATGTGATTTATTCTTCAAGTTTTCAAAGGGTGAATTTCGTTTTGGCAAGGTTACTTTTTGCTACTCATCTATCTCAATTTTAATTGGTGTTAGAAAATCAAGAAAGAAAAAGAAAAAAAAGAATATAGCAAAAGAAAAGAAAAATAAAATATTGCAAAGAATAGAAAAAGTGCTTGTTAAGAAAAAAGATATTTTTATTCAGAATTTTCTAAGGTCCATGCAAAAATAGAACCTCAAGGTTCATATCATTGTGTCTGCACTGAGACTGAACATTTGTCCAGGCTTGCCACAATTGGAACACCCATTACCTTTCTTAGGTACTTTTTCAGGCACTATAATTTAAGGATTCGGAAGAAGATGTTTCTGAATAACCTAAACCACTTTTGTCTAAGGAATGCCTTTGAGAGCCCAATAATCTATTCAGATTATCAGTTCCTTTGACAAATCTGGCTAGATCCAGAGTTAATTCTTTAATCTCGCTTTTGAGTTTTTTATTTTCTTTCACAAGATTATCAGAATTACTTGGATCTTGTTGAAGTAGCCTTTCCTTGAGAGCAAGATTTTCTTTTTGCAACTTCTCATTTTCTTCAGCAGCTTGAGTAAAAGCTCTTGAAAGTTCTTTAAATTCATTAAAAACTTCTCTGCTACTTTCAACAAGGTCATCATATTGATCTTGCAAAGTTTGTGGAATTACCTCAGAATCTGAACTGTCTGAGGAGGGTAGACTTGCCATCAAACACAGGTTTGCTTCTTCTGAAGTATCATCCTCTTCTTCTGAAGTGGAATCATCCAGATCTTCCCATGTAGCCATAAATCCTTTCTTCTTCTTGAAGAACTTCTTCTTCTGAAAGGCTAGCTTACTTAGCTTTGGGCAATCAGCCTTCATATGACCTGGCTATTTGCACTCAAAACAGGTAATTTTATCAGTGTTAAAAGAATCTCTACCTGATTTACCTGGTTTTGAACTAGAAGGTTGAGATCTTCTGAATCTCCCTTTTCTTTGCAGCATCTTTTTTATTTTCTTTCTGAGAAGAGCAAGATCATCATCTTCTGAACAACCTTCAGATTCAGTATCACCATCTGAAGTGTCCTCTGCTTGCATAGCCTTCATGCTACCATGCCTAGGTTGTCTGGCCTTTGAGTTCAATGCCAGTGATTTCTTCTTGGTGTCATCTTCCCCAAGTTCAAGCTCATGAACTTTAAGAGAGCCAAATAGTTCCTCCATTCTAAGAGAATTTAAATCTTTGGCCTCTTGAATGGTTGTAACTTTGGGTCTCCAGGACTTTGGCAAACTCCTTAGAATCTTTCGATTGTTGTCTCCAGATTCAAAGGTTCTACCTAAAGACCTGAGTCCATTGGTTATTGTCTGAAATCTTCCAAACATTTGGTCTATGGTTACAGACTCTTCCATCTTGAACATCTCATACTGGTGTACAAGCATGCTGATCTTGGATTGCTTGACAGTTTCAGTCCCTTCATGAGCAGCTGTAAGTGTATCCCAGATCTCCTTGGAAGATGAACATCCATGAACCTTTTCATATTCTGATTTGTTCAAAGAACATATCAGATAGAGTTTGGCCTTGGCATTTAACTGAACTCTAGCCTTCTGCTCTAAAGTCCATTCAGCCTTAGGTATGGGCACTCCAGCATGCATAGGAACATAGTCTCCATCAGTGACCACATCCCATACATCAATGTTGTTGCTCTCAATGAACAACTTCATACAATCCCTCCAGTAGTGGTAATCCACTCCATTGAATGCATGGGGTCTCGTAATAGAGGCTCCTTCAGTGATGTACTGTCTGTTGCTGTTGGAAGGTTCCATTTGATCTGACCTCTGCACTGATTAGGTGCTAACCCCGAGGTTAAGCTCTGGTACCAACTGAAAATACACACAGGGAAACACTAGAAGGGGGGTTGAATAGTGTTTCAATGGAAACCTTAAGTTTTTGAAAAACTTTTTCAGAAAGATGTTTCAGAAGGTCTTCAGACGATGAATTATGATCTGAAGTTTTTCTCTGTTTCTTCTGAACGTTAAGTTCAAACTTAAATTTGTTTGCAAATATATTTGATGGAGGTTAAGGTTCTCTGATTAAAATACTTTTCACACCCCTTTTGGTTAGAAGATAAACTGAATTCACAGAGTTTAAGGGAAAGAGAGAACACAACCAAATTTATCATGGTTCACTCACTTCCACTGTGAGCTACGTCCAGTCCCAGAGGCCAACCACCAACGGATTTCCACTATTCTTGCAAGAATTACAAGTATTCTTTTCTGTCAAGCCTCTTCAGGATCTATCACAGGTATTCTTTCTTTCACCAAGCCTCTTTAGGCTCTCAAACACTTAACCAAGTGTGAAACCCAAATATTCTTTTATATAGAAAGTGATGAGAATCTGAGGGGGTTGGATTCGTTTTACGGATCTATCTAGGTTGGAATGCTCATAATTAGAAAATTTGGAAAATGGTTTAAATAAGAAAATGGAAAAAGGTAAGAAGATGGAATGGAAATTTAAAGACGTCACACTTCCAAGGATGGAAGATAAGCCTAAGAGTTATACACACAAAGGGATGAAGGACCTTTGATAAAACTCAATTCTTGGTTAACAAGAAAATAAGAGAAACACTCTCCAATTGAAAATTCTGAATTAAACTTAACTTAACAATTCTGCATGCCTTGTACGTACTATTTATAGTCCATGCGCACCATGCAAGGCTCTTTGCATTCAGCCAGATTACTACCTCTAATAATTCTACTAATGGATATTAAAAACTTAGAGAAAAACTACCGGCAAAGCATTAAACAATCAGCCTACAATTTACCCACATGTGGCCGCATATTTACACATAGTTTTGTAACAACCAACAAGAAATAAAAAGGCTAATGATTCAGCCATGGATTAGCTGCTCCAAATTGAAGACATAACAACCCCAAAATTGATTGCTAGTTGCTCCATCAATTTGTAACCTCCCATGTGTTAAATGTTGACCGCCCCCTTTAAGTGTTGTAACAACTCTTCATTGCCAAATTATTTTGTAACTCCCCTTGTCTCTTGAATCATAATTCAGCCTTCAAGTCCCTTAACTGGCCGCCCCATGTGATGAAATTGATTCAGCCATTTATTTAATTAATTGAAACAAGAAATAAACTCAGCCAACTTCCTCTTCAATTTTACCTGGTTGGATTCACATCATACCCTCCTTCTTCGAGAAGATTCGTCCCGAATCTTAAGGCTTTACTTTCCTACTAATTTATTTGCTAATAAATTAAAACAAACAATCTCAACCTCCTGGATCAAACACAACTTGTACAAATTCAGATTTGTTCCTATCTTCTTCATGCTTCAAAGAAGTCTTCCTCTGGAGTGCACAAACCCAAAAACCAGATTCAAGAGAAATTCTTCTTTTATGTTGGACCTGCAAATTTGATTTTCCAAACAGAAATATTGTAGTCCCAAAAGGCTTTTGAAAATGTGTTGTATGATTATTATATAACCAAGCAAACGTTTCCATGTTTTCGTTTGCAAAATCCTCTTGAAATTGGCTTCCAAAAGTGGGCTGGATGTACAGTGATGCTTGAGGAACAATGTTGACAAACTTCCTCTTCAAGCATGGAAGTAGGTGTGTTTCATTCAAAGATCCATCCTTTTGTTCCTGTAAAATAACATCAGAAATAATAGAAGAAAAATCATTAACAAATAAATTTTCCTCGCTCCTTTTCTCTAATTCTTTTTCTTTTTCTTCTCTTTTTCTCTGTTCTTCTTTTTCTTTCTCTTTTCTTTCTTTTTCTTCTTTTTCTATTCTTTCTTTTTCTCTCATATGCTCTTCTCTTTCTTTTTCTATTTTTATTTTCAATGTCAACTGATCAGCACGTACAAAGTCGGATGATAGACAAATCAACTTGATCTTTCGTCCGCCATGCACAAAAGAAATAGAAGGCCTCTCAGGATTTGTACTTTTATTGTACAACCATGACCTCCCTAATAGCATATGGCATGTCTCCATGGGTGCAATATCACAAAGAACTTCGTCTTCATATTTCCCAATAGAGAATTTAATCGTTGCTTGTCCATTTGCAGTAGGCAGGTGTAACTTCTCAACCACCCTGTTGCTCACAACATTTCTAAAGTTGAATTGATCTATTGCAACCAAGAACAAATGACCTTCGAAGGAACACCTGGTATAGTAAAATTCCATCTCCATTCCAAACCCAGAGCCGAAGCTTTGATACCAAATGATGAGAACCTTGATGTTCTCTTTTTCATGGACCTTAGAAAATTTCTGAGTAAACAACACTTTTCTTTATACTAAAATTTCACCTGTGATGTCTATGCATTTATCAAGTATAGACATCCAATTCCCAGGTTAGATGACCTTCTTGATGAATTGTATGGTGCATGTGTGTTTAGTAAAATTGATTTAAAAAGTGGCTATAATCAGATTAGGATTAAAGAGGGTGATGAATGGAAAACAGCCTTTAAAACAAAATATGGTTTATATGAATGGTTAGTTATGCCTTTTGGATTAACTAATGCTCCTAGTACTTTCATGAGATTGATGAACCATGTTTTATGGGAATTCATAGGAAAATTTGTGGTTGTGTATTTTGATGACATACTTATCTATAGCACTTCTTTGGATATGCATGTTAATCATTTAAAATCTGTGTTGGATGTGCTAAGAAAAGAGAATTTGTATGCTAATCTTGATAAATGCATATTTTGTACCAACCATGTTATTTTCTTGGGATTTGTTGTAAGCTCCAAGGGAGTTCAAGTGGATGAGGAAAAGGTAAAGGCCATTCAAGAGTGGTCAACACCTAAAATGTGAGTGAAGTAAGAAGCTTTCATGGATTAGCAAGTTTCTATAGGAGATTTGTTAAAGACTTTAGTACTCTTGCTGCACCATTAAATGAAATTGTTAAAAAAAATGTGGGGTTTCATTGGGGAGAGAAGCAAGAGGCGGCCTTTGCTGCCCTTAAGGATAGGCTCACCCATGCGCCTATATTAACCTTGCCTAATTTTTCTAAATCTTTTGAATTGGAATGTGATGCATCAAATGTAGGCATAGGGGCTGTTTTGTTACAAGAAGGACATCCAATTGCTTATTTTAGTGAGAAATTAAGTGGAGCTGCACTTAATTATTCTACTTATGATAAGGAATTGTATGCTTTGGTTAGAGCTCTAAAAACATGGAAACATTACTTGATACCCAAAGAGCTTGTCATACATAGTGATCATGAGTCCTTAAAATATTTGAAAGGACAAGGAAAACTAAACAAAAGCCATGCTAAATGGGTAGAGTATTTAGAGCAATTTCCATATGTGATCAAACATAAGAAAGGTAAAGGAAACATAGTAGCTGATGCGCTTTCTAGGAGGTATGCATTGTTATCTATGTTAGAAACAAAATTTTTTGGACTTGAATCTTTGAAAAGTATGTATGAGAATGATGATGATTTTGCTGAAATTTTTGCTGCATGTGAGAAATTCTCTGAAAATGGGTATTTTAAGCAAAATGGATTTTTGTTTAAAATGAGTAAATTGTGTGTACCTAAGAGCTCCATTAGAGAATTACTTGTGCATGAATCACATGAGGGGGGATTGATGGGTCATTTTGGAATACAAAAGACTTTGGAAATTTTACAAGAACATTTCTTTTGGCCCCACATGAAACGTGATGTGCAAAAATTTTGTGAAAATTGCATAGTGTGTAAGAAAGCAAAATCAAAGGTACAACCTCATGGATTCTATACACCTTTGCCTGTACCAGAATATCCTTGGGCTGATATTTCCATGGATTTTGTTTTAGGACTTCCTAAAACAAAGAATGGAAAAGATTCTGTGTTTGTTGTTGTTGACAGGTTTTCAAAGATGGCTCATTTCATATCTTGCAAGAAGGTGGACGATGCTTGTCACGTGGCTGACTTATTTTTCAAAGAAATAGTAAGGCTACATGGTTTGCCAAGAAGCATAGTGAGTGATAGGGATGTTAAATTCCTTAGCCATTTTTGGAGGACTCTGTGGGGGAAGCTTGGAACTAAGCTGCTGTTTTCTACTACTTGTCACCCCCAGACTGATGGGCAAACAGAAGTAGTAAACAGAACATTGGGCATATTACTTAGGACAATTTTAAATAAAAATATTAAGTCATGGGAGGAATGTTTGCCTCATGTTGAATTTGCTTACAATAGGGCTATCCATAGTACTACAAATTGTTCTCCATTTGAGATAGTATATGGTTTTAACCCTTTAACTCCTCTTGATTTATTACCTTTGCCTAACATTTCTATGTTTAAGCATGATGAGGGGCAGGCCAAGGCAGAATATGTCAAGAAAATGCATGAACAAGTGAAGGCACAAATTGAAAAGAAGAATGAGGTTTATGCTAAACAAGCCAACAAGGGAAGAAAGAAAGTTGTCTTCCAACCTGGTGATTGGGTATGGGTTCATATGCGCAAGGAAAGGTTCCCTGAACAAAGAAAATCCAAACTTCTACCTAGGGGAGATGGACCTTTTCAAGTGCTGGAAAGAATCAATGACAACGCCTACAAAATTGACCTCCCTGGTGAGTATCAAATTAGTGCAACTTTCAATGTTTCTGATTTATCCCTTTTTGATGCAGATGAAGGAGATAAAAATTTGAGGACAAATTCTCTTCAAGAGGGGGGAAGTGATGAGGACATGACCCAAAGCAAGGCACTTGAAGGACTTGGAGGACCCATGACCAGGGCAAGAGCAAAGAAGGCAAAGGAAGCATTGCAGCTGTTAGTAACAACCCTGCAAGAAAAGGGCGCAGACTTTAAGGAATACACCTCTAAAATTGTTGTTTGTCTTAAACAAGGGGAAGAGTATGGTAACATGGAAATCAATGAAGTCCAGTTACCATTAATGAAGTCCAAATGCACTTGAATGCAAGAAGAAAGGGGGTAGGAGGCGGCTAGGTGGGTTGGACGGCTAAGAGGAATGCATGGGTGGAATCTTTGTTTTGCTTTATTGTTTTCAATAAACACATGTGGCTGAATCAATATTACATTAAGGTGGCTGAATGTTACAAAGGAAGAATGATGAGGAATCAATGAGTAACCGTTGCTAGGAGACAAGAGAGTTAATGCTGGGAGGTTACAACTTGGAGGAAGATGGTGGGCGGCCAACAAGGATGTACTTGGCTGATTTTCCATCCTCATTGTGGGCGGCCAACAAGGACTTAAAGGGCTGAATTGTAACCATCAAAAGAGGAATGAATTGGCTGCATGATGACTCATAAAAGGGCGACTACAATTCACACATTGAAGGGCATGAATGGGTGATCAAAGCACATCAATGAGGGGCGGCCAATGCACATAATTTCTATTCAATTTGTAACTTCATTTTGCTGAGTTGTAAGGTGAGAATTGCGGCCAACCTATGAGGATATTTGGCTGAATTCTTACTTAGGTTTTTGATCCATAAAACCTAGTGTAAAGGGGCAGCCACATGGACAAGTAGGCTAGGGTTTTTAACTAGTTGTTGGGGGTTTCATGTTTTTGTTTTAATAAATATTTAGAGGTTAATTTGATAGGTTAAAATGCTGAATGTAAGAGGCCATGCATGGTGCGCATGAGGCCTATTTAAGAAGCATGCAAACCATGCAAAGAAACTAGAATGTTTTTGCTAAAAGATTATCAATCAAAAGAGAGTGTTTCTCTTGATTTCTTGACTTGTCAAGTGTGAGGTTTATCAAAGGTTCTTCACCTTTGTGTGTTTAATCTCAAGGATTTATCTTTCAAACCTTGAAAGTGTGACATCCATTTCTTCTTCTCTTCTTATTTTCTTTTGTTATTCTTATTCAAGAAACGGATTTCTATGCGTGAGAGCTTGCATGTGAGTGATTTACAATTCAAGTTCAAAGGGCCTAGTTATATTTCTTGTTGAGGAAAAGAGTTCTTTCACAAGCATTATTTTAGTACGTTTTAAAATTTCAAGCAAAGAAAAATCAAAGAAAATAGAACAAAGAAAAGAAAATACAAGTGTTTCAGGAAAAGTACAAGTTTCAGCCTCATATTTCTAAAGGTCCTAATATTTCGAACATGATGGTTCATATCATTTATGATGAGGAGTCAAAGTAGTCAAAATACTAGGAGGAATCATGACAGGGGCGCAAACAAGAAAGGCAAAGGAGGTTGAAGAAGGAGGAAGCATTAATGAAGCTACAGTTGCATTTAATGCAACTACCAGTTGAAGCACTTCCAAGCCAATGATGTGGGTCACATATGCTAATTGTGGACGACCATTTTCTTTATGTTTTTGCTGAATTATTAGTTTAATTTTTGCTTTCAATAAGCTTGGGGGAGTTACAAGACACAAGGTTTAAGTTTTGGGTGGTTATGTTTCCTATTTTAATGGTTACAAAACATGATGATAATGAGGATAAATTGCATTAAAATTATGTTTTATAGCCGTTGGAAGAAAGCTTGCAAGGAGTGCATGAACCTAGCCATATTTTGAGTTACATGGAAGCCTAATTCCTCATCCAAGTGTGCGGCCACATTTGCTTGTTTTGGCTGAATAATGAGTCTTCAAGGAGGGCCAACAAGGTGGTAAATAGCTGCATGAATGATCATCAAAGTGGCGGCCAACATTCAAGAGTTGGGAGTTACAAATTGAAGCCAAACTTAATCACCATGGGCTGTTTTGGGCGGCCACTTCTTGGCTGAAACAAATGGCCAATTATTTCATGTTTTGGAGGTTACAAATCAAGGAATATTCAGCCACATGTGCAAGGAAAGGCTGGCTGGTTTTTGCGGCTAAACAAGTTAGGAAAAGACCTAGTTTCTAGTTAATTAGTTTACTACTTTCCTTATTTATTTTTGTAGTAAAAATTAAGTATGCATGGGAATTATTTAAGGGGCATTTTGGGAAGAATGGGGCGTGTAACCCTAGTTGGTTGCATGACTTATGAATCACT
This sequence comes from Sesbania bispinosa, assembly GCA_026901365.1. Taxonomy (NCBI): domain Eukaryota; kingdom Viridiplantae; phylum Streptophyta; class Magnoliopsida; order Fabales; family Fabaceae; genus Sesbania; species Sesbania bispinosa. The sequence continues at coordinate 159,166 of QLOH01000765.1, read as the reverse complement.
TGTAACTCTTATAAATTCATGCTTCATGCATACAAGAAAGGTAAGAATGAATTATGCAAAAGAAATTTCCTTTACTTTGAGAGTGTTTCTCTTAGTTTCTTGCTAGTCAAGAGTTGAGAATTTATCAAAGGATCCTTCCTTTGTGTGTATGTTCTCAGGGACTTATCTTTCAAGTCTTTGGAAGTGTGACGTCCTTTCCTATCTTTCTCATTTCTTCTTTCATTTTCTTCTACTGTGTTACTACGTTTAGCTTGAACAAAAACTTAACTTTCTTCATGAGTTTTCTTGAATCATATGTGACTTATTTTTCAAGGAATCAAAGTTGATTACACGTTTTTGTGACAAGGAATTTCTTGGTTATCTTTGTTTATTTCAATATCATTGAGTTACGTAGCAAAAGAAAAGAAAATAGAAAAGAAAAAGAAAATATCAAAGGAAAAAGTATAAAAAAAAGGGAAATAGAATTGTTATCAAGAAATGATATGAACCTTGAGGTTCTATTTTTATGGACCTTGGAATTTTTTCGGATAATAGAGAACTTTACGTAAACACTTCTTGCTTTGCAAGGAAAATAAACAATATTTTTGTTCTTTTTCTTTACGCACGTACGTAACTATTTTTCTTTTCTTTTCTTTTCTTTTCTTTTCTTTGATGTACGTATACCAAATAACCAAAACAAGAAATTGACAAGGAAATAATCAATAACAATAAGAATCCTTAGGAATACTTGAAGATTAAATCACATAATAATCAAGAAACGTAGAGGAAATAAAGTAACTGATTATATCAGATAGTAAAAGAAATAACTAGAAAACTGATAAATGGACGTCACACTTTCATGAATTGAAAGATAAGTCCATGAAGATGATCACACAAAGGTATATGAACCTTTGATAACCTTCACTCTTGACTAGCAAGAAAGATAGAGAAATTCACTCTCTCTAAGTAAGAAATTCACTTTCTAATTTTGACAGCAATTTTGCATAAACTTCAATCTTATTTTGTGCATGCATGAAGCATGTATTTATAGGATTTACAAGGTGAAATTAGGGTTGTGCAACCAGCTATGTTACACGCCTAAATCATCCCCAAAATGCCCCTTTACACACTTCCCATGCAACCCTAAACATATTCTAGGAAATAAATAAATTAAAAGACAATTTAGCTATTAAAACTCAACCTAACTAGGCTTAGATGGCTGAATTTCCATTCAGATTTTTATGGCACATGTGGGCTGAATTATTCCTTGAAATGTAACACCAAATATGGAGTAAATTGGCTATTGAATCAGCCTTCATGTGGCCGCCCCAAACAGCTAAGATTCTTCAAGAGTTGGCTGCCAACTTCAATGCTATTCATGCTCCAATTCAATGGCTTGTTGGAACTCTTTTATGGCTTTTTACTCATCAAAATTCTGCACATGTTTCATGCTTCTTTTGCTGACTCATGAGGCTCCTTTCATACCAAAAACGTGACCAGATTCATGCACCAAGTCAGCCCATTCCAACGGCTATAAACATGAAGTTTAATGCCATTACATCCATGTTTTGTAACCACCCAAGTAGGAAACATAACCATTCAAACCATGAAGTCTATTGTCTTGTAACTTCCCTATTATTATTGAAACAAATTAAAAACAACATTCAGCAAATTAAAAGAAAGAATGGCCGCCCACCATCATCCAATGTGGCCGCCCACAATGCCACATCATTGGCTTGCAAATGCTTCAATTATCAGTTGCATGAAATGCAACTGATTCTTCATCAATTAAGCTATCCTCTTCAACTTGAGTGCAATTAATGAACTTAAGATTTTCATTAATGTTTTGCTCACTTTGAGTTGGAACTTCTTTAATGATGACTTGGAGTGCCTCCTTAGCCTTCCTAGCTTGTGCCCTTGTCATGGGCCCACCTAGTCTGCTGACTGCCTGACTGATGTCCACATCACGCCCCCCTTCTTGAAAAGGATTTGTCCTCAAATCTGAAGGGTTCTCACCTGCATCAAAAAGAGTTAAGTCAGCAACATTAAAGGTAGCACTAACATTATACTCACCAGGCAAGTCTATTTTGTAGGCATTGTCATTGATCCTCTCAAGCACTTGGAAAGGCCCATCTCCCCTAGGTTGAAGCTTTGATTTTCTTTGTTCTGGGAATCTTTCTTTGCGCATGTGAATCCACACCCAATCTCCTGGTTGGAACACCATCTTCTTTCTTCCTTTGTTTGCTTGTTTGGCATAGCTCTCATTTTTCTTTTCAATTTGAGCCTTAACCTTCTCATGCATCTTCTTGACAAAATCAGCCTTAGCTTGCGCTTCTTTTTGCTTAAACATCGAAATATTAGGCAAAGGTAATATATCAAGTGGAGTTAAAGGATTAAATCCATAAACTACTTCAAATGGTGAACAATTAGTAGTGCTATGGATAGCCCTATTATAAGCAAACTCAACATGAGGCAAACAATCCTCCCAAGCTTTAATGTTTTTGTTTAGAATGGTTCTAAGCAAAGTCCCTAGTGTCCTATTAACCACTTCTGTTTGTCCATCAGTTTGGGGATGACAAGTAGTAGAAAATAGTAACTTAGTTCCAAGCTTTCCCCATAAAGTCCTCCAAAAATGACTCAAAAATTTTGAGTCCCTATCACTCACAATGCTTCTTGGTATTCCATGTAATCTGACTATTTCCTTGAAAAATAAATCTGCTACATGGCAAGCATCATCCACCTTCTTGCATGGTATAAAGTGAGCCATTTTTGAAAACCTGTCAACCACAACAAAAACAGAATCTCTTCCACTCTTTGTTTTTGGAAGCCCCAAAACAAAGTCCATGGAAATGTCAATCCAAGGAAATTCAGGAACAGGTAAAGGAGTATATAAACCATGTGGTTTAACTTTAGACTTAGCCTTTTTGCATACAATACATTGGTCACATATCTTATGAACGTCACGTTTCATATTTGGCCAATAAAAATTATCTTGCAAAATTTCTAAAGTCTTTTGCACTCCAAAATGTCCCATTAACCCCCTCTTATGCGATTCCCTCACAAGCATTTCCCTTATGGAACTTTTAGGCACACACAATTTATTTCCCTTAAACAAAAAATCATTATGCCTTAAAAATCCATTTTCTGATTTTTTAACACATGCCACATATAACTCAGCAAAATCCACATCATCACAATACATGTCTTTCAAAGATTCAAGTCCATATAGTTTAGAAGCAAAACATGTCTCCTAGAAAGAGCATCAGCAACTATATTTCCTTTTCCCTTTTTATGTTTTATGACGTATGGAAATTGTTCTAAAAATTCCACCCACTTAGCATGCCTTTTATTTAATTTTCCTTGGCCTTTTAAATACTTCAAAGATTCATGATCACTATGAATTACAAATTCCTTAGGGAGTAAATAGTGTTGCCAAGTTTTAAGAGCCCTTACCAAAGCATATAATTCCTTATCATAGGTAGAATAATTAAGTGATGGTCCACTTAATTTCTCACTAAAATAAGCAATTGGATGCCCTTCTTGCAATAAAACAGCACCAATTCCAACATTAGAAGCATCACACTCCAATTCAAATGATTTTGCAAAATTTGGTAAGGCTAGAATAGGCGCATGTGTGAGCCTATCCTTGAGGGCAGCAAAGGCCGCCTCTTGCTTCTCCCCCCATTTGTATCCCACATTCTTTTTCACAATTTCATTAAGGGGTGCAGCCAAGGTGCTAAAATCCTTAACAAATCTCCTATAGAAACTTGCTAAGCCATGAAAGCTTCTCACCTCACTCACATTCTTAGGTGTTGGCCATTCTTGAATAGCCTTCACCTTTTCCTCATCCACTTGAACCCCCTTGGAGCTCACAACAAAACCCAAGAAAACAACATGGTTGGTACAAAATATGCATTTCTCAAGATTAGCATACAAATTTTCCTTTCTTAACACATCCAAAACAGATTTAATATGTTCAACATGCATATCTAAAGAAGTGCTATAGATAAGGATATCATCAAAGTACACAACCACAAATTTTCCTATGAACTCTCTCAAAACATGGTTCATTAATCTCATAAAAGTGCTAGGCGCATTAGTTAATCCAAAAGGCATAACTAACCACTCATACAAACCATATTTTGTTTTGAAAGCAGTTTTCCATTCATCACCCTCTCTTATCCTAATCTGATTATAACCACTTTTCAAATCAATTTTTGTAAACAAACATGCACCATACAATTCATCAAGAAGGTCATCTAACCTGGGAATTGGATGTCTATACTTGATGGTGATGTTGTTTATGGCTCTACAATCAGAACACATCCTCCAAGTTCCATCTTTCTTTGGTACCAATATGACTGGTACAGCGCATGGACTCATGCTATCCCTCACCCATCCTTTGCTAATGAGCTCTTTTACTTGCCTTTCAATTTCTTTGGTCTCTTGAGGATTACTCCTATAGGCTGGCCGATTTGGCAAAGAGGCTCCTGGAATTAAGTCTATGTGATGCTCAATTCCTCTCAAAGGTGGTAAGCCATCAGGAACATTTTCTGGAAAGACATCCACATATTCCTGCAAAAGAGATTTAACTACAGAAGGCAATTCAAATTTTTCAAATTGGTTAGCAGTTAAAAGAAAGTGAGTATCCAACAATAAGTAAAGAGGTTGTCTTGTACATAACACTCTCCTCACTTCTCTTTCTTTTGCTAAACAAAGCTGTTTACCCTCTTGTATTTCTCTCTTTTTCTTTTGGCTCTCTTCTTTTTCAATCAATCTTTCTTGTACAATTTTCTCTCTTAATTTTTTTTGATCCTCACTAACCTCTCTAGGTGTTAATGGTCTCAAAACAATTTTCTTATCTTGGTACATGAAAGAGATTTTATTGGTAAAGCCATTATGAATAGCTTTAGTGTCAAACTGCCAAGGTCTCCCAAGAAGAACGTGGCTGGCCTCCATAGGTACCACATCACAAAGTACCTTGTCTTGATATTTCCCTATAGAAAAAGGAATTTCAGCCTGCATGCGCACATGTACTTCATCTCCTTCACTAAGCCATTGGAGCTTATATGGCCTAGGATGAGGTTATGTGTCCAATCTCATTTTATTCACCAATCTGGAACTAACAACATTAGTACAGCTACCTCCATCAATAATAACCAAACAAACCTTACCATTGATTGAACATCTAGTGTGAAAGATGTTCTCTCTTTGGCACTCTTCTTTGCTCACGGTTTGGCTTCCTAGAAGCCTCCTAATCATGTAGACTTCTCCCACAACAACACCTGTATCATCATCACTGGGCTCATCCTCCTCAACATCAGATTCGCTTGTGTACTCTCCATTGTCCTTAAGAAGAATGGTCTTCTTAGTAGGACACTCATAGGCATAGTGACCTTTTCCTTGACACCTGAAACAAGTCAAATCTCTACCTTTCTTTGTACCCTGTTCAGCGTCCTTTTGTTGTACCTTCCCTTGGGAAGATGATGTTGATGCTCCTTGGTTGGTTAGCTCTACAACCTCCTTTTTAACCTTGTCTCTCCAATTTGTAGGCAAAGTATTAGAACTCCTCCTTGCAACCCCTTTTCTTTTTAATTGTTGCTCCACCTGAAGGGCTTTGTGCAAAAGGTCCTCCATTTCTACAAATTCCTGTAACTCAACAATATCTCTAATGTCACTACTCAAACCATGTAAGAAACGTACCATAGTAATTTCTGGATCCTCCTCAATGTTGGCTTGAGTTAACAGCATCTCCATCTCCTTATAGTACTCCTCCACTCCTTTACTCCCTTGAGTAAGCCTTTGTAACCTTAGCTTCAAGTCACGTTGGAAACTAGAGGGAACATATCGTTTCCTCATAATTCTTTTCATTTCAACCCAAGTTTCCACCATTGGTTCCTCATCTCTGCGCCTCTCCCTTTGCAACTTGTTCCACCAAATAAGAGCATAGTCAGAAAACTCAGTAGTAGCAAGTTTTACCTTTTGAGTTTCTGTGTAGGTGTTGCAAGCAAAGACATGCTCAATCTTGAGCTCCCATTCCAAGTATGCTTCTGGATCACTGCGTCCTTTGAAAGCTGGTATAGTTAACTTGACATCTTGAATCCTTTCTTCATTTCTTGGTGGTGGTGGTGGTATTTCTTCTTCCTCCTACCGTTCAGGTTGTGGTCTAATTTCCAATGCATCTAATCTAGCATGCAGCTCATCATATTGTTGCTTCATTGACATCTCCAATTGCTGGTACATTGCAGTAATTTGCAATTGTAGATCACGATTCTCCACCTTTTTTTCTGTCATAGTAACAAAGAACAAGTAATAGAGAAAAATAAAAATAAGAGTTAACTGTTTAGAACTCACCAACACTCGTGTATCACACACAAAAAAATTGGCTTTTTCTATAATGTAACACTCTTGCCTTTTTCCTCTCTATTTCTCTTATTTTTCTTACCACGTCAATGAGGAGAAAATCAAACAATTCACAACCTGTATGTTAGCCAAGAAAATAACACAAGAAAAGCTAACAAGAAAATAAAACAAGAAAAGCTAACAAGAAAAGTTAGGAAAGAATAATCAGAAAAAAAAAATTCTAGTAACCGGAGCTCTGATACCAAATGATATGAAGCTTGAGGTTTTATTTTTATGGACCTTAGAATTTTTTCGGATAATAGAGAACTTTACGTAAACACTTCTTGCTTTGCAAGGAAAATAAACAATATTTTTGTTCTTTTTCTTTACGCACGTACGTAACTATTTTTCTTTTCTTTTCTTTTCTTTGATGTACGTATACCAAATAACCAAAACAAGAAATTGACAAGGAAATAATCAATAACAATAAGAATCCTTAGGAATACTTGAAGATTAAATCACATAATAATCAAGAAACGTAGAGGAAATAGAGTAACTGATTATATCAGATAGTAAAAGAAATAACTAGAAAACTGATAAATGGACGTCACACTTTCATGAATTGAAAGATAAGTCCATGAAGATGATCACACAAAGGTATATGAACCTTTGATAACCTTCACTCTTGACTAGCAAGAAAGATAGAGAAATTCACTCTCTCTAAGTAAGAAATTCACTTTCTAATTTTGACAGCAATTTTGCATAAACTTCAATCTTATTTTGTGCATGCATGAAGCATGTATTTATAGGATTTACAAGGTGAAATTAGGGTTGTGCAACCAGCTATGTTACACGCCTAAATCATCCCCAAAATGACCCTTTACACACTTCCCATGCAACCCTAAACATATTCTAGGAAATAAATAAATTAAAAGACAATTTAGCTATTAAAACTCAACCTAACTAGGCTTAGATGGCCGAATTTCCATTCAGATTTTTATGGCACATGTGGGCTGAATTATTCCTTGAAATGTAACACCAAATATGGAGTAAATTGGCTATTGAATCAGCCTTCATGTGGCCGCCCCAAACAGCTAAGATTCTTCAAGAGTTGGCTGCCAACTTCAATGCTATTCATGCTCCAATTCAATGGCTTGTTGGAACTCTTTTATGGCTTTTTACTCATCAAAATTCTGCACATGTTTCATGCTTCTTTTGCTGACTCATGAGGCTCCTTTCATACCAAAAACGTGACCAGATTCATGCACCAAGTCAGCCCATTCCAACGGCTATAAACATGAAGTTTAATGCCATTACATCCATGTTTTGTAACCACCCAAGTAGGAAACATAACCATTCAAACCATGAAGTCTATTGTCTTGTAACTTCCCTATTATTATTGAAACAAATTAAAAACAACATTCAGCAAATTAAAAGAAAGAATGGCCGCCCACCATCATCCAATGTGGCCGCCCACAATGCCACATCATTGGCTTGCAAATGCTTCAATTATCAGTTGCATGAAATGCAACTGATTCTTCATCAATTAAGCTATCCTCTTCAACTTGAGTGCAATTAATGAACTTAAGACTTTCATTAATGTTTTGCTCACTTTGAGTTGGAACTTCTTTAATGATGACTTGGAGTGCCTCCTTAGCCTTCCTAGCTTGTGCCCTTGTCATGGGCCCACCTAGTCTGCTGACTGCCTGACTGATGTCCACATCAAGAAAGGTGTTGATTATTCAGAAATTTCTAAGGTCCACATAAAATAGAACCTCAAGGTTCATATCATTTGGTCATCAGAGCTCCGGTTATTAGAAATTTTTCTGAATTCTTTTGTTCTAACAAATACTATTTCTTCTTAGCTTTTCTTGTGTTATTATTTTTCTGACTACACGCAGGTGGTGAAATTCTTTGATTTTTATCCTCATTGGTGTGGTAAGAAATTCAAGAGAAATAGAGTGGAAAAAGGCAAGAGAGTTACGTCATAAAAAAAAGCCAAGTATTGTGTGCAAACACGAGAATGGTGAGGTTTCTAAACAGTTAACCTTATTTTTTTCTCTGTTACCTTTGTTTTCTTGTTCTTTATCATGGCAGAAAGGGTGGGAGAATTCTACATGATTAGAAGACTTCTCGGTAACCAAACCGTGGACAAAGTGGAAAGCCAAAGGGAGAACATCTTTCACACTAGATGTTCAATCAATGGTAAAATCTGTTTGGTGATTATTGATGGTGGTAGTTGCACTAATGTTGTTAGTTCCAGATTGGTCAACAAGATGGGCTTGGACACACAGCCACACCCTAGGCCATACAAGCTTCAATGGCTTAGTGAGGGAGATGAAGTGCACGTGAAAAGGAAAGCTGAGATTCCTTTTTCAATAGGGAAGTATCAAGACAAGGTGACTTGTGATGTGGTACCAATGGAGGCCAGTCATATTCTCCTTGGGAGGCCGTGGCAGTATGATACTAGAGCTATCCATGATGGCTTTACTAATAAAATCTCTTTCATGTACCATGATAAAAAAATTGTTTTGAGACCTTTGTCACCTAGAAAGGTTAGTGAGGATCAAAATAAATTGAGAGAAAAGATTGCTCAAGAGAGGCTGAGTGAAACACTTGAAAAAGAAGAGAGCCAAAAGAAAAGGAGTGAAACGCAAGAGGGAAAACAACTTTGTGTAGCAAAAGAAAGAGAAGAAAAGAGGAAAGAAGAATTAGAAAAAGAAAGAGAGAAAATGCGTAAGGAAATTTAAATTCTAATGTTTATTCTTCTCTTGTTTGTGATGTTTTCTTACAGGAGCAAGAGGATGTGACTGTGAATGACACACACCACAAGCTGCCATGTTTGAGAAAGAAGTATGTTGATATCATTCCTAAAGCCCCATTGTATGTTCAACCCACTTTTGGAAGCCAAACTCATGGCAAAATTGAGAACAAGCATATGGAGTCTTATGGTTTGTTATATAATGTTACATGTTATAATAACTGTGTGGTTAAAATCATCAAGGAAAATCATAAGCATATTGGTCCTGACTTGTTTCATGATGAAAATGATTTTTGGAATAACCGTTTGGATACACTCGATTTATTGCTTATTGAAAATATTCATGGTTATCTCCATTTGGTTTTATTTCATTTTTTGATTATGATTAACATGCATAAGGATAAAGCAAAAGAGGAATACAAGAGAATTGTCTTCGACCCTGGTGATTGGACTTCGAAACTCAAACAAAAGGCTTCCTTAATGCATGAGGAAGAAAAGACAAGATCTGAATTTGTACAAGTTGTATTTGACCCAGGAGGATGGATTGGTTTCAATCATGTAACTCCTCTTGAATTTTTATCTTTGCCTAACAATTCTATGTTTGCGCACAATGAACAACAGGCTAAGGTAGAAAGTGTCAAGAAGAAGCAAAGAAGCTATGACCATCAAACCAGCAAAGGAAAAGAGATAGTTGTCTTCCATCCTGGTGAATGGATGTGGGTGCATATGCGAAAGAAAAGGTTATGCTTTATCCTAACAATTCTTTGCTTCTTCTTGACACTTTCTACCTTAGCCTGTTGTTCATTGTGCGCAAACATAGAATTGTTAGGCAAAGATAAAAATTCAAGAGGAGTTACATGATTGAAACCAATCCATCCTCCTGGGTCAAACACAACTTGTACAAATTCAGATCTTGTCTTTTCTTCCTCATGCATTAAGGAAGCCTTCTGTTTGAGTTTCGAAGTCCAATCACCAGGGTCGTAGACAATTCTCTTGTATTCCTCTTTTGCTTTATCCTTATGCATGTTAATCATAATCAAAAAATGAAATAAAACCAAATGGAGATAACCATGAATATTTTCAATAAGCAATAAATCGAGTGTATCCAAACGGTTATTCCAAAAATCATTTTCATCATGAAACAAGTCAGGACCAATATGCTTATGATTTTCCTTGATGATTTTAACCACACAGTTATTATAACATGTAACATTATATAACAAACCATAAGACTCCATATGCTTGTTCTCAATTTTGCCATGAGTTTGGCTTCCAAAAGTGGGTTGAACATACAATGGGGCTTTAGGAATGATATCAACATACTTCTTTCTCAATCATGGCAGCTTGTGGTGTGTGTCATTCACAGTCACATCCTCTTGCTCCTATAAGAAAACATCACAAACAAGAGAAGAATAAACATTAGAATTTAAATTTTCCTTACGCATTTTCTCTCTTTCTTTTTCTAATTCTTCTTTCCTCTTTTCTTCTCTTTCTTTTGCTACACAAAGTTGTTTGCCCTCTTGCGTTTCACTCCTTTTCTTTTGGCTCTCTTCTTTTTCAAGTGTTTCACTCAGCCTCTCTTGAGCAATCTTTTCTCTCAATTTATTTTGATCCTCACTAACCTCTCTAGGTGACAAAGGTCTCAAAACAATTTTTTTTATCATGGTACATGAAAGAGATTTTATTAGTAAAGCCATCATGGATAGCTCTAGTATCATACTGCCACGGCCCTCCCAAGGAGAATATGACTGGCCTCCATTGGTACCACATCACAAGTCACCTTGTCTTGATACTTCCCTATTGAAAAAGGAATCTCAGCTTTCCTTTTCACGTGCACTTCATCTCCCTCACTAAGCCATTGAAGCTTGTATGGCCTAGGGTGTGGCTGTGTGTCCAAGCCCATCTTGTTGACCAATCTGGAACTAACAACATTAGTGCAACTACCACCATCAATAATCACCAAACAGATTTTACCATTGATTGAACATCTAGTGTGAAAGATGTTCTCCCTTTGGCTTTCCACTTTGTCCACGGTTTGGTTACCGAGAAGTCTTCTAATCATGTAGAATTCTCCCACCCTTTCTGCCATGATAAAGAACAAGAAAACAAAGGTAACAGAGAAAAAAATAAGGTTAACTGTTTAGAAACCTCACCATTCTCGTGTTTGCACACAATACTTGGCTTTTTTTTATGACGTAACTCTCTTGCCTTTTTCCACTCTATTTCTCTTGAATTTCTTACCACACCAATGAGGATAAAAATCAAAGAATTTCACCACCTGCGTGTAGTCAGAAAAATAATAACACAAGAAAAGCTAAGAAGAAATAGTATTTGTTAGAACAAAAGAATTCAGAAAAATTTCTAATAACCGGAGCTCTGATGACCAAATGATATGAACCTTGAGGTTCTATTTTATGTGGACCTTAGAAATTTCTGAATAATCAACACCTTTCTTGATAACAATTCTATTTCCCTTTTTTTTTATACTTTTTCCTTTGATATTTTCTTTTTCTTTTCTATTTTCTTTTCTTTGCTACGTAACTCAATGATATTGAAATAAACAAAGATAACCAAGAAATTCCTTGTCACAAAAACGTGTAATCAACTTTGATTCCTTGAAAAATAAGTCACATATGATTCAAGAAAACTCATAAAGAAAGTTAAGTTTTTGTTCAAGCTAAACGTAGTAACACAGTAGAAGAAAATGAAAGAAGAAATGAGAAAGATAGGAAAGGACGTCACACTTCCAAAGACTTGAAAGATAAGTCCCTGAGAACATACACACAAAGGAAGGATCCTTTGATAAATTCTCAACTCTTGACTAACAAGAAACTAAGAGAAACACTCTCAAAGTAAAGGAAATTTCTTTTGCATAATTCATTCTTACCTTTCTTGTATGCATGAAGCATGAATTTATAAGAGTTACAAGTGATTCATAAGTCATTCAACCAACTAGGGTTACACGCCCCATTCTTCCCAAAATGCCCCTTAAATAATTCCCATGCATACTTAATTTTTACTACAAAAATAAATAAGGAAAGTAGTAAACTAATTAACTAGAAACTAGGTCTTTTCCTAGCTTGTTTAGCCGCAAAAACCAGCCAGCCTTTCCTTGCACATGTGGCTGAATATTCCTTGATTTGTAACCTCCAAACATGAAATAATTGGCCATTTGTTTCAGCCAAGAAGTGGCCGCCCAAAATAGCCCATGGTGATTAAGTTTGGCTTCAATTTGTAAATCCCAACTCTTGAATGTTGGCCGCCACTTTGATGATCATTCATGCAGCCATTTACCACCTTGTTGGCCCTCCTTGAAGACTCATTATTCAGCCAAAAACAAGCACATGTGGCCGCACACTTGGATGAGGAATTAGGCTTCCATGTAGCTCAAAATATGGCTAGGTTCATGCACTCCTTGCAAGCTTTCTTCCAACGGCTATAAAACATAATTTTAATGCAATTTATCCTCATTATCATCATGTTTTGTAACCATTAAAATAGGAAACATAACCACCCAAAACTTAAACCTTGTGTCTTGTAACTCCCACAAGCTTATTGAAAGCAAAAATTAAACTAATAATTCAGCAAAAACATAAAGAAAATGGTTGTCCACAATTAGCATATGTGACCCACATCATTGGCTTGGAAGTGCTTCAACTGGTAGTTGCATTAAATGCAACTGTAGCTTCATTAATGCTTCCTCCTTCTTCAACCTCCTTTGCCTTTCTTGTTTGCGCCCCTGTCATGATTCCTCCTAGTATTTTGACTAACCAAATAAAAATAAGCAACGATATGAAGGAGATAGAAGACTAACAAATAGTAACTTGGCCAAAACAATATTCAAACCTTTAGAAAACTTGATAAATAAATCACTTAGAAATCAAGTATGACGTATAGGAAAAATATAGATTTTGAACAACAAAAGTAAACGTAGAAGAAAGAAAGATAGATATTGGACGTCACACTTTCATGAGTTGAAAGATAAGCCCATGAAGATAACCACACAAAGGTAAGAGAACCCTTGATAATCTTCACTCTTGACTAGCAAGAAATTTAGAGAAAATCACTTTCACTAAACAAAGAAAATCACTTTCAATGGTAAGGTAAAATTTGCATAATTCATCTAATCTTCCTTGCATGCATGGAGCATGTATTTATAGGGTTTACAAACAATTCCTAAGTCATGCTATCAGCTGAAAATTCACGCCCAAAAATAGTCCCTAAACTGCCCCTCTTACATTCCCATGCAACCCTAAATTAACTAATTAAAATAGCTAGAAAAACTCTACTAAACTAATCTTGCTTGGCCGCATTTCCAACCAGAAAATTTAGCACATGTGGCTGGTTAATTCCTTGCTTTGTAACCACTAAAATGCAATAATTTGACTCATGAATTCTGCATTAAAGTGGCCGCACAAAACAACTATTAGTCTTCAAGTTTCTCCCTCAAATGTAACCTCCATAGCCGCAACACTAATGACATACAACTCAGCCATTTTAATCACATGTTGGCCGCTCCTTTTGGCTTGTTGAAGGGTTCCATGAAGCCTTAATTTGGACCAGATTCATGTACTCAAAGGCAGCCTCCAAACGGCTAGAAGACAAGGCATTAATGCCATTACATTGTTGTCTTGTAACCTATAGAAGAAAGGAAACATAACTCCCACAAATTTATGTGTGATGTTTTGTAACTGCCCTCTATTTATTGAAACAAATAAACACTATTAAAACTAAATTAACACTCTTTATTCAGCCAAAATAAAAGCTATTGGCCGCCCACAATTCCTCTCCATGTGGTCGTCCATCTTCTTCTTTTAATGCTTGTCAAACCTTCAATTGTCAGTTGCATTGAATGCAACTGTTTCTTCATTAATGAAATCTTCTTCTTCAAGTTGAGTACCGTTAATGATCTGAAGGCTTCCTTTAATGTTCTGCAAGTCTTGAAGTTGATCTTCTTTACTGATGAATTGGAGAGCCTATTTTGCCTTCTTTGCTCTTGCCCTAGTCATGGGCCCACCAAGTCCTTCTAGAGCCTTGTTTTGGGTTATGTCCTCATCATACCCCCCTTCTTGAAAAAGATTTGTCCTCAAATCTGAAGGGTCTTTACCTACATCAAAAAGAAGTACATAAGACACATTGAAAGAGGAATTATTCTGATACTCACCATAGAGGTTAATTTTGAAGCCATGGTCTTTGATTCTTCCTAGAACTTTAAAGGGTCCAACTCCTTTAGGCAGAAAATTGGACTTCTTTGGCTCAAGGGGCCTTTTCTTGCGCACATGCTCCCTTATCCATTCACCAGGGTGGAAAACAACTATTTCTCTTCCCTTGCCTGCTTGAAGTGCATAATTCCCTTGCTTCTTTTCAATTTGTTTCTCCATATGCATCTTCTTATCTCTTTCTATCTTGGCCTGTTGTTCATTGTGCACAAACATAGAGTTGTTAGGCAAAGATAAAATTTCAAAAGGAATTACCTGATTACATCCATAAGCTATCTTAATTGGAAAATAATTTGTAGCACTATGGATTGCATTATCATAAACAAACTCATCATGAGGAAAACTCTCCTCCCAAAATATATTTAAAATATTTCTAATCAAGGCTCCCAAAATTCTTTTCATCACTTCAATCTGCACTTCCTTTTGGGGTTGATAGAAATACTTCAGTTTAGCTCCAAACTTGTTCCAACAAATCTTCAAGAAATGGAAAAGAAATTTCACATTTCTTTCATCCACCATGAATTTTGGAGCAAGGTCTTTAATCCCTTTTAAATATGGTATTTCATTAGGATCAAACACTGGAGACTCATCTTTAACAACCTGCAAAAGAAAATAAATAGACAAAGGCAATTCTTGGTAAAAATGGTTAGCATGAATCACTTGATTTTCGCAGTTCAAGATGTAAAAAGTTTTTCTTGTGCAAAGCACTATTTTCACTTCTCTCTCTTGCTACACATATTTTTTTGCCTTCAAATATTTCTCTTCTTTTTTTATTTTCCTCACTCTCAAATTTTTCATTCTCTTTCTCTTTTTTATCTTTTCTTTCAATTTCTTTTGATCTTCTCTCACTTCCTTTGGTGACAAAGGCTTAAGGACAACCTTCTTATCTTGAAAATTAAAAGAAATTTTGTTAGTAAAACCATCATGGATGGCTTTTGTTTCATATTGCCACGGTCTTCCCAAGAGAATATGGCTGGCTTCCATTGGTATTACGTCACACAGCACTGTATCTTGATATTTTCCAATGGAAAATGGAATCTCAACTTGTCTTTCCACGTGAACCTCTTCTCCTTCATTAAGCCATTGAAGCTTATATGGCTTAGGATGAAGCTTTGTGTCCAAACCCATCTTGTTTACCATCCTGGCATTAGCAACATTAGTGCAGCTTTCACCATCAATAATTACCAAACAAATCTTACCTTTGACAGAACATCTAGTGTGAAAAATGTTCTCCCTTTGGCTTTCCTCTCTGTCCACGGGTTGGCTACCAAGAAGTCTTCGAATCATATAGACTTCTCCAATTTCTACGCCTGTATCATCATCACTGGGTTCCTCCCTTTCATCCTTTGATTCACTTGTGTATTCACCATTGTCCTTAAGAAGGATGTTCTTCTTAGCAGGACACTCATAGGCATAGTGCCCCCTTCCTTGGCACCTAAAACAAATCACATCTCTTCCTTTCTTTGCAACCTGTTCATCATTTTTATTAGTGGGTTTACCTTGAAGGTTAGATGCCGCTTGGCTTGAGGATTCAGCCACCTCCTTTTTAATTTTATCCTTCCAATTTGCAGGCAAATTAGTAGGACTCCTCCTGGCAGCTCCTTTTCTTTTTACTTGTTGCTCCACTTGTAGAGCCTTATGTAACAAGTCCTCCATTTCAACATACTCCTGCAACTCAACAATGTCCCTAATGTCACTGCTCAAACCATTAAGAAAACGTACCATAGTAATTTCATGGTCCTCTTCTATGTTGGCTTGAATTTGCAGCATCTCCATCTCCTTATAGTACTCCTCCACGCTTCTACTACCTTGAGTGAGTTTTTGCAATTTTAATTTTAACTCTCTTTGGTAGCTAGAAGGTACATACCGTTTCCTCATGATCCTTTTCATGTCAGTCCAAGTCTCCACCTGTGGCTCTTCATTTCTGACTCTCTCTTTCTGTAACTTATTCCACCAAACAAGTGCATAATCAGAAAATTCAGTAGCAGCAAGCTTTACCTTTTGCGCTTCTGTATAGATGTTACACGCAAAAAGGTGCTCAATTTTGAGTTCCCACTCCAAGTATGCCTCTGGGTCACTTCGGCCTTTGAAAGAAGGGATGGTTAGCTTGACACGTTGTAATTTTCCTTCTTCTCTTGGTGGTTTTTCCTCTTATGCTTCAGGTGTTGATTTGATCTCCAATTGACCCAAACTAGCATGCAACTCATCATACTGTTGCTTCATCGTCATCTCTAATTTCTGATAAATATCAGCAAGTTGTCGCTGAAGGTCTTTGCTATCCACTTGTCTTTCTGCCATAGTAACAACAAGAAAGAAACAAAGTAACAGATAAAAAGAACAAGAAAATGATTAATTGTTTAGAAACTCACCACTCTCGTGTTTACACACAATATTGGCTTTTTCTATAATGTAACACTCTTGCCTTTTTCCACTCTATTTTCTCTTGACTTTCTTACCACGCCAATGAGGAGAAAATCAAATAATTCACAACCTGTATGTTAGCCAAGAAAAAATAACACAAGAAAAGCTAACAAGAAAAATAAAACAAGAAAAGCTAACAAGAAAATAAAACAAGAAAAAGTTAGGAAAGAAAATCAGAAAAATTCTAGTAACCGGAGCTCTGATTACCAAATGATATGAACCTTGATGTTCTATTTTTCATGGACCTTAGAAAATTTCTGAGTAAACAACACTTTTCCTTGCAACCATTTTCTTTATACTAAACTTTTCAATATTTTTCTTTTCTTTTCTTTTTGTCACGTTCTTTTCTTTTCTTTTTCTAATAACCAAATAAAAATAAGCAACGATATGAAGGAGATAGAAGACTAACAAATAGTAACTTGGCCAAAACAATATTCAAACCTTTAGAAAACTTGATAAATAAATCACTTAGAAATCAAGTATGACGTATAGGAAAAATATAGATTTTGAACAACAAAAGTAAACGTAGAAGAAAGAAAGATAGATATTGGACGTCACACTTTCATGAGTTGAAAGATAAGCCCATGAAGATAACCACACAAAGGTAAGAGAACCCTTGATAATCTTCACTCTTGACTAGTAAGAAATTTAGAGAAAATCACTTTCACTAAACAAAGAAAATCACTTTCAATGGTAAGGTAAAATTTGCATAATTCATCTAATCTTCCTTGCATGCATGGAGCATGTATTTATAGGGTTTACAAACAATTCCTAAGTCATGCCATCAGCTGAAATTCACGCCCAAAAATAGTCCCTAAACTGCCCCTCTTACATTCCCATGCAACCCTAAATTAACTAATTAAAATAGCTAGAAAAACTCTACTAAACTAAGCTTGTTTGGCCACATTTCCAACCAGAAAATTTAGCACATGTGGCTGGTTAATTCCTTGCTTTGTAACCACTAAAATGCAATAATTTGACTCATGAATTCTGCATTAAAGTGGCCGCACAAAACAACTATTAGTCTTCAAGTTTCTCCCTCAAATGTAACCTCCATAGCCGCAACACTAATGGCATACAACTCAGCCATTTTAATCACATGTTGGCCGCTCCTTTTGGCTTGTTGAAGGGTTCCATGAAGCCTTAATTTGGACCAGATTCATGTACTCAAAGGCAGCCTCCAAATGGCTAGAAGACAAGGCATTAATGCCATTACATTGTTGTCTTGTAACCTATAGAAGAAAGGAAACATAACTCCCACAAATTTATGTGTGATGTTTTGTAACTGCCCTCTATTTATTGAAACAAATAAACACTATTAAAACTAAATTAACAATCTTTATTCAGCCAAAATAAAAGCTATTGGCCGCCCACAATTCTTCTCCATGTGGCCGTCCATCTTCTTCTTTTAATGCTTGGCAAACCTTCAATTGTCAGTTGCATTGAATGCAACTGTTTCTTCATTAATGAAATCTTCTTCTTCAAGTTGAGTATCGTTAATGATCTGAAGGCTTCCTTTAATGTTCTGCAAGTCTTGAAGTTGATCTTCTTTACTGATGAATTGGAGAGCCTATTTTGCCTTCTTTGCTCTTGCCCTAGTCATGGGCCCACCAAGTCCTTCTAGAGCCTTGTTTTGGGTTATGTCCTCATCATAGGTTTAATGCATTTTTGGGGCTGTTATGTCTTCAATTTGGAACAGCTAATTCATGGCTGAATCATTAGCCTTTTTATTTCTTGTTGGTTGTTACAAAACTATGTGTAAATATGCGGCCACATGTGGGTAAATTGTAGGCTGATTGTTTAATGCTTTGCCGGTAGTTTTTCTCTAAGTTTTTAATATCCATTAGTAGAATTATTAGAGGTAGTAATCTGGCTGAATGCAAAGAGCCTTGCATGGTGCGCATGGACTATAAATAGTACGTACAAGGCATGCAGAATTGTTAAGTTAAGTTTAATTCAGAATTTTCAATTGGAGAGTGTTTCTCTTATTTTCTTGTTAACCAAGAATTGAGTTTTATCAAAGGTCCTTCATCCCTTTGTGTGTATAACTCTTAGGCTTATCTTCCATCCCTGGAAGTGTGACGTCTTTAAATTTCCATCCCATCTTCTTACCTTTTTCCATTTTTGTATTTAAACCATTTTCCAAATTTTCTAATTATGAGCATTCCAACCTAGATAGATCCATAAAACGAATCCAACCCCCTCGGATTCTCATCATTTGGTATCAAAGCTTCGGCTCTGGGTTTGGAATGGAGATGGAATGTTACTATACCAGGTGTTCCTTCGAAGGTCATTTGTTCTTGGTTGCAATAGATCAATTCAACTTTAGAAATGTTGTGAGCAACAGGGTGGTTGAGAAGTTACACCTGCCTACTGCAAATGGACAAGCAACGATTAAATTCTCTATCGGGAAATATGAAGACGAAGTTCTTTGTGATATTGCACCCATGGAGACATGCCATATGCTATTAGGGAGGTCATGGTTGTACAATAAAAGTATAAATCGTGAGAGGCCTTCTATTTCTTTTGTGCATGGCGGACGAAAGATCAAGTTGATTTGTCTATCATCCGACGCTGTACGTGCTGATCAGTTGACATTGAAAATAAAAATAGAAAAAGAAAGAGAAGAGCATATGAGAGAAAAAGAAAGAATAGAAAAAGAAGAAAAAGAAAGAAAAGAGAAAGAAAAAGAAGAACAGAGAAAAAGAGAAGAAAAAGAAAAAGAATTAGAGAAAAGGAGCGAGGAAATTTTATTTGTTAATGATTTTTCTTCTATTATTTCTGATGTTATTTTACAGGAACAAAAGGATGGATCTTTGAATGAAACACACCTACTTCCATGCTTGAAGAGGAAGTTTGTCAACATTCTTCCTCAAGCATCACTGTACATCCAGCCCACTTTTGGAAGCCAATTTCAAGAGGATTTTGCAAACAAAAACATGGAAACGTTTGCTTGGTTATATAATAATCATACAACACATTTTCAAAATCCTTTTGGGACTACAATATTTCTGTTTGGAAAATCAAATTTGCAGGTCCAACATAAAAGAAGAATTTCTCTTGAATCTGGTTTTTGGGTTTGTGCACTCCAGAGGAAGACTTCTTTGAAGCATGAAGAAGATAGGAACAAATCTGAATTTGTACAAGTTGTGTTTGATCCAGGAGGTTAAGATTGTTTGTTTTAATTTATTAACAAATAAATTAGTAGGAAAGTAAAGCCTTAAGATTCGGGACGAATCTTCTCGAAGAAGGAGGGTATGATGTGAATCCAACCAGGTAAAATTGAAGAGGAAGTTGGCTGAGTTTATTTCTTGTTTCAATTAATTAAATAAATGGCTGAATCAATTTCATCACATGGGGCGGCCAGTTAAGGGACTTGAAGGCTGAATTATGATTCAAGAGACAAGGGGAGTTACAAAATAATTTGGCAATGAAGAGTCGTTACAACACTTAAAGGGGGCGGTCAACATTTAACACATGGGAGGTTACAAATTGATGGAGCAACTAGCAATCAATTTTGGGGTTGTTATGTCTTCAATTTGGAGCAGCTAATTCATGGCTGAATCATTAGCCTTTTTATTTCTTGTTGGTTGTTACAAAACTATGTGTAAATATGCGGCCACATGTGGGTAAATTGTAGGCTGATTGTTTAATGCTTTGCCGGTAGTTTTTCTCTAAGTTTTTAATATCCAAATGCTCTGATACCAAATGATATGAACCTCGATGTTCTCTTTTTCATGGACCTTAGAAAATTTCTGAGTAAACAACACTTTTCCTTGCAACCATTTTCTTTATACTAAACTTTTCAATATTTTTCTTTTCTTTTCTTTTTGTCACGTTCTTTTCTTTTCTTTTTCTAATAACCAAATAAAAATAAGCAACGATATGAAGGAGATAGAAGACTAACAAATAGTAACTTGGCCAAAACAATATTCAAACCTTTAGAAAACTTGATAAATAAATCACTTAGAAATCAAGTATGACGTATAGGAAAAATATAGATTTTGAACAACAAAAGTAAACGTAGAAGAAAGAAAGATAGATATTGGACGTCACACTTTCATGAGTTGAAAGATAAGCCCATGAAGATAACCACACAAAGGTAAGAGAACCCTTGATAATCTTCACTCTTGACTAGCAAGAAATTTAGAGAAAATCACTTTCACTAAACAAAGAAAATCACTTTCAATGGTAAGGTAAAACTTGCATAATTCATCTAATCTTTCTTGCATGCATGAAGCATGTATTTATAGGGTTTTACAAGGTGAAAAAGGCCATGCACCCAGATGCATTTTCACGCCCAAATCTGCCCTAAAATTCCCCTATTACATTTCCCATGCAACCCTAAATAATTAACTAGAAAATTAAACAATTCAAGCTAAAGAAACTCAACCTAACTAGGCTTGTTTGGCCGCAATTCTTGACCAGATTTTTGAGCACATGTGGCTGCATGAAAGCTTGATTTGTAACCTATAAACATGGATTAATTTGGCTAATGAATCAGCCATCATGTGGCCGCACAAAACAGCCTCAAAGTCATCAATTTGTCATTCATGTTGTAACCTCCCTCTTCATGAGTTGGCCGCCTCCTTAATAGCTATTCATCCTCCAATTTATTGGCTTGTTGGCAACTCTTTGAAGGCTCTTTATTCAGCCAATTCCTCACATGTTACACGCCCCACATGCTGACTCATGAAGTCTCATGTTGTTCCAAAAAGTGGCCAGGTTCATGCACACCTAGCAATCCATCTCCAACGGCTAGTAGACAAAGCTTTAACTCCTTGTTTGTAACCACCAGAAACTTTATTCCCTTGTCTTTGTAACTCCTTATTCTTGATTAAAAGCAAATAAACAAACATAATTCAGCCAATAAAACACACTCATGGCCACCCACAATGATCCCATGTGGCCGCCCACAATGCCACATCAACTGCTTAGAAGTGCTTCAACTGACAGTTGCATTAAATGCAACTGTATCTTCATCAATAAAGCTATCCTCTTCAACTTGTATGCAATTAATGAACTTAGGACTTTCATTAATGTTTTGCACATTTTGAGTCTGGACTTCTTTATTGATGACTTGGAGTGCCTCCTTAGCCTTCCTAGCTTGTGCCCGTGTCATGGGTCCCACTAGCCATTTGACTGCTTGGGTGATGTCCTCATCATACCCCCCTTCTTGAAAAAGATTTGTCCTCAAATCTGAAGGGTCTTTACCTACATCAAAAAGAAGTACGTAAGACATATTGAAAGAGGCACTATTCTGATACTCACCATAGAGGATAATTTCGAAGCCGTGGTCTTTGATTCTTTCTAGAAAGGGTCCAACTCCCTTAAGTAGAAAATTAGACTTCTTTGGCTCAAGGGACCTTTTCTTTCGCATATGCACCCACATCCATTCACCAGGATGGAAGACAACTATCTCTTTTCCTTTGCTGGTTTGATGGTCATAGCTTCTTTCCTTCTTCTTGACACTTTCTACCTTAGCCTGTTGTTCATTGTGCGCAAACATAGAATTGTTAGGCAAAGATAAAAATTCAAGATGAGTTACATGATTGAAACCAATCCATCCTCCTGGATTGGTTTCAATCATGTAATTCCTCTTGAATTTTTATCTTTGCCTAAAAATTCTATGTTTGCGCACAATGAACAACAGGCTAAGGTAGAAAGTGTCAAGAAGAAGCAAAGAAGCTATGCCCATCAAACCAGCAAAGGAAAAGAGATAGTTGTCTTCCATCCTGGTGAATGGATATGGGTGCATATGTGCAAGAAAAGGCCCCTTGAACAAAAGGAGTCCAATTTTCTATCTAAGAAAGATGGTTCCTTTCAAGTCCTAGGAAGGAACAAAGACAATGACTACAAAATTGAATTTTTTGGTGAGTATCAGATTAGTACCTTCTTCAAAGTTTCTAACTTATCTCTTATTGATGTAGGTAAGAAAACTTCAGATTTGAGGACAAATCTTTTTCAAGAAGGGGGGGTATGATGAGGACATCAAAGTAGTCAAAATACTAGGAGGAATCATGACAGGGGCGCAAACAAGAAAGGCAAAGGAGGTTGAAGAAGGAGGAAGCATTAATGAAGCTACAGTTGCATTTAATGCAACTACCAGTTGAAGCACTTCCAAGCCAATGATGTGGGTCACATATGCTAATTGTGGACGACCATTTTCTTTATGTTTTTGCTGAATTATTAGTTTAATTTTTGCTTTCAATAAGCTTGTGGGAGTTACAAGACACAAGGTTTAAGTTTTGGGTGGTTATGTTTCCTATTTTAATGGTTACAAAACATGATGATAATGAGGATAAATTGCATTAAAATTATGTTTTATAGTCGTTGGAAGAAAGCTTGCAAGGAGTGCATGAACCTAGCCATATTTTGAGCTACATGGAAGCCTAATTCCTCATCCAAGTGTGCGGCCACATGTGCTTGTTTTTGGCTGAATAATGAGTCTTCAAGGAGGGCCAACAAGGTGGTAAATGGCTGCATGAATGATCATCAAAGTGGCGGCCAACATTCAAGAGTTGGGAGTTACAAATTGAAGCCAAACTTAATCACCATGGGCTGTTTTGGGCGGCCACTTCTTGGCTGAAACAAATGGCCAATTATTTCATGTTTTGGAGGTTACAAATCAAGGAATATTCAGCCACATGTGCAAGGAAAGGCTGGCTGGTTTTTGCGGCTAAACAAGCTAGGAAAAGACTTAGTTTCTAGTTAATTAGTTTACTACTTTCCTTATTTATTTTTGTAGTAAAAATTAAGTATGCATGGGAATTATTTAAGGGGCATTTTGGGAAGAATGGGGCGTGTAACCCTAGTTGGTTGCATGACTTATGAATATCTTGTAACTCTTATGAATTCATGCTTCATGCATACAAGAAAGGTAAGAATGAATTATGCAAAAGAAATTTCCTTTACTTTGAGAGTGTTTCTCTTAGTTTCTTGCTAGTCAAGAGTTGAGAATTTATCAAAGGATCCTTCCTATGTGTGTATGTTCTCAGGGACTTATCTTTCAAGTCTTTGCAAGTGTGACATCCTTTCCTATCTTTCCCATTTCTTCTTTCATTTTCTTCTACTGTGTTACTACGTTTAGCTTGAACAAAAACTTAACTTTCTTCATGAGTTTTATTGAATCATATGTGACTTATTTTTCAAGGAATCAAAGTTGATTACACGTTTTTGTGACAAGGAATTTCTTGGTTATCTTTGTTTATTTCAATATCATTGAGTTACGTAGCAAAAGAAAAGAAAATAGAAAAGAAAAAGAAAATATCAAAGGAAAAAGTATAAAAAAAAGGGAAATAGAATTGTTATCAAGAAAGGTGTTGATTATTCAGAAATTTCTAAGGTCCACATAAAATAGAACCTCAAGGTTCATATCAGAAAGCCTCTCCAGGATTATAACCTAAACTATTTAAGCTAAACAGAAAATGTTCTATAAAACTATCTTCAGATGATAGCTAGAACTCAAGTACAAACTGAGATTAACTCAGGATAGGAAATAAGATTGTACAAGAATTTATCAGAGTGATTTTTCACAGCGTTTTTGCAGCGTAAGGACTCAAAGAATTCTTCTCTATTGATCTTCAAATTCACGAGCCTTCTTATAGCATATGATACTTTGTTTCCCGTTGTCAAAAAAGCATTAAATGCTCTAAGATGTTGGGCTTCTTTTTCAGCAAAACCAGGGACGCTTTGCAGGTGCAGGTTCTGCGCACACAATGCTTTTCGTTGCAGGTGCAGCAGGAGTTGCAGAGTTTCCTTATTTATGCAATACTCTTGAACTAGGTAGAAAAGCATGTCTGACTCTTGTGCTGAAAAAGGTTAGACCAGGAAGATGATCGTTCTGCATGGACAACAACGTCTTCAAAAGGTCTTTACTTGTTTCTGATACCTTCAGCCTTCAGATGCAACCAAATCTTGTAACAGACTTTACGATTTCAGACGATGAAGAACTTCAGATGATGTTTGGCTTTAAGACGTTCTGAAGTCTTTCAGATGATCCTTCTCAACACTGTTGTTCTGAAATTAAGCAGAATGTTTGTGAGAGGATATTCTTATAAACATCTTTATGTTTTATATTTGTAATCCATTAAAATTCTAAGAGCATGAGACTTAAGATAAATTTCTCATTTTCTGATAATTATCTTCGGAGACTCAACAAGAGTCAGGAAAATAGAACAGATAAAAGCTGAGAAGGCCAAGTATAAGAAGTTCGAAAGAATAGGCAAAAAGGTTAAAATAGCCTATATAGAGGCTTATAAGAATGAGAGTGATTCGAACAGTGACAGTGAGGAAAATGAAGTTAATGTGGCTGAGTTGAAACCTGGGCCATCTTATGTATGCCCTTCACTTAGACCAGCAAAAGAAGTTTCTGGTTCTTCTGTGAATGATAAGTCTAAGAAACAATCATATGGTTTTGACGTGTCTAAAGCTAACCAAATTTTTAATATATTGCTAAAAGATAAACAAATCATCCTAAGTGATGATCATAAAATCCCTACTCTCGAACAGAGAAATGGAAGAAAACACTGAAAATATCATAATGTGTATGGTCATTTAACTAACCATTGTGTCTGTTTCAGGGATTCGATCCAGAAGGCAATATCTGAAGGGAGACTGAAGTTTGAAGAGAAAATGAAGGGCACAATGAAGGTCGATGCAGACCCATTCGACAGCAACGTTCACTATGTGGAACCATTTGAAATCAACATGGTTGAGGTCGAACCGGTGAACGCAAGGGCCACTGACATGGCCATTGACGAGTTTGAAAAGGAGGTGAAAGATATTTACCCTTCAGCAGACGAAAGCATACTGGAGTATTTGACCAGAAAGAAAAACGAGGATAGGAACATCATGCTTTGCCCAGGTGCAGTGCAGTGTTCGACTCAGACTCTGCTAAGACATTTGAGGAAGCTTCGAACAGGAAGCGTCAGTTGAAGCAAAGACTGGGACCTCAAAAGTATGAAGAAGGGCAAAGGATGTACAGAGCCATGAAGGGAGTAGGTAGGGACATGCCTATTCAGGAAAACACCTTCGTTCCCCCACCAAAGACACTCTCAAATCAATGGGTAAGACAAGTCCCAACTAAGCCAAAGATTCAGACGAAGTGGCAACCAGTGGCACAACAGGCAGGGGCCTCCAACTCCTCAAAGGGAAAAGAAATAATGATCAAACCATCCAAGGAGGTTCGAGCACCTCATGAAAGCTGGTATCATTTTAGCCAGTACTCAAAGGCCAAGGGTTCAATGACAAGAACTTAATGGCGTAGGGCCTAGAGGTTGTATAGGTCCCGAATGGAGCAGATAGAAGCTGAGTGTGCAAAGACTCCTTAGAGGCTTAAGAGAAGATTTGAGGCCTCATCATCAAAGGCTCAACGTGATTTGCGTGAGGAAATCAATGCTACAAAGGTAAAAGACATGAAGGAAGACGATCTTCTAACTGAAGAGTTCGAATCAGGATTCCCTGATTCGATCCAAGAGATCTGTGGTATCATTTCGATCTTACCAGCTGAATTTGCTCAGCAGGTGCAAAGGTTGGAAAATGAAGAAGACTTTGAAGATGACAGCCTCCAAAGTGTTCGAACCAAGAAAGAAGTAGTCAGCATAGCAAAACCTGCTCCAGGGGACATGGCTCATATGAAGCCACTATATATTAAAGCAATAGTCGAAGGGAGCCCTATCAATAGGGTAATTATTGATGGAGGAGCAGCCATCAATCTTCTGCCAAAGACAATCTTCGACAAGCTAGGTAAAACTAACAAAGATCTTCTTCCTCATAATATTGTGATTACAGATTTTGCAGGAAAATCATCAGGCTCAGAAGGGATCGTAGCACTGGACTTGATGATAGGTGGCCAGATGAGAACCATTATCTTTGTAGTGATTCAGACTAAGGCAAGTTTCAACATGCTGTTAGGAAGGGAATCGATACATGGCATAGGGGTTGTACCATCAACTGTTCATCAGAAGCTCTTCTTGTGGGATCAACAAGGCAATCCCATTGTGGTCGAAGCTGACCAAGGGATTTATATTGTAGAACAAGGATTGGTGGAAGTGGTTTTTGACAAGAATTTGGCTCATATCAACCCTTATGAGCTTGACTCTAAATCAGCCATTCATTCAGCCAAAGTGCCTCATTCAGTGAGGCTGGATCCTATCAAAGGATTCACATTAAAGAGAGAGGTCGACTTAGATACGGCCTTAGAAATGTTGGGTGATTCATGGAAAGCGTAGAATCATTCATCGAAAGAGTAGAGGCCTACGTGGCCGAATCCAAGTCTGAAGCCCCCTCAGATTTAATGAAAGAAACAACAAAGGGGATTGAAGACCATCACAAACAACTACAAGCTTTAGAAGGCGATCCAATACGTTTGGATTGCATATATGATGAAGAAACATCAGATATAGAACACGGCCATGAGAAAGTGCCAAGATTCGAAGCACAAGATCAACTTGAAGAAATAAAACTTGGAACGGCCGAAGACCAAAGACCAACCTTCATCAGCACTAAAGTAGATCCTAAGATCAATCAACATTTGATCAAAATACTAAAGCAATATAAAGACTGCTTTGCTTGGGATTACGATGAAATGTCAGGGCTTTATCGTGCATTGGTCGAACACAGATTACCAAAAATACCTGGGAAGAAACCAGTAAAGCAGCCCCCTCGATGGTTTGCTCCAGAAGTAGTTTCGAAGATTAAAGAGGAGATTGAAAGACTCCTTAAAGCCAAATTTATAAGAACAACTAGGTACGTAAATTGGCTCTCTAACATTGTGCCAGTTATTAAAAAGAATGGCAAATTGAGAGTCTGTATAGATTTTAGAAACCTTAATGAGGCAACTCCCAAGGATGAATACCCAATGCCTATAACTGATATGTTGATCGACTCAGCAGCAGGAAACGAAATACTAAGCCTTCTTGATGGCTATTCTGGTTATAACCAGCTTTTCATTGCAGAAGAAGATATTTCTAAAACTGCATTTCGTTGTCCTGGGGCGTTGGGTACCTTTGAATGGGTGATGATGCCTTTTGGTTTAAAAACTGTTGGGGCCACGTATCAAAGGGCCATGAACCTGATATTTCATGATTTTATTGGTGAATTTATGCAGGTATACATAGATGATGTAGTGGTCAAGTCAAAGACCAAAGCTCAACACTTGGAACACTTAAGATGTCTGTTCAAAAGGATGAGGCTGCATGGTTTAAAAATGAACCCTTTGAAGTGCGCCTTTGGAGTGTCTGCAGGAAATTTCTTAGGATTCGTGGTACAACAACAAGGGATCGAAGTTGACGCGAACAAAACCCAAGCAATTATCAACACAAGACCTCCAGAAAATATAAAGCAGTTACAAAGCTTGTTGGGGAAGATAAATTACCTAAGGAGATTTATTTCGAACCTATCAGGGAAGACAAGAATATTTTCTCCCTTAATCAAGCTAAAGAAAGGGGAAGAGTTCGAATGGAAGGAAGAACATCAAATGGCTTTCGATTCTATAAAGGAACACTTAGCCAATCTTCCAGTAATGACTCCCCCAGTTCGAGGAAGACCCCTTCGACTATATATTTCTGCATCTGAAGAAACCCTGGGTAGCATGTTAGCCCAAGAGGATGATAATGGCTTCGAAAGAGTAATCTACTATTTAAGTAGAAGCCTTAGTGATGTGGAGAAAAGGTACCTTTAAAGAAATTGTGTTTATGCCTTTATTTCTCATGTATAAAACTTAAATACTATCTGAAACCCTTAGAGGTTTTTGTAAGTTAGCATTTCGATGTAGTTAAGTACATGTTAATCAAGCCAATACTTCATGGCAGAGTTGGGAAATGGGCATTAGCCTTAACAAAATTTTCTTTAAAGTATTTACCTTTAAAAGCAATAAAAGGGCAAGCACTTGCTGATTTCTTAGTCGAACTACCTACGGTTAAAATTAAAGAGGTTAATTTCTTAGGAATTAAACCTTGGAAACTATTTTTTGAGGGTTCTAAACATACTAAAGGGAGCGGCATTGGTATGCTGATTATATCCCCTAATGAGGTGATAAGTAAAGTAATGTTTAGAATAAAAGATGAATGTTCGAACAATGAGGTCGAGCATGAGGCATTGATTGCTAGGCTCGAACTGTTATTAAGTTTCGAAGTTACTCACATTCATGTGAAAGGAGACTCTCAATTGGTTATAAATCAATTGAAAGGAGTTTACAAATGCTGTAGCTCGAAGTTAACAAAATATTTTGCCAGGGCCAAGAGTTTATTAGGCCATTTCGAAGAAGTCATTTTGGAACATGTACCTCGAGTTCAGAATGAAGTGGCTAACGAATTGGACCAATAGCTTCTGGTTATAAAGTTAAACCAAAATTCTTTGAGAATTTGATCGAAACCAAACCTCCATTAACTATAGAGGAGAGAGTGGTTTGGAACTTAGATATGCTGACACCTTCGGGTTGGAGGAAGCCTTTAGTGGATTATTTAAAGGATCCATCAAAACCCACTGATAGGAATGTCAAACTCAGGGCTTTAAACTACACTATCCTGGGAGACGAATTATATAAAAAGTCAAGTGGGGGGAACCTTCTCAGATGTTTAGAGGAAGCAGAAGCATATCTGGCATTAGCTGAGGTTCATGAAGGCATTTGTGGAGCCCATCAGGCAGGGGAGAAGATGAGATGGACATATTTAAGGTATTGCTACTTCTGGCCAACAATGCTAAAAGATTGTCATGATTTTGCCAAAGGGTGTGAGGAATGCCAAAAGCATGGCCATATACATCACGCTCCTGCCACAGAGCTTCACTCTATAATCAAGCCTTGGCCATTTCGAGGTTGGGCCCTCAACCTAATAGGTATGATTCATCCCCCTTCTTCAATAGGACACAAGTTCATCTTATTAGGGGTAGATTACTTTACCAAGTGGGTCGAAGTTGTTCCTTTAAAAGATGTTGGGAAAAAAGAAGTAATAGACTTCATAGAAGAACACATAGTCCATAGGTTTGGTATCCCTGAAACCATAACTACAGATCAAGGGACTATGTTTACGGGAAGGAAAGTGACCCAATATGCAGAGTCCAGAAAGATTAAACTTCTCACTTCTACACCTTATTATGCCCAAGCGAATGGCCAAGTCGAGGCCATTAATAAGATACTGATAGGGTTGATTAAGAAGCACATAGGACATAAACCTACAAATTGGCATGAAACACTTAGTCAAGTGTTATGGGCGTATAGAAATTCCCCAAGAGACACCACTGTTGCTTCCCCATATAAATTAGTATATGGGCACGAGGTTGTTTTACCTTTAGAAATCAACCTTCAATCCCTTCGAATTCAGAGGCAGCAAGAATTGCCTACTCAAGATTATCTGCGCCTAATGTTCGATCAATTAGATGGGCTTGACGAAGAAAGACTAGTTGCGTTGGAAAATATAGTCAAGCAAAAGGAAAGAGTGGCTTGTTTTTATAATCGAAGGGTTAGTAATAAAAGCTTTCAGGAGGGTGACTTAGTATGGAAAGTTCAGTTACCCTTAGGAAAGAAATCACCAAGATTTGGCAAGTGGACCCCTATTTGGGAGGGACCATTCGAAATTGAAAAGGTATTGTCAAATAACGCCTACACTATTCGAGATGTTACTTCTAGTTGCGTGATTCGAGCCATAAATGGCAAACATTTGAAAAAAATACAAACCAATCATGCATGAAGTAAAAATTCATCTTAAATAGATAAATAAGTCTAAGCCAAACATGGCTATTACAATTAAGTAAACCATGGTGTCAAAGAAGAAAGGCTTAACAAAAGGAATTTCTAAAATAGATCTTTAGCCTTGAATTCAAGGTAGTCTTCCTTAGCCTTTGCAAGAGTGGCTTCAAGGGTGGCATGGTCATTCTGCGCCTTCTTCAGGTCTCTAACGCAATTGAGAAGTGTGTTGGAATCAGTCCTCACCACCTCTTTTAGATCTTCTTGACGCTTTCGACCTTTTTCAACAGTTGAAGCAAGAACTTCTCTTTCTTTAATCTTCAAAGATATCTGCTTCTGCAGCTCTTCAATATCTTTATCAAGAAGCCCTAGTTGGGAGGATCCTTGTTCCAAAGTAGTGGAACATGCTTTGAACTGAGTATCGTGTTCTATAAGCTTGTTCCTTAATGTCCCTTCCTGGGTCAGGATTTCATCTTGTTTTGTTTCATTGGCATGGAGTTGATTTATGGTTTGAGTTAGAGAGTCATACCACGCACAGAATGCTCCAATGGCCTCGTCCAACTCCATAGGAATAGCTTCATGAATGGCTTTCAATTCAGCCAATACCTCTCTAATTTGCTTGTCGAGCTCATCACTCAGAACTTCTACAATGTTTTGTGAAAAAGCCAAGTGTCGAAGTCTGCTCACCAACCCTTGAACTCGATGATGAGTACTTGATTCAGAAGTCTTGGTAGTACGGCTCGTCGAAACAACAGGAAGTGACCCTGCCAATAGTCTATTGATGATGAAAAATGGGTCATCTTCGAGCTGCTTACTGAGTGTGTCATGGTCAACAGCAGGTGCAGAGGTCTTAGGTGGTGAAGGAGCTCGAGGCTCTTGTTGTGTTGGGGTCGAAGCAGGAGCAATTCGTTGAACCTCAGGCTCTTTCGAAGGAGTTTGGGTAATAGTGTTATCAGGAGGTGTTTGATCATGACCTTCATTAATGTTTTCAGGAGCAGTAAAGGATGGGGTCGAAGGTATATCACCTTGAGAGTTCTGATCACCCACATCCTTCTAAACTTTCGCCGGGGTCGAACCATCAGCCTGTTGGTTCTTGAGCAAGTTGAAGTTGGGAAGGCTCATCAGTCTTGGGGTCTTGGACATTTTCAATATTTTGACCCTCAGGAGCAACTCCTTCAGGCTGCACAATCTTTCTTTGGAGCAGCCTTGGGCCTAAATGATTCGACAATGACAACGTCATCATCATCAGTGGGGTCATTGGGAGCATCTTCGTCTTGCTCTTGCTCAGAATCCTCCGTTTCATCTTCTTGCTCTTCTTCTTGTGTGTGGTCTTCAGAGTTATCAGGGAAATTGACTTCAGGATCTTCAGTTGTGGTTTGGTCACCAGCAGCTTCAAATCTTAGAATCATGTTCGACCCAGGATATTGAATAGCAAGAGGAAGAGAATTTAAAAAAGTGTCAATACTGGAAGAACTAGAACCTGTAGTGCTTCCTTGGTGGGCCGAGTCTGAGAGTACCTGAAGAAAAGAGGATTTAATTATGACATGCAATTAAAGACAAAAGTGGAAGAAACAAAGCCAAAGTCTTACCACTTTATTAGCCTTTCAAGAACGCCTGATGTTAGGCGCAACATGCTTGAGTTTCTTCTTTGGATTTGTGTCCTGTGAAAAAGAGAGTTCGAATGAGAAATTTGAGGCTAATATAACAAATTGAAAAACCAAAGTACAAACCTCAGTAGTTTGAGGGTTGATGGAAGATCCATGCTCATTGGCTTCACCCCCAGTGGTTTCATCCATGGTAGGAAGAGCAGCTTCATGCCCAGAGGCAGCTACTTGCTCATCTGCTTGCTCCGTGTTCGAAAGATCACCACTCTGAGTCCCAGCAGATTGAGTTTGAGCATGAGCAGTTTGAGTTTATTTTTCAGTCGAAGCAGTAGCAGGAGTCTTCCTTTTCCTCGAAGTAGTAGGAGCTTTCTGAGCAGGAGGTTTCGAAGTTAGTTTCTTCCTAGTCGGGGCCTGTTATAGAATTCGAAGATGCATAAAGATAAAAGAAGATACAGGCCTGAAGAAGAGTGAACCATTCAAAGTATTTGATTACCTTATCTTTTGCAGGGGCTTTCTTAGACTTCGAAGCTCTCGCAGTATCAGTTGAAGTTGTTTTCTTGCTACCCTTAGGTGCCCTTGGTTTCTTTGACTTCGAGGAGTCACCAGCATCTTTAGGGGCTATGAAAGATCGAAAAGCAAAGTCAATAAGGTGCTGAGAAGATAAATAAGAAAGTAAATGGTGATTTCATTTTTATTACCTTGTCTTTTTCGTTTCTCTGTTTCTGGATATTTTTGAGTGAGGATGAAGCGCTCGAAACACACCTCCTTCGAACATGCCATCTCTTTATAGGAACTACGCCACCAAAGGTCGTAGGTAGCAGTGCAGTAGTTCAAAGGGGTAAAGTCAGTAGGCACGTAAGGAGGTTTAGTCTCCTCAAACTCCCTAATCCTCAGAATTACATCATCCATCGAAGTGCAAGGTGCAATATTTTGTCCCTTGAAGAAAGGAACATGGATGTTTTGGCAAAGACCAAACTGCCTACCTACAAGGGTAGGTTTGTAGTGCATAAGGCAAGGGATTGATTGGTCATAATGGGGAAAGATCAACTGATTTCGAAGGATTTCATTCCACTTTCGATCTTGATCGAACTGATCAGCAGGATTGACACTTATAAGAGGCTCATGTACCCATTTAGGACCACGAGTTCTTCTGGAGTAGGGAGCAAGTGTATACTTGTCCTGGTCAAAGAAATAAGTCATGAATGCTTGAAGACGACTGAGTCCCTCCTTGTAAGGACAAAGGAAAGTGTAGGTTAAGCTCCTAGTTGTTTGTTCGAATAGGTTGGACACCTCAGAAGAAAGTTTGGCATCTCTTGGAAATATGGCTCGAAGGCAAAAATCAAGGAGCCAGAAAGGACCATAGAAAACACCCAATGGCTTAATTTGTTTGAAAAAGCTTAAGGCATCAGATAGGCACAAAAAAGATGGCCAATAAGCACTTTGGCCAAGTTGATTTTTCTGCCTTCATGGAGGCAAACAGCCAAAGGATAAAGGCCTTGTGGGACCTGTAGAGACCTAATACAGAAAACAAACTTGGCTAACCAGAGCCAGAGGAAGGCAATGCGTTCCTCCTCAGAAACATCAGATAATGTTTTGTTATGGTTGTTAGCTATGAAGGCTTGGAAGGTCAATTTGTTGGTGTTAATAGGGTCATACTCAGTATCGGAAGGTTTGGTGTTTGGGAGGTAAGTCTCTCCATAAGGTTCGAGACCACTAATGATCGAAACATCCAGCAATGTAGGGGTAATCATGCCACAGGGTAAGAGAAATGTGCATGTACCTTGGTCCCAGAAGTTCATTGCAGCAAGGAGAAGGTCAATGTCATATTGCACATACGCCCTAGAAAGCTGAATCAGATCGAAGATGCCCAAGCTTTTCCAAAAATCCCCTTTTGCGGTTTGAACTTTCTCCAACCAGCTGAGATAAGTCTTCTTTTGCAACATGGGAGAAGCCCTGAAGATATTCTTCTCTGTGTCAGTAACATCAGCTCGAACAGGGTCGTTAAGCCTAAAATCTTCTCCTGAGGATACAAAGTTTGAAAGGCTTTGAAGTCAGAGGTCCTAGGAGGGAACTCATAAGGGCCAAGGAAACCCATGCGAAATCCATCTACATTGGTGGGGATAATGACACTGGAACCCCATACTTTCAAATTTTCCTCAGTGGCCTCAGGTTCTGGTACCAAGGTACCGTCGTCTCTGACAATGGTCTTGCCATTCTCAGCTGCAAGGGGGGCAGAGCAAGCCACTTGATATTTCTCACTTTGGAAGACCAAGGTGGTCGAGGAGGACGCCATTGAAGTGGTGAAATCGGAACAGAGGTTGGAGCAGAGAGGAAATCCAGGAAAGCAAGGATTTTTTGAGCTGGGAGCTAAAGAGTCGTGAGAAAGAAGGTAAAGAGCTGAGAGAGAAGATTGGTGAGTATTAAACCTCTGTCACAAAGTAAAGGAGGGAAAACCAAAAGGTCATTGGCAGTTACAAGCCCAACTGACATTAGTGGAAGCCCAAAAGTTCTCAGTCCATGTGATCGTGGGAGAGAGAAAGAGAAACGTCAAATGTTTCTAGGATAGCAGGGGGTTGCCACGTGTAAAAATGCACAAGCTTCTAAATGGCACGAAGCTATGCTTTTTAGGGGGCATTTGTTACATATTAAAGAAAAATAACATAGTTCGAAGTGGCTAAGCAGAAAGCCAAATAAAAGATTTCGAAGTGGCTAAGCAGAAAGCCAAATAAAAGAAAATTTTATTAATTGAAACTTTAAGTACAATAAGTCTATCCCTAAGTGGAGATTCTCTATTCGAACTTCATGTCTATGCCCTAATTTATTTTGGCAGGTATTTGCCTCGAGCTGAGGAAGGCAGTGCTTTTCGAGCCTGGTGTCAGTGTCATGTCTTCGGAAGAAAGAGACCATAAGAGGTCGAACGCTGAGAAGGAGAGGATCGAAGCATTGGATCTTCCAAATAATCCAATGACTTCGATCCCTCATCCTCATCATCCTCTTCTTTGTCCTCTTCCTCCTCTGTACCTTTCTTTCCTCCTTCTTCCTCTACTTTCCAGGATTAGAAGACTGGGCGCAGAGCAAGCATGTGATTTCCTGCCCCATAGTTGAGTTCAGAACCAGGGAGGTGGGAGTAGTACTAGACCTTGCATGGAACTAAGGCCTGGCAATTTGGCTGTGTTGTTCGACCTGAAGTCTTAGTCCTCATTGAAGTGACCATTAATGTTGGACACTCTGACGACCTGAAATCCAAAGGAAATGGAAGCCTCAGGTCGTACAGAGCAGCCAATATCAAGGGCCTCTCCATGGAACAAAGTAAGATGATTGTGCATTTTCCCTAATGTCGTTCTTTATAAAGAAGAAGAATGTTGAAGGCATTAAGGATGTCATCCCTATGAGCCAATAAGAAGTAGTCCTGCGCGCATTTACCAAGATGGACGGTAGTCAAATAAGTCAAAGAGGTCGGTGGGTAAAAATGCTTTGGAAAGAGAAGTCAAGCTCGAAAGAAACTTTGGATGCAGAGGAAGTCTCAGACCTATTGCCAAAAGAGTTCGAGATGAACCTTAGCTCGAAGAGAGTAATAGCCTAAAGAGCTCGAAGCCCCTCTTGTTTTAGGTCGAAAAGAGGGATTATTCTTCAATCAGGTTCGAAGGTCAGTTGTTCTCCTCATTATTAATTACCAGAGACTTATGGTCACGTCACCTTCAGCAGTTACCAAAGGAGTCCACCAACGTTCATGCAGAGAACGTGAGGTTATGGAAGTTGCAAAGGGAGTTAAGGGAAGCTCTCTGGAAACAAGAAACGGTTACCAGAAGGAAGGCTATAAATAGGGGAACGTTTGAAAAAGCAAGGGTCCTCAACCTGACCACTCAAAAGCACCCTGAAAAAGCCGTAGCATCCACCACAGCGATCAAGGCAAACCAGCAAGCTTAGAGAGAAAGTAGGGACTCTGCAAACCAACTTTCTATTTTCTTCTTCTTCTCCGTTCTTTCTTTATTTCTTCTTGTTTTTCTTTAGCGCAGATGCATATGTATGTTTTCTGTGTTTTATAGATTAGGAACCCATGATACTGTAATTGATTCCTTTAGTTGCTTGTGTTTGTAAGTTACCCTTTTTCTTTTAATGCAAGTTAAGGCCCTTTCAGGGGCCATTGTTGCACTACCATTGTTCCTGTTTTGTAGTAACGTCATGTCTTTACATTTGAACTATTTCTAAGATTTCACACTAAGGTAGAACCCACATTAAATAACAAAGGATTCGTATCTCATCCTAGACTGTTCAGAGATACATTTGTTTGTGCAAAATTCAAGGACAAACACATCCATATTATAATTATTTTGACAAATGGTCAATAGACACTTAAGTTAAACAAAACCATAGCCTAATATACTACTGAATATCTAGTCACCTAACAAGCTACAGAACAAAACAGGGGTAGGGTATCCTATAAAGAAATTAAAATAGCCTAATGAGATATAGTGCTTAAGATATTACGGCATCTTTAGTTATCCTTCAAGTGAAAAGGCAGGCTTGTTTGGTTTAAAATAATGGCATGGATTTGGTTAATTATTTTTAATTTTAAACTTGTACAACATTAAAGAGGGAAAAGATAGCTGGTGTTAACTTATGCCATTGTTGTAAGCAAAGGAAAAAGAAAAGGCGTGTCATTACTTTAACTTGGATCCTTTTCGAGTTAAAATTTGAACTTTGATGCCAATTCCTTCTCCAGAAATCTTTCAAGACTACAACAAAATGTACAATGCAAATAATTAGTTTAGTGACAGAGTGTAAGTGTGCTGAAACCACATTGTTTTGTTTTATTGTTATTTCTTTGCATCCCTTGGCTGGCACCTCCACTTCCTATTCAAACATTTTGATTCATACAAACACCTAAAATTAGAGCTAGCTAAAGTAACAAAGTAGGTATTTTACATTTTTTTTTCTTAATGTTGTACATATAGTATTGCTAAAAATTTCTCCCTTCAAAGTTCAAAATCAGAAAGCTAGCTAGTAATTAATGTGGTTAGTTATTGTGTTGTTTAATTAATATATAATATATAATGGTATTTTTCAAAATTGAAACTGGTGGTTGCAGGGGATAAGCTTCCTGTGGGTGCACTTGCACTGATGAGTGATGATGTCTCCACAAGCAGTGAGGCCAGGGATGCCAAGTACAATTGTTTGTTTAATTCTATTTCCACTTCAATATGCATTTGGAGGTATAAAAAGCTGAGCTTACTCAAAAGTGATTTCTTTTAATCTTAATTTGTGATATGTGATTTACAGGTTTTGAAAGATAAAAAACTTAAGAGTCAATTAGCTGTTAGAGAAGGATTATATGGAAAATCTGCTAAAGCTGCTGCCAAGGCTGAGAAGGTTAGTTATTGTTAATATGCATTCCTTTCCTGTTTGCTTAATTGAATTCATTTTTTGTTTTATTTTATTTTCTTTTAGTAAGATTATGTTTAGGAAAATTATCTCTAAATTTTTTATGGTGCTCCTTAGATGGTTTAAGGTTCTATTATCTCTGCCTAGCATGTTTAATTAACCCTCAGGTTCTATAAGTAATGTGATTTAGAGATGCCCGTTGATTTTAATAGGAATATGAGATTTTGGCACTATTAACGGTATTCCTGATTTCTTTGAACCCAGCCATAAGATCTTTTGGCTCTCAGCGTTGGAATGGCTGCTCTTATGGTTTTTACGAGTAACCATCTTTTAATGTGCAATATAGCCAATAATTCCTGATTGTAAGAGCAGTAGCCAATGAGACTGTTGCATTCTTTTTTATGATTAATGGACCAGAAATATAATGTCAAAGCTGGCTGATGAGGATAAAAGCAATCTCATGAAAGCATTTGAAGAAGCTGAAAAGAATTCTCAGCAACAGTGAGTTTTGGCTTCTTTCCTCTTAACCAAAGTGGTTCTAAGATTTATTAATCTTATTTGGAGGCTTAGAGAATGTCAAAAGGGAGCTTCAACAACAGAAATTTAATTTAGTGGATTTAATATTGATTACACAAATGTTAGTCCCCTTTTTGTTTACTTTAATTTGTCTTATTTTGCCTAAATTGGATTCTATTTTCTCGACCTACAGAAACATCTCTTTAAAGTTAAAGTTTAAACTTCAATTGTTGAACAGGGGCTGGAACAGCTGAACAGAGGGCTAAGTCTATCACTTGGTTTGCAATCTGCTTAAAGAACATCTAAGTGTTCCTATGTTTTTGTTTTAGAAGAAAAAATGATCACAATGAGTTTTCAAGTAAGTTCATGATATTTGCTTATATAATTTAAAAAAATGCCATAGGTATGACCCTAAATGCTCTTTAATATTTTTCCAAGTAATCACCCTTAATGCTATTATGACCCTATATGCTCTTTAATATTTTTCCAAATATGTTGAGGGATTTGACATATATTTTTCATGAATTTTTCTTAATGCATTTATTGTAGGATATATCTATTTTGTAGGATTCGACATCTATTTTTCATTGAAAAATTAGTTATGAGATATATCCCGTGTTTATTTTTGTTAATGGACAAATATCACCCTTTTCCATGAATGCTTCCAAGTAAGAGATAATATAGCAAAACTACGCAAATGATTATATTGGTTCATATATATGTTTTTCCTCTCTTGTGAGTGTGATATCAAAAAATTAGGGGGAAATTGAATTCTGTCATGCTTAACTACTACTAACAATTTAACAAATTGGTTTTGTATAGATATTACCCTTGTCATTAGAAATTTCATTCACACCATCATCAATTATATACTTAATTTAATTGGCCTACTGAAATTCATCATTTGTTTAAGTGGAACTAGGAGAGGTGTGTGTGTTTAGAGAAGTCCATAGTTTATGATCATCTCTAACAACAATGTTAGCTTGGAAAAGCATGTTGGTAGCCTAAGGTCTAGCTTAGAGAAGGAAGTTAGAGACGGAATTTTTTCGTCTCTAAAGACTGACTTAGAAGGGTTACTTTTTACATCCGTTGCTAATAACCGATGTAGAATTATTTGACATTCTACATTGGCTCTATACAAATCGGTTGAAGAACCGATGTAAAAAGCCTATTTTAACCGATGTTAAAAGTGTTTTTTGTACTAGTGTCTCAAGGAATTCAATGCCAATTTCAGATAACAAATTTCAGAAAGAATTTCAACAAGTTGAACTTAAGAAGGTTCACTTCAGCAAGTTCTCAACATGCAGAATTTTAGAAACTTTATGAAAAGTGCAGAAACATAACAGAAAACAGGGGGTTTCTTGGTTGTTTGAGAACAGAGTTTCGCAAATAAAGAAAAAGGAATAAAACGATGTAAGAAAATAGATTGATTATCTTGTTCATTGACAAATGGATCCTTCATCAGTTAAAATGTATCATTCTCAAGTTCCAGGACATATTCGAATTAACCGAACAAGCGTCAATCAATTGAAAAATAATCTTACTCAAGAACTAAGCGAACTTGCGAGACCAAACTAAGCGTACTGGTTATGAGATTTCTAATCCTTTACCTTCTGATTAAGCAAACAGGTTGTTCAGAATTAAGCAAACTAAACTAGAATTCTAGGGGAAGAACAGAATTGAATCATCAACAAGCGTTCAAATACAATTCAAGATTCTAAACCAGAATTCTAAAGGAGAAGATGAAATTGAATCTACTGCAGAAATTGAGATACGAATTAGAATTGAAATAAACCTCAGAATCCGATGTAAAATCACTCAAGAATCAATCCTAAGAAAATTAACCTTCCATGAGAGGAAGAAAAGCAAAACGAAATTGCAGAAGAAGAAGAACGAGAAAAATAGAGAGAAGAGAGAGCAAACGTCTCTAAAACGTGAATCTGTGTAAAATTAGTAAAGTGAAAAGTCTGCCCTAACAGAGTTGTGACTGCCTCTATTTATACTATTCTCCTAAACCACAAGATTAATATGATGGTAGAGGTAAATTGGGCTTTGGCTCAGGTCCAAAATACTAAAACTACATCAGAAACAACTTAAGAAACTTGTTGTTCCCGCTCAGCTTCAGGCAACTTCTGAACGTCAACATCAAATTAAAAAATGCACCTCGTCTCTCAGTGGAATATAGCCATATAGCATATAAAATTAAAGCCTTGGAAGTTAGCTTTCCAATTCCACTGGAATCACTCAGATCGGACACCTACAGCTCTAGATATGATCAAAACAAGATAGGTAGGTCAATAGGCTTAAAAATCCGAATTTAAACAACATTTACAATTAAAGCCCAAACAAGTCCAATTAGGTAAATTCCAATTCAAATAGTGGATTTAATCACAATTAGAGCCCAAGAAAGCTAAGATTAAATATGCAAAGTGTGAATAAAATTGTGCTCATCAAATTCTCCCACACTCGCCTTTTTGCACTCCGGGCAAAACACCACATGAAACCAACGATTAATTAGGAGACAAGATGCAAATACAAATGACATAATTATCCATAGATACAAGGAACTCATAGGAGTAGGCAAAATACAACATCCAAGGAATCATGGAGTCAAGAAAAATATGAATGAAATTCCCAATAATTTAGCAAACAAGAGGGTAGATCAAATCAAAGGAGTGAATCAAGAATGATAGTATCCTCACAAGACAAATTCTCTAACTCTCAAGTGTTTAGGCTTGTGTATATACACTCAAAGCACTCATGTAAGCAAATACTACCATAGGCTTGGAAAGACTCTAATATCCACAACAACTAAAACACATGCAAGCAAAGATCAAGAGGACTTCAAATAGGATGTAATGGGGTCAAGGTAAAGGCAGGGAAAATGAAGGATAAGAAGCTATACACCAAAGAGAATAGAGGAGCAATGGGGAATAAACCCATGAAAGAATGCAAGTAGCATACATTTCAAGATTATAATTAAACTCCTTTTTTCTACCTTTTTGACCCATTTTTTTCAAGCATACTATTTATTTCTTTGCTTTTCTTTTTTTTTATACACTTTTCTTTTGAGCTTTTCTTCATTCTTTCTTCTCTTTTTTTTACTTCTCTTTATTTTAACTAGCCAAAGGTCAATAATATAATAACCACATGAGGAGATAAGATAAGAATTTCAAATACACCCCCACACTTATTCAAGAACCTATTCCCAAAACAATTCCAAAGCTCCTTTATCCTCTAAGGCAAGGACAATCATGGTTTTTCACTTTCAAGGCTTGTAATGAGCTTTTGATAACAAGAAATGGAATCCACAGGCTCAAAGGGGTTAACAAGTGGAAAATCATCAAGGTAGGCTAATATGGCTAGTAGTTCAATTATCAACAAAAATGCCTCAATCATCTCAATTCATGCATGTGAACAAAGTTGCAAATCAAACAGTCAAGCTAAGCTCTAGAGCACAAGCAAGCATGAGTGAAATCACACAAGAAAAAGAGAGAATGACATAGAATGGTCCATCCATCAATTAGGCTCAAAATCTCAACAAGGACAACTCTATCACAAAAGATTCAACCCAATAATTATCAAAACCAACTTTTTCACCAATTATAAGGAATCCAATCAAAATAAGTCATGAAACCAATTATCCAAGAATGATGAAAATGCAAACTACCAACACAAATCCTAAAAAAACCAATGAAAAACATGCCAAATGTATTTCTCTACTGTCAAAATTCTGTTTTTGCTGTAAAAATAAATTCTGCTATCAAGGAAAAATGTACTGTCTGAAATTCTGCTGTAAACAACAGCAGAAAAACGCAACAACAACTACAGTAATTTTCAGACAGCAATTTCAGAAAGTAGTAGCTGCAAAATAGCTACGCAACAGCTAACAGTTTCAGCAAACAACAAATTTCAGCAAGTAGTTTCAGCAGACAAAAAACAGTAATTCAATTTTTTTTTGCAGAAACAACAAACAATATTTATTTTTCCTAACAACATACTAATTCCTAAAGTCCTAAACTACAAATCTCCTCCTACACACTTAAATCACACATTGTCCTCAATGTAAAAATAATAAAATTATAGATCAACAGACAAAGTGTAATGAAAATGTGAGAAAAGAGAAGCTCCCCTTCATCCAACTCCTGTCCTGGGAATTCTTGAATCATTTGGCACCACCTGTATTAGGCTCATCCAAGTGTTGTCTGAAATAGAATATAAAATGCCAATGATCAGCAACTTGGTGAGCTCCCTTATCACTTGCAGCAAGGAATTCTCATTTTGTTCATCCTCCACTCCTTCATGCTCGAACTGGCTAGGCAATGATTTCTCCAAAAACGGTGGTTGCACAACAGATGGGAGAAACATGGTAGTATGAGGTGATTCTACAACCTGCACATCAACAAAGTCAGATTTATATGTAATTGTTGTAATCAAGCCTGTGCATTCTGACTCTGTTGAATCAGCAGCTATTGTATCGACTCTAAGACCTGCAGAATCACTATCGTTATTCACAAACTTGTCAATTTCAGCACATGCACTACACATAAAAGAATCAGTACATGAATCACATATGTAACCATTGCTAAAATCAGACAAGAATGGAAAATAAAACTCTCCTACAAATTCAGACAATTTTTTTATCAACAACAGGTTCAGCATGCAAATCATTATGAAATACGGAATGGTCCTCAATAGAATCTAAACTCATAGCATGTGAATCCATATCATTTGTAATCATAGAATATGAACACATTGCATTTGAAATCATAACATTTGGA
This sequence comes from Sesbania bispinosa, assembly GCA_026901365.1. Classification (NCBI taxonomy): domain Eukaryota; kingdom Viridiplantae; phylum Streptophyta; class Magnoliopsida; order Fabales; family Fabaceae; genus Sesbania; species Sesbania bispinosa. The sequence continues at coordinate 116,477 of QLOH01000765.1, read as the reverse complement.
CTGATGGGATTTGAGCTCATAGAATCTGAATCCACAACATCTGAATCATGTGATTGCATTTGATGCAAGGTAGTGGCCATTTGCCCAATCTGAATTTCCAGATTTTGAAATGTTGCTTTTGTTTGTTGTTGGAAATTCAAATTGTTAGCTGTCATTTGCCTTATAAACTCTTCCAGAGAGGGTTCACTCTTAGAAGGTGCAACCTGCTGCAATGGTGGGGGCTGGTATGGCCAGCTTGGCTCAGCAACCTGAAAATGAAATTGATCAGGCATATAAAACTATTGTTGAGGTGGTCCATAATTATTATAAAAATCTATAGCATAAGGTTTAGGAGAAAAATCATCTTTAGACTCATGCAAAGTAGGGTAGGTATCTGTGGGACACACAGGTGATGTACAAATCCCACACAACTTCACATTTATCTGATGTACTGCAAACTGATTGATCAAAGAAGCTAAATCATCCATCTTGTTCTCTACTTTTCTATGATCAACAACATATGATATATCCTCCTCGTGAACTCCCACAGGAAAAATCATTGAGTTGCTTCTGGAACTATATTCTTGATTATGTGAAGCCATGCACTCAATGAGTTCTCTCAAAGTCAATTCAGCCATGATGTTCGAATTAAAATCAATAAAATCAGAATGAAAAGAAAATGAAGAAACAAAAATAGAGGCAAAAACACAAACAGAAATAGAATCACACAACCAATCAACAAACTACACTGACCAACAAAGACTCACCATCACTCAACCAAAAATATGCATAAATGTAATCCTAGGTTACCTAACTTTCCTATGATATGAATTATCAATTTCTGGATCAAATGGATATAGCAAACCTGAAATTGCTCTAGTCATACACCAAATGCACACAAGAATGCACAAAATAAGGCATATAACAGCATGCCACCATATAAAGGAAATCTATATCAAATGAGCAGAAACCTATGAATTGGGTACATGGAAAATATTATAATGACATGGGAAACAACCACAAAAAACTTCAAAAAAAAAAATCAAAGCTTAACTACCAAAACTACCTAAGGTAAGAAAGGAAAAATACACTAAAAAAACTTAAAAATTCCAAAAAAAATAGAAAATGGTCTTTTTTGGCTATTTTACAGTCCATATCCTGGCGTAGAGGGTAACATCACTCTAACTAGCTCGAGCTACCCCAAAAGCATATAAAATATGTGAAATTATGACGCTCCTAGCCCAAGTTATGCCCAATTGAAGCCAACAGGTAGAAATACTTGTTTTTAGTGCATGTAGCAGCATATGCACTTGAAAGCTTCTTATACTTTCTGAAGAGTTCCTTGGTACTAGCAACTAAGTCATCATATTCATTGATCGAGGTCATACCCAATCAAATAATATGAATTAAGTGTAGTGAGGATTAGATAACCCAAAAGTCGTCTCTCAAGGAATTCAATGCCAATTTCAAATAACAGATTTCAGAAAGAATTTCAGCAAGTTGAACTTCAGCAAGTTGAACTTAAGAAGGTTCACTTCAGTAAGTTCTCAACATGAAGAATTTCATAAACTTTCTGAAAAGTGCAGAAACGTAACAGAAAACAGGGGGTTTCTTGGTTGTTCGAGAACAGAGTTTCGCAAATAAAGAAAAAGGAATAAAACGATGTAAGAAAACAGATTGATTCTCTTGCTCATTCACAATTGTATCCTTCATCAGTTAAAATGTATCATTCTCAAGTTCCAAAACAGATTCGAATTAACCGAACAAGCGTCAATCAATTCAACAATAATCTCACTCAAGTACTAAGCGAACTTGCGAGACCATACTAAGCGTACTGGTTATGAGATTTCTAATCCTTTACCTCTTGAATTAAGCAAACATGTTATTGTTCAGAATTAAGCAAACTATACCAGAATTCTAGGTGAAGAACAGAATTGAATCATCAACAAGCATTCAAATACAATTCAAGATTCTAAACCAAAATTCTAAAGGAGAAGATGAAATTGAATGTACTGCAGAAACTGAGATAAGAATTAGAATTGAAATAAACCTCAGAATACAATGTAAAATCACTCAAGAATCAATCCTAAAAAAATTAACCTTCCATGAGAGGAAGAACAGGTAGGTCAATAGGCTTAAAAATCCGAATTTAAACAACATTTACAATTAAAGCCCAAACAAGTCCAATTAGGTAAATTCCAATTAAAACAGTGGATTTAATCACAATTAGAGCCCAAGAAAGCTAAGATTAAATATGAAAAGTGTGAATAAAATTGTGCTCATCATTCATCAAGAAGAGTTAGAGATGTTACCTTATGATTAGTCTCTTCTGATTGATTTGCCATTAGACACTAATTCTCTTCATCTGATGAATCTTCTTCATTTTCAGAGGAATGTTCTTCTGTAGACTTGTAATCTTCATCTTCTAAAAGAGCATATGAGGCTATCCAATCCCATATTTCCTTGGCAGAGTAGAATCCCTTTACCATATCATACGCAACTCTGTTCAGAGAACAAATTAAGTAGACCTTGGCTTGAGCATTGAGTTGAACTTTAATCTTTTGCTCATGGGACCACTCAATTTTGGAAATGGGTATTCCATCTCTCATGGGAACATAATCACCATCAGTAACTGTATCCCAGAGATCTAAATTATAGCTTTCCATGAATAGTTTCATATGTTCTTTCCAGAAAGAATAATCTTTTTTGTTGAAAATTGGTGGTCTGGTTACAGATGCACCTTCAGAGATATAGACACCATAGCTTGTTGAGGTTTCCATATGGATCTTCTTCCCTCAGCACTTGTTAGATGCTCAACCCGAGGTTGAGCTCTGATACCAACTGTTAGAACCACAGGAAACACTAGAAGGGGGGTTGAGTAGTGTTTTATAACTCTTTACAGATTTTATGAAAACCTTTTGAAACAAGCAAAGTGTTTATCAAATGTTTTGAGCAACCTTCCGAAATTGGAGTTTTCAGCAACTTGCTGATATGATTCAGCAGGTTGAGTAAAATGATTTTGAAATAGTTTGTTGTGATAAACAAGGTTGTTTTGTTGCGTAGATTTATAATATCACTTTTCAGAACCCTCCTTTGTTAGTTAAACAGAAAGTAAAGAGATAAGGGTTGAGAAAACTTATCCAAACAATTAATTCTGGTTCACCCACTAACACAGTGAGCTACGTCCAGTCCCAGGGCTAACACACCATTGGATTTTCCACTAATCAAATCTGATACAAGTATTATTTTCCCCCAGCCTCTTCAGGCTAAACACCAAGTATTTTTTGGACACAGCCTCTCTAGGCTAAACAACAAGTATTCTTTGAACACAGCCTCTTCAGGCTAAACAACAAGTATTCTTTGTTTCTCCAAGCCTCTTTAGGCTCTCAGACACTTTACAGTGTTTACAATGAAAATAATTTTAAGTCTCCGAGAAACTTAAACACAAGAGTTCTTGTACAAAGATTAACTGAGTATAACTCGGGATACAAATGAGAGATTCTAAGTACAAGGAAATTCAGAGTGATTTCAGCAGAGTGTTGGCTTGATAGAATTTTTTATAGAGCTTGGCCGACACCTTCAAAGTCTTTAAGGAAGCTATTTATAGAGTCTTGAAATGAAACCGTTGAAGAATGTTCATCCACCGTTGAGAGATAGCATTAAATGTTATTTGAGACGTTGTGAAACAATCTTCTTTAAAGCTTCTGACTTTTGAGAATTGCATGTGTTGCAGTCTGCAACACTGCTCTGACACAAACAGCAGGTTCCTTTTTAAGGCAAGATGTCTTTGACAGCAAAAAGGAACTTTGAAAATATTCATTAAATGAATCAAACTTGCTTCAGACGTTAATGATCTATTGATTTCTTGAGCAGGCAGCTTCCAGACTTCAGTCAAATGTTATAACGTAGGTCTTCAGCAATTCTTCTATAATAAGTGATTTTTGTAACATTTCAGAAGGTAAAGATGAGTTCAACAGGTCTTGACCCTTCGGAAGGTTCCTCATATCAGCAGGTTCAACTTGAGGCTTCCTCTTTATAGTACTTGCAGAAACAGCAAAGCAAAATACCTTCAAGTGATATTGTCCTTATAATAAACAATTAATCCCTTTTTAAATCAAATTTGTTGTCTATTAAAACTTAGGATATGAGAGTCCTTGAAACATTATTAATTTCTTTAATAACATTTTGAGACTCAACAAAAATATTATCATCATCATATATCTGAACAAGAATTAGATCTTTGTTAGACATTTTCTGAAAAACGTTGTATCTACCTCACCTCTTTCAAAACCATTTTTCAGTAAGAAATTGCTCAATCTGTCATACCAAGCTCTGGGAGCTTGTTTAAGACCATACAGAGCCATTTTCAGTTTAAAAACATGATCTGGAAAGGTTAAGTTTTCAAAACTAGGGGTTGTCTAACAAACACCTCTTCCTCAATGAAACCATTTAGGAAGACACTCTTGGCATCCATCTGATATAGTTTGATGTCATTATTTGCTGCATAGGAAAGTAAAATCCTAATGGCTTCAAGCCTTGCTACTGGTGCAAAAGTTTCAGTGAAGTCAATACCTTCTTGTTGATTGTAGCCTTGTGCAACCAATTTGGCCTTGTTTCTGACCACTTGACCATCTTCAGAGAGTTTGTTTCTAAACACCCATATGGTTCCAATAATAGTTTTCCCATGAGGTTTAGGAACAAGAGTACAAACATCACTCCTGTCAAATTAATTTAGCTCTTCCTGCATGGCTATGATCCACCCTTCATCAATATTCTTTGGCTCAATTTTAGAGAGGAAGGCAAGATTATTGACTTCTCTAAGTCTTGATCTTGTTCTTACTCCTTCTGAAGTATCACCAACGATTTGCTCTCAAGGATGATGAGTCATGTATCTTCACTCATGCCTGCGAGGGACTACATGCTCATTCTGAGACTCAACATTAACTCTAAGAAGAGGATCAGTTTCAACAGGTTTACTGGGAGTCTGTTCAGCAGGTACTTTATATTTGACATCTGCAGTCTTTGAAGTAGGATTCAGCTCCATTCCTGCAAAATTATCTTCTAGATCTGATAGTTATGTATTAGTCTCTTTAACATCATTAAATCTTACATGAATAGATTCTTCTACTGTCAAGGTTCTAGAGTTATGAACTCTGTAAGCCTTGGATGTTTCTAAATAACCAATAAAGAATGCTTTATCAGATTTAGAGTCAAATTTACCCAGATCATCTTTGGTGTTAAGTATGAAACACTCATAGCCAAAAATGTGAAAATAAGAAATGTTGGGTTTTCTTCCTCTCCACAATTCATAGGGAGTTCTCTTGAGAATTGGTCTTACCAAAATTCTGTTTTGAATGTAGCAAGATGTGTGAACAGCCTCTACCCAGAATAATCTTGGTAGATTTCTTGAAATGAGCATGGTTCTACCCATCTCCTACAAGCTTTTGTTCTTTCTCTCAACAACCCCATTTTGCTGAGGTGTTCTGGCCATAAAGAAATTGTGTGAGATCCAATTCTCATCACAGAACATGCTGAAGGTTGAGTATTCAAACTCTCAACCATGGTCACTTCTGATTGCAGATATGCAAAATCCTTTTTCATTTGGCACCTTCTTACAGAATTTTGTGAAATTCTCAAAAGTCTCATCCTTGCTTTTGAGGAATATAACCCATGTGTATCTAGAGTAGTCATCAACAATGACTAAGCCATACTTTTTACCAGCCATGCTTTCAGTTCTTGTAGTACCAAACAAATCAATGTGAAGCAATTCTAAGGGTCTTGAGGTAGACACAACATTTTTACTCTTAAAAGAGCTCCTTGTTTGTTTACCTTTGAGACAGTTTTTACAAAAAATGTCATATTTGAAAGAAATCTTGGGCAATCCTTTTACAATATTGTGTGACACCCCTAGTTACCACTAAGAACGCCACATGTATTGCATGTAACCAACGAAAGTATTAAACAATCGGTAAAAATGCGAAATTAATTTTTTTAAATGGATTAGTAGCCATCAACCTACTACATCTCTAGTTCCATTTTAAGTATTATAAAATATTCTTTTCCTTACTTGTGAAACTTGTTCTCGAAAAGCGTCAAAGATAATTACCACGTCGCATCCACATACATACATTAATCATAACATCACAGATAAGGATAAACAGTACATTTAATTACAAACATAAGCCAGTGTACGCCTCGAGCTTACAAACCATAATATGAAAATATGAGTTCTAGAAGTGAAACGAATAATCAAGGTAACCTCAAACAAAATACAAAAGAGAGGTCACAAACTCAGAGCTGTCACTACTAGACTCAAACATAACTACTCTACTCATCATCACTGGACTCGGAGGGATCCTCCTCTGGCTCCTCCTCCTCTGACGAGTCTTCAATGATAATCATCTCCAGCTCATCCGAGAGAGAATGATCTCGCGCATCAGAATGCAAGGAGTGACGAGAATCGGACGCCTCTGAGGCGGGTGAGTACCTCGGAGAATCCGATCCGACCAAATCTTCCACTCGCGATGAACGGGATGCCACTGAAGAAGCTTGACGAAGACGAGATTGGCAAAATGTAGTATGGCGCACCAAGTTAGGTGGCGTCTGAAACTCGAGCGTCACAGGAACAACGAAATCCACTTCAGGCAGCAGAGGGAGGCCGGGGTGAGTAATAATAACACGGACCTCCCCGGTGAAGACACATCGTCTAGGTATGTCTGTCACCCTCCAGGAACCTCGCGGCATCCAACACAGCTCCACTCGCATCGACGCCATGCTGTAAATCTCCGATGTCGACTGACGACGTAAAGAAGAAGACACAGCCAACCAACAAACAAAAGGAGGGTGAGAACACATCGCATGAACTCACGTGATATAGGATATAGTGTATAGAGCACACACACAAGAAAGTTCACACAGTTCAACCAAACAGCACACACACACATTGTCATTATGATGCACATAACCTATAGCATACTTGCAATCATAACACTATATATATGCATGAGGGCCCGGGGAAAAATCACCACCACAGTGCACACAGCAACTCCCGACCTATATGTACAACGTATCAGAAGTTAGAGTCTGTACTAGCACCGGTACAAAGAGCCTTGCTCATATTTTCTTTTGGCCAAATTCTTTTATACACCTTCCAGACAATCTCAACTGACCCCGAAACCTTGAAAGCGACAGGATAGTCAAGCTTGTACCCCTTCGAACTCGACGGTAGGGAGCTAGCCTACGTCTTCTGATGTTCTTTCTGGAACTCAACTATCCTCAGGGCTGGCGTCCCATTTCAAGACCGGCTGGAGTTCTTTGCAAAACCCAATGCACCCTTCCCAACCAGTTTCACATTGTACCAAAGTGTCACTGCCATATTAGGTCGTAAGGTTTTCAACCTTGAATATCATCAATGCTTTATGATGCATGTCACACATCCAATGCTTCTCAACATACACATCCATACAGGCAAAGCCCATTGAATCCTTCCACGTAACCACTCCCCGTGGCACGGCTCCGATTCAATGTCTTTCCTTCACAAGGAGAACCAAACCCCATCTGATAGCAGGATGGGTGTAGGATCTAGAATTGAGCAAAAACAACCGATTAGAATCAAGAATTAGCAATTATAATGCGAAATTTAGGTGCAGGGCAGCAGCCAATTTGCGCATGAAAATGAGAGAAAATGAAAGATAAGTGGAGAGGAAGAAATAGAGGGGACGATACTGATGTAGGAATCCACCCACAGCAGATAAGTCCAATGCCAGACGCCACTAATTCAGGAGAATTAGATAAGTCTCAGTATGGTTTGAGCAACAACCACCAAGCCTCACTCAACTCACCACGGGAGGAGAAATTTGGGCATAATGCCTTTTACTAATCTCAACAATGTGTGAATTACAAAGAGGGAGACCTCCTTTATATAGGAGTAGGGGGCGGCCAAATGGGGAATTAAATGGGGGAAAAATAAAAGATGGTAGGAATGCCATGACCCCAAGGCTTACAGCTAAGATAAGTATTAAGCCATTAAATCCCACAAATTAGCGCCCAAGGCAAGGAGATTTAGGGAAATTACAAATAAATCCTAATTACATCATATTTTCCTAATTACATCATAATTCCTAAAATTATTATTCCTAATCAAATTGAGTCTTGAATGTTGACTTGACTCCAAGGTCAATGGTCAATGGGTTGACCATGTTGAGGATGACTCATGCTTGGTTCAGCTCCAAGCAATTCTAGCAGCTCCATGTTTGAATCCTAGCTTCCTGCTGCCAGTCTAGAGTTCCACTGACAGGATGCCATCATTCCCTCCCCCTTGAGAAGCATTTGTCCTCAAATCAGAAATATGGAAGATTATAAGGGGTAGAAGAGAATAAAAGGAATGGATGACAAGAAAGGAGAAGGTGGAGACTTCCCTTTTTGGACTTGTGAGTCCTTGTTAGGTCTTCAACCATGGACATCCTTTGCGCAACCTTAGCCAACAAAAAGGAGACTCGTTATTCCCAACCATTCAACTTCTAATGTTCATAACAATAGTACTTGGGAATCATGTAGGGAGGTTTGGAAGAGGGGAGAGGAGTAGATGAAAGAGAGAAGAGGAAGAAGAAGAAGAAGAAGAAGAAATAGGAGAAAAGGTTAGAGGAAACTCCCTTGTAGTGTTGCTACTTCCTCCTTCCTTAATCAGCAGCTCTCTTTCTTGATCTCCTTCAAAACAATTAAGGTTAGCGGTTTTGAATTGATGAAGTAATAACATTGCTTCCCTTTTATTTTTGTGTTTTTCTTTGGTTTTCACCTTTTCTATCATCACTTTTGATGTTTCTTCTTTCTTTTTCTTTTTATCCTCACCTTCTATCTTAAGCCTCTTAATTTCTCAAGCTCTATTTCTCTCTTCATGTGACCTTGATCCTCACATATTTCGTGGATGGACATTGGAATCAAAGTGATTTTAGCTCCATCTTGTTTAAAAGATATTTGATTAGAGTATCCATCATGAATGGTCCTCTTATCAAATAAAATCCTTGTTCAGAATCCTTGTTAGCAACTATTCCTCATTGGCGTGGTAAGAAAGTCAAGAGAAAATAGAGTGGAAAAAGGCAAGAGTGTTACGTTATAGAAAAAGCCAGAATTGTGTGTAAACACGAGGGTGGTGAGTTCTAAACAGTTAATCATTTTTGTTTCTTTTTCTGTTACGTGTTTCTTTCTTTGACTATGGCAGAAAGACCAGTGGAGAATCATGACCTTCAGTTGCAGATTGCTGCTCTCTCTCAACGCTTGGAGAAAATGATGAAGGCACAATATGACGAACTGCATAGCAGGTTGGATGATTTGGAGAGAGTACCTCCTCCACCTCCTCCACCCCCTAATCCTGAGGATGGAAGGCCACCAAGAGATGAAGGGAGAATACAAGGGGTCAAGCTGACTATACCACCTTTCAAAGGTCGTAGTGACCCAGAAGCTTATTTGGAGTGGGAGCTCAAGATTGAGCATCTTTTTGCCTGCAACAACTATACAGAGGCACAAAAGGCCAAGCTTGCTGCAGTAGAATTTTCTGATTATGCGCTCATATGGTGGAACAAATTACAAAGGGAGAGGCGCAGAAATGAAGAGCCACAGGTGGAGACTTGGACTAACATGAAAAGGATCATGAGGAAACGGTATGTACCTTCTAGCTACCAAAGAGAGTTAAAATTAAAATTGCAAAAACTCACTCAAGGTAGTAGAAGCGTGGAGGAATACTACAAAGAGATGGAGATGATCCTCATCCAAGCCAACATAGAAGAAGATCCTGAAATCACCATGGTTTGAGTACTGATATTAGAGATGTTGTGGAGTTACAGGAATTTGTTGAACTGGAGGACTTGTTGAGTAAAGCTCTTCAAGTAGAGCAGCAGTTAAAAAGGAAAGGAACTGCAAGGAGGAGTTCTAACACTTTGCCTTCAAATTGGAGAGACAAGGTCAAAAAGGAGGTTGTTGAGTTATCCAACCAAGGAGCATCATCTTCCCAAGGGAAGGTACCACAAAAAGGCGCTGAACAGGGTACAAAGAAAGGTAGGGATGTGACTTGTTTCAGGTGTCAAGGAAAAGGCCATTATGCCTATGAGTGTCCTACTAAGAAGACCATTCTTCTTAAGGACAATGGAGAGTACACAAGCGAATCTGATATTGAAGAGGAGGAGCCCAGTGATGATGATGCAGGAGGAGACTTCTAGGAAGCCAAACCGTGGGCAAGGAGGTAAACCAAAGAGAGAACATCTTCCATACTCGATGTTCAATCAATGGTAAGATTAGCTTGGTAATTATTGATGGTGGAAGCTGCACTAATGTTGTTAGTTCCAGATTGGTGAGCAAAATGGGTTTGGATACGAAACCACATCCTAGGCCATACAGACTTCAATGGCTTAGTGAGGGAGATGAAGTACAGGTGCATAGTCAAGCTGAAATTCCTTTTTCTATAGGGAAATATCAAGACAAGGTACTTTGTGATGTGGTTCCCATGGAGGCCAGCCATATTCTTCTTGGAAGGCCGTGGCAATTTGACACTAAAGCTATCCATAATGGCTTTACCAACAAAATTTCTTTCATGTACTAAGATAAAAAAATTGTTTTGAGGCCTTTAACACCTAGAGAGGTTAGTGAGGATCAAAATAAATTGAGAGAAAAGATTGCCCAAGAGAGAAAAAATGAGAAACGTGAAAAAGAAGAGAGCCAAAAGAAAAAGAGTGAAAACCAAGAGGGTAACAGCTTTGTTTAGCAAAAGAAAGAGAAGTGAGGAGAGTGTTATGTACAAGACAGCCACTTTATTTGTTGTTTAGTACTAACCATCTTTTGACTACTAACACTTTTGACAAGTTTGAATTGCCTTCTATAGTTAAATCTCTTTTGCAGGAATATGAGGATGTTTTTCCAAAAAATGTTCCTGATGGCTTACCACCTTTGAGAGGAATTGAGCATCACATAGACCTCATTCCTGGAGCCTCATTGCCAAATCGGCCAGCCTATAGGAGTAATCCTCAAGAGACTAAAGAAATTGAGAGGCAAGTAAGTGAGCTCATTGGCAAAGGATGGGTGAGAGACAGCATGAGTCCATGCACAGTACCAGTCATTTTGGTACCAAAAAAAGATGGATCATGGAGGATGTGTTCTGATTGTAGAGCCATAAACAACATCACCATCAAGTATAGACATCCAATTCCCAGGTTAGATGACCTTCTTGATGAATTTTATGGTGCATGTGTGTTTAGTAAAATTGATTTAAAAAGTGGCTATAATCAGATTAGGATAAGAGAAGGAGATGAATGGAAAACAGCTTTCAAAACAAAATATGGTTTATATGAATGGTTAGTTATGCCTTTTGGATTAACTAATGCTCCTAGCACTTTCATGAGACTAATGAACCATGTTTTGAGAGAATTTATAGGAAAGTTTGTGGTTGTGTACTTTGATGATATTCTTATCTACAACACTTCATTGGATATGCATGTTAATCACCTAAAATCTGTTTTGGATGTTCTTAGAAAAGAAAATTTGTATGCTAATCTTGATAAATGCATATTTTGTACCAACCATGTTGTTTTCTTGGGATTTGTTGTGAGCTCCAAGGGAGTTCAAGTGGATGAAGAAAAGGTGAAGGCTATTCAAGAATGGCCAACACCTAAAACTGTGAGTGAGGTAAGAAGTTTTCATGGCTTAGCAAGTTTCTATAGGAGATTTGTTAAAGATTTTAGTACCTTGGCTGCACCCCTCAATGAGATTGTTAAAAAGAATGTGGGATATAAGTGGGGGGAGAAACAAGAGGCGGCCTTTGCTGCCCTCAAGGATAGGCTCACACATGCGCCTATTTTAGCCTTGCCAAACTTTGCAAAATCTTTTGAAATAGAGTGTGATGCTTCTAATGTTGGAATTGGTGCTGTTTTATTGCAAGAGGGGCATCCAATTGCTTATTTTAGTGAAAAATTAAGTGGACCTGCACTTAATTATTCTACTTATGATAAGGAATTATATGCTTTAGTAAGGGCTCTTAAAACTTGGCAACATTATTTACTTCCTAAAGAATTTGTAATTCATAGTGATCATGAATCTTTGAAGTATTTAAAAGGCCCAGGGAAATTAAATAAAAGGCATGCTAAATGGGTTGAATTTTTGGAACAATTCCCATACGTCATAAAGCATAAAAAGGGAAAAGGAAATATAGTTGCTGATGCTCTTTCTAGGAGACATGTCTTGCTTGCTTTACTTGAGGCTAAATTGTATGGACTTGAATCTTTGAAAAGCATGTATTGTGATGATGTGGATTTTGCTGATTTGTATGTGGCATGTATAAAAAAAATCTGAAAATGGATTTTTAAGGCATAATGATTTTTTGTTTAAAGGAAATAAATTGTGTGTGCCTAAAAGTTCCATAAGAGAGATGCTTGTGAGAGAGTCACATGAAGGGGGATTAATGGGACATTTTGGAGTGCAAAAGACCTTAGAAATTTTGCAAGATAATTTTTATTGGCCAAATATGAAACGTGATGTTCATAAGATATGTGACCAATGTATTGTTTGCAAAAAGGCTAAGTCTAAAGTCAAACCTCATGGCTTATATACTCCTTTACCTGTTCCTGAATTTCCTTGGACTGATATTTCCATGGACTTTGTTTTGGGTCTTCCAAGAACAAAGACTGGAAAAGATTCTGTTTTGTTGTAGTTAATAGGACGCTAGGGACTTTGCTTAGGACCATCTTAAACAAAAACATTAAAGCTTGGGAGGATTGTTTGCCTCATGTTGAGTTTGCTTATAATAGGACTGTCCATAGCACTACTAACTGTTCACCTTTTGAAGTAGTTTATGGGTTTAATCCTTTAACTCCTCTTGATATATTACCTCTGCCTAATATTTCTATGTTTAAGGAAAAGGAAGCGCAGGCTAAGGCTGAATTTGTCAAGAAAATGCATGAGAAAGTTAAGGCTCAAATTGAAAAGAAAAATGAGAGCTATGCCAAACAAGCAAACAAAGGGAGGAAGAAGATGGTGTTCCAACCAGGTGATTGGGTGTGGGTACACATGAGAAAAGAAAGGTTCCCAGAACAAAGGAAATCAAAACTTCAACCAAGGGGAGATGGACCTTTCCAAGTGCTTGAAAGAATCAATGATAATGCCTACAAAATAGACTTTCCAGGTGAGTATAATGTTAGTGCAACCTTTAATGTTGCTGACTTAACTCTTTTTGATGTAGGTGATGACCCTTCAGATTTGAGGACAAATCCTTTTCAAGAAGGGGGGCGTGATGTGGACATCAATCAGGCAGTCAACAGATTGGGTGGGCCCATGACAAGGGCACAAGCTAGGAAGGCTAAGGAGGCACTCCGAGTCATCATTAAAGAAGTCCAGACTCAAACTGAGCAAAACATTAATGGAAGTCCTAAGTTCATTAATTGCACTCAAGTTGAAGAGGATAGCTTAATTGATGAAGAATCAGTTGCATAATGCAACTGATAATTGAAGCACTTCCAAGCATTAATAAAGCATGATGGGCGGCCACATAGGATGCATGTGGGGCGGCCATGTCTCTTTCAATTTGCTGAATAATGTTTTTAATTTGTTTCAATAATATTAGGAAAGTTACAAGACAATAGGCTTAATGGTTTGATGGTTATGTTTCCTACTTGGAGGTTACAAAACATGAGTGTAATAGCATTTATCTTCATGTTTATAGCCGTTGGAATGGGGGCTGACTTGGTGCATGAATATAGCCGAGTTTTATAGCTGTATGAAGCCTCTTGAATCAGCAAAGAAAGCATGTAACATGTGCAGAATTTGGTTGAGTAAAGAGTCATCAAAGAGTTCCAACAAGCCATTGAATTGGAGCATGAATAGCATTGAAGATGGCAGCCAACTCATGAAGATGCAAGGCTGTTTGGGGCGGCCACACATGGCTGAATCAATAGCCAAATAAAACCTTGTTTGTAAGTTACAAATTAAGGTTCCATGTGCCCATGAACCTGGTCCAAGGAGGCGGCCAAATAAGCCTAGTTTAGTAGAGTTTATTTTGCTTAATTGTTTTATTTCCTAGTTAATTGTGTAGGGTTGCATGGGAATTTATTTGAGGGGTATTTTGGGCTATTCTAGGCGTGAGAATGTGGCTGGTCACATGGCTTTCTTAACCTTGTAAAACCCTATAAATACATGCCTCATGCATGCACAAAACACAATAGAAGTTTTATGCAAATTGCTGCCAAATTAGAAAGTGAATTTCTTACTTGAGAGAGTGATTTTCTCTAATTTTCTTGCTAGTCAAGAGTGAAGGTTATCAAAGGTTCATATACCTTTATGTGATCATCTTCATGGACTTATCTTTCAATTCATGAAAGTGTGACGTCCATTTATCTGTTTTTCTACTATCTTTTCTATTATCTGTTTTAATCAATTTCATACTTTCCTCTACGTTCTTGAATTTTATGTGATATAAATTTTCAAGCTTCTTAAGGACTCCATTGTTATTGATTATATCCTTGTTCTATTTCCTTTACAATTTTTATTTTATGGTTTACCTACGTCAAAAGAAAAGAAAAGAAAAGAAAAACAATTACGTACGTGCTAAAAGAAAAGGAATAAAAAAAAATATTGATTATTTTTGTAAGAAAAGAGCTTGTGAAGGAAAGTCCTCTATTTATCAGAAATTTTCTAAGGTCCATCAAAATAGAACCTCTAAGGTTCATGTCACAAATTGCCAAGGCCGACCCAATAAAATATGTGTGGCATCCATAGGTACAACATCACAAAGAACATTATCATCATAATCTCCTATGGAAATGAAGATGAGAGTTTGCTTATTTACTTCCCTTTCCCCATCATCACATATCCAAGATAACTTGTATGGTCTGGGGTGGGGAGTGGTAGATAAACCAAGTTTTTCCACCATTCTTGCACTTGCAATGTTAGTGCAACTTCCACTATCAACAATTAGGGAACAAATGCGTCCCTCTACCATGCATCTAGTATGGAAAACAGTTTGCCTTTGTTCATCTTCTCTTATTATTTGATTTACTAAGGACCTTCTAACCATGCATAGTATACCTTCGGCCCTATATACTTCTTTCTTAATTCATTTTCTTCTTCACTAGTTTCCTTTTCCTCATCCTCACTTTGTTCATTTTCACTTGCACTAGTGTATTCACCATTTTCCTTAACCAACATCGCCCTCCTATTTGGGAACTGGGAAGCTATGTGTCCCTTGCCATCACACTTGAAACATTTGATGTTTCTTGTGGAAGTAGAGGGTTTCTCTTTAGGTTTTGTAGAAGGGGTAGGGTTAGAGATAACCCTAGAACCCTTAGGTTCTTCCTTCTCTTGGCTCTTTCCCTCATCTTTCCTTAGGGTTTCTTTTATCCTAGTTGTATAACTAGTGTTTCCTCTTTCCTTAGTGTTTCCTTAGGGTTTCAATTTTAATGGCTTGATGTACCAAGTCCTCCATTTCAACATAAGGATGCAACTCCACTATGTCCCTTATGTCGAAATTAAGTCCATTGATAAATCCAGCCATAGTTGCTTCACTATCCTCAACTATTTGAGTCCATTGGTTATGGTCTGAAACCTACCAAACATTTGGTCTATGGTTTATGACTCATGCATCTTGAACATCTCATACTGATGAACAAGCATGCTGATCTTAGATTGTTTGACATTATCAGTCCCTTCATGGGATGATGCCAAAGTATCCCAGATCTCCTTGGCTGAAGTGCATCTGTGCACCTTGTCATACTTTGATTTACTCAAGGAGCAAACCAAGTAGAATTTTTCTTTGGCATTAAGTTGTACACGAGCCTTCTGTTCACCAGTCCATTCTGCTTTGTGAATAAGCACACCATTATTGGTGGGAATATAATCACCATTTGTGACTACATCCTAGAGATCTATGTTGCTGCTCTCAATGAACAACTTCATACGATCTCTCCAGAAATGGTAATCTATACCATTAAAAGTTGGGGGCCTTGAGACTGAAGCACCTTCTCAATGTAGTGAGGATTGCTTGTTGAGGTTTCCATCAAGGATCTTCTTTCCTCAGCACTTGTTAGATGCTCAACCCGAGGTTGAGCTCTGATACCAACTGTAGAAACCACAGGAAACACTACAAGGGGGATTAAATAGTGTTTTAAATGTTCAAACTGATTTTTCAAAAACCTTTTGACAAGCAAAGTTTTTCACAGGAATTTTTGCAAACTTGCTGAAACTAGAGTTATGGTACTTGCTGAAATTATTTTAGCAGGTTCAATAAAATTGTTTAAACTATTTCTTAAAACGTATTTTGTTAAAATCATGTTTCAAAAGTGTAAATAACTATATTCCGGACCCTTCTTGTTAGTAAAATAACATATATAGATAGATAAGGGAAGAGAAGACTTAGCCAAGAGATTTATCCTAATTCACTCACATCCATCGTGAGCTACGTCCAGTCCCAATGCCAAACCAGCAAAGGATTTTCCACTATTTGAACAAATACAAGTGTTCTTTTTCAGTCAAGCCTCGTCAGGCTCTTTACAACAAGTATTTTTTTACAGTCAAGCCTCTTCAGACTCTAAAACAAGTATTCTTTTAAACAGCAAGCCTCTCCAAGCTCAAACAGAAACAATGTATGAAAAGATGTTGCTTAAGCTTTGAAACTACACATGTTTAAAGCCTAAACTGAGTAAGAAGTACAGATAATTGAGTATAACTCAGGATTTAAAAGATTTGTGTACAAATGAAGTGAAATGAAATAAATATCAGAGAATTCTTTAAACAACACTTCAGCAAGTATTTTCACGTGGTCTCCCTCTTTTTCTTCACTGCATGAATCTCATATATATAGAGAGAAGGGATCTGTAGACTGGTTAGAAATTCTCAGAGTCTCGTTGTCTAATAGCTATATTTCCATTGTGAGATAGAGTAGAGGTAGCTTGTAGAAGCAGGTGCAGCCGACGTAGGTAGCAGCAGCGGTGACTCTACTTTTCTGATAAAGTGTACTTTCTGCAGAGACAATTTCCTTTTTGGTGAACATGATTTGAAACATGTACAAAAGCTTCTATCTTGACTTTCCAGAAGGAGGATTGTGCAGATAGTATTACAAAAAGTTGTACGAGACTTGAATCTTCAAAGGAATCAAAGAAACTTGATTTTATGTAGAAATATGACTTCGTCGTTTCTTGATATCAGAAGGTTCAAGGGCTTCAGCAGGTCTTGATCCTTCAACAAGTTCTTCTTCAGAAGGTTGTATCATTTCGGAGAGTTGGTCCTTCAGAGGGTTGGCATGCTTCAGTAGGTTCAGATTTATCACTATGTTCAGCTTCCTTTACAGAATTGTTGAAACACAGAAGAATACCTATAAGCAGTACCTTTCTATTTGAAACAAATTTGTTGCTCATTAAAACTCAAGTTATAGAGACTTAAAACATTATTAATCACTTAAAAATATTTTGAGACTCAACACCATAATCCCATAATTACCTCACTTGCATGCCTTAATTACCCTATTATAGTAGAAGGAAAATAATTCTTAGTAGATTCGATTTGTTTAGCCCTAACCCAAATAATTGTTATCTTAGGAATGATCTGGTTATCTAATAATAGAGTAATGCTAGATTGTTACAATAAAATCCTCATTTTTGAGACTGGCCTAGAAAGAAAATCTGGATTTATAACTTCCATCCAAGTCAAGAAATCCTTAAAAGGGGGAACTCAAGGATACATGATGATTGCTCTCTTGGGAAGATCTGGAGGTTCTCCTATGAGTAACTTACCAATAGTTAGAGATTTTCCTTATGTTTTTCATAAGGATGTAGCTGGCTTACCATCTGAGTTAGCTGGTCCTATCTCTATTACACCTTATCGAATTTCACCATATGAGTTAGCTGAACTGAAGAAACAAATAGAAGAGTTAATGGATAAATAATTCATTTGGCCAAGTGTATCACCTTGGGGAGCTCCAGTACTCCTTTTAAAGAAGAAGGAAGGGGGTTCAAGACTCTGTGTTGATTATTGAAAACTAAATAAAGTGATAATAAAAAATAGATACCCACTTCCGAGAATAGATGACTTGATGGATCAACTGAGGAGAGCGTTAGTGTTCTCCAAAATTGATCTAAGGTCTGGATATTATCAATAAATAGTAAAGGCAAAAGGCGTCCCGAAGACATCTTTCAGGACGAGGTATGTTCATTACGAATGCTTGGTGATGCCTTTTGGGGTGACGAATGCACCAACGATGTTTATGGATTACATGAATAGAAAACTCTGACGTTATCTAGACAAGTTTGTGGTCATTTTCATTGATGATATACTAATGTATTCAAGAATCCATGAGGAGCTTGCTGAACATTTAAAATAGTCTTATATAACCATAAACATATGGTGCAACTAGTGTCTCAGTGAGTATCACTATGCATGCAGATAGTGTAGGGAAAGCAAGCATATGAGATGCAACACTTAAATCACAATATCATACATAAATTGGTTGAATCACAATATGTAATAATGCATAAATGTGCATGACCGGTGTTATGTCTGGCAGACGGGGTCCTATCACTTTACTAGGGCCAGACCTGAGCTCAGACTACAAGGAACGTCTCCCTTGGGGGACTAATACCCGCCCTTACCGGGGGTCAAAACCCAAATATTAACTGGGGTTTGAAACCCAAATGATAACTGATGGGTTTCTGGCAAGCGAACCACAAATCCAGCAGTATAATAGTAAGAAGAGTATCGTATCCACAGGGAACGGTCAATTTACGTAGACTGTGATCTATTTATCCAGGGAAAACAACGGTTTAGAGTATATTGTTGCGGAATTGTAAATAACAGATAAAATATTAATAGAATTAGAAAGGAAGAGTTAGAGACACTTTACTTAGATTAGGATTGGACTTCATCTCATCACACCCTTTGTGCATGTAAAAACTATCTATTATTTTAGGTTTACTCTATAATACTGTAGACAAACTTTATTGCTAAGACCCCGAGTTACCAGCGGCCTCACACACTCAAAGATAATACATGCGGGCTCTCCCAAGCGACAGACTTACCCTCGGCTTATTTTGCTCTCTTTTGTTCAGTTTGTAAAGGACTAATTGAAATACGGGGCCTACCAAATAAAGTATACCTTCGCTAGAGTACTGTCACTACCCATTGCTCATTAGATATACCCACCTCTCGCTTCCGGGATTCACAATCAACTAACCTTTGCTATCGGTAATTCAAAAACCATGCCTAACATATTGGAACGCCCTTCATTAGAGTACTCACACTACCCATCAATCATAAACAACGCCACCGTAAAGCCTGGCTACCGAGTCCTCTTATCCAATCAGAGAGTGAGTTTCTTCAGAATCCGCTCCCCCACTCTCAATCCTAGTCAACACTAACTAAGTCAAGACTATCCTATAATTCCAGATGCAAGCGTGGGAATTAGGAATTAAGTACAGAATAAGATTACCAATATTATAGACAGAGAGCACAGAAATAATAATATATAATTTACATACACTTGGAGATAGAATCAATTACATCCAATCCTAATGGAGAGTTAACTACACAAGGTAGCCATACAAACCACCGAAGATGCTGTCACCATCTTCAATCCTTGCGAAGCGCTCCTCCTCTCCTACTCTAAACTTAGCTCTGATACATTATCACTAAAATATAGACTGGATTACAATGATCGTGCACTGTCCAGGAACCCTGGGATTGGTGCAAGAGGTTCCTATTTATAGACTAATGAAAGACAAAGCAATTTGGGGAGAAATCTATCTAAAAACGGCAACAAGGAGCAAATCAGCGTGACCTGCGCTCCAGGCTGCGCTACAGCGCAGGATGGGGCGCAACTTCCAGAGAGTCTGCGCTTCACCCTGCGCTATAGCGCAAGTGAAGCGCAGGTAGCGTCCTGCAGCTCCAACTTTCTCTTTTTAATCTTGATCTCTCCCCGAGACTGGTTTTGGCAGATTTATCTTTCCTTGTTTCCCTTTTCTTGATGATATCTTTGTATTTATTGAGCAATCTTTGATTTAATTGGGAAACTTGTCTGCAGGATCCTTGATTGATTGGCAGTGATCTCCTCATTAATGGCTTCAAATCTTCTTTAAATCTTCATTAAATATCTTCAATCAATCTCAAATCTTGCAGATATCTCCCTCATTTAATGCTATTTATTCTTCAAATCAAATCTCTGCAATATCCTGCAAAAATAAACAATATTTCTATCAAAATAGCATCAAATTCAAATCTTAGATTAATATACAATTTCTCTAATATTTAATAAAAAGGGATTAAACTGGGACAAAATTACCATTTTATCCTTGATAAGTGAACTAAAAAATACTCTAATTTATCAAGTAATTTTCACTTATCAATAACTGGGGTCCAAAACCTAAAGGATAACTGGGGGCCGAAACCCAAATACATTTTCATAACAATCGGGGGCCAAAACCTAAATGCATTAATCATTCACATGACTATTATAACTTGAATCATAAGCCAATTTGGCAAAATCATGGATATAGGCAAGGCCCTAACTTAGATTAAATGGGGTTGAGTTTGCGAGCTATACTCACCTAAAGCAACTCAAAGAGAAAGGGGGAATAGGTAGTGAGGTGAGGAATGAGCAACAAATTTGGTTAAAGACGATTTGATAAATAATACATATTCTCTCAAGGGTATTTTCTATGTTTCAGCAGCTCTCTGAAGAGCAACTCTCTGAATTCTTCTTCTTCTTGTTGTTGTTCTTCTTCTTCTATGAATAACAAATTTGGTTAAAGACGATTTGATAAATAGTACATATTCTTCAAGGGTATTTTCTATGTTTTAACAGCTCTCTAAATTCTTCTTCTTCTTCTTCTTAAGTTTTAATGAATAAAAAATTAGGTTAAAGATGATTTGATAAATAGTACATATTCTCTCAAGGGTATTTTCTATGTTTTAGCAACTCTCTGAAGAGCAACTCTCTGAAGTCAAACAACCCTCTGATGTAGTAATACCTGCTGAAAAGAGTAACCCTCTGAAGAGTTAGGACCTATTGAAGTCTACTGACCCTCTGAAGAGAAGTATTATCCGAAACATGAAGATTTGATGAAGACTGCTTTTGTAAGTCAATAAGCTCAAACAGAGTGAAATCCTCTCTTGACAGCTGTTCAGAACAATAAAGTACTCTAAATGTCTTCTGCAACATCTCATTAAGGAAAGAATTACAGAGTCCTTTCTGCGCATATTTGAATCCTCGTACCAGAAAAGGAAATTGTTGTACCTGCTGTGTGTCAGAACTGTATCATACCTGCACACCTACCTTGCTAAAGTCAGAAGCTTTCAGAAGATTGTCTCACAACGGTTCTCACAACATTTAATGTTATTTCACAATGGTGGGTTTCGAAATCTTCAACGAACTCAAGTTGAAACCTATATAAAGCTTCGTGAAGAACTTCAAAAGTAAGGGGAGAAGAATTATTATCAAGCCAAAACGCTGCCAAATTCCTTGTTGCTCACTCTCTGTTATTGTACTCAAATTTCATACATCATAAGTCTTACTCAGTTAATTTGTACAATCTTGTATATGTTTAAGTCTGGAACTTGTCTAAGTTATGCAACTTAAACAAAATTCATTTGTAAACACTTTCAAGTGTCTGAGAGCCTGAAGAGGCTTGGTGGAAGAAAGAATACGTGGTTTTGAGCCTGGAGAGGCTTGTTTGTAAAACAATACTTGGTTTGTACCTGGAGAGGCTTGTCTGTAAAAGAATACTTGGTGTATAGAGCCTGAAGAGGCTTGTTTGAAAAAGAATACTTGTAACTGATCAGTTAGTGGAAAATCCATTGCTAGTTGGCTTTGGGACTGGACGTAGCTCATGGTGGATGTGAGTGATATTGAGTCTCGGAATTAATAAATTAATTTGAGTAATTGAAATTAGATTCAAGACTCACTATCCTTAGTTTTAATGATTAAAAAATTAGATTGTGTAGAAACAGATTCTACTGAGAAAGGTATTATCTTTTGTATTTCAGGAATCCTGAAGAAGCAACTCTCAAGAAGATCAACCTGCAGAACCAGAAGAAGAAAAATGGGACAAGAAGAAGAAGAAGAAGAAGAACACAAGGAGAAATGAAGAAGAAAGCCATCAGAGATCAACAACCAATGGAAGAAGACCTACTGAAGAAGAAGAAGAACTCAGAGCAAATGAAGATTGAATTTCTGTTTGAGCAAACAACCAAAGAGAAGAAGAAGAATTGGGCAAAGTTGAAGCAAAGACAAACTTAAGGCTCAAGGAAGAATAAGGGAAGAACAAAGCAGCAACCATCCGAAGAAGAAGCAATCTGCTGAAGAAAGGAACTCACTGAAGAAGTCTCCATATTGAAGAATTGATTTATGCTGGAGCTAATCAACCTTCTAAAAGTATGTGCGTAATAAAGATTGAACCTTCTAAACACATACTCTCTGAACTTAATGACGTGGCATTTCAACCATCTGAAGTATTAAAAGCCAGAGACGTCATGCAACACTCTGAAGACTTGTGAGTCAATCTGAATGATATATTAAAAGACTCAAGTCTCAACATACATTAAAGATGAAGCTGAAATTGTGCAAGGAAAAACAAAAGCTTTCGGGAACAACTTCATTTCCCGTCGTAAAAAAGGAAGCCTATTGCAGAAAAGCAAATAGAGGTCAGAGATAGAGTCAGCACTGCTGCAACACCTACTCTGTACTTTCTCTGCAATACTCTATCAGAGGCGTGCACCTCAAGTGAAAGCAGAACTCACAATGGGACAAAGGAGAAGTCTAACGGATTGTAGCATCCTACCTCCTTACACTCAGAGAAAAGAGAAAGAAGAAGAAGACAGAGATGAATATCAACTTGCAGAAGACAAAGAAAATCTCTCAAGATTAAGAGCTTATTTGTTGTGTGTCTGAACTAATTCATCTGCACACCTAATCCGCTTAAGTCAGAAGCTACCGAAAGAGGAGTTATTTCACAACGGTTCTTAGAGCATTAATCATTTCTTCTCAACGGTAAAATTAAGCAATCTTCAATGGCTATATTTCCAGAACATATAAATAGCCTCAAGGAAGACTTTGAAGATGTCGGCCAAATTTCCAAAGAGTCATTCACAAAGTGTCGACCAAAATGGGCAGCCATGAATTCCTAAACTTCGAATATTAAACCATGGCATTGATAAAGCCCACAGAAGAGATTGTATCTCTGTATAGCCTTGTACTTAGAATTCACCTGTTGTATCCTAAGTAGTACTCAGTAATCCTCTGTACAAGAAGAGCAGTGGTTTAAGTTTCTAGGAAACTTAAACTTTATGTTGTAAACACTTTATGTGTCTGAGAGCTTGGAGAGGCTTGGTGGAATAAAGAATACTCGTTTGAGCCTGGAGAGGCTTGACTGTAAAAGAATACTGCATGTGTTGCCTGGAGAGGCAGTTGAAAACAAAGAATTCTTGTTGGGCCTGGAGAGGCCATGTGTGCAGAGAATACATGTTGGGCCTGGAGAGGCCAGGTGTGCAAAGAATACTCGTTTGGCCTGGAGAGGCCAGGTGTGCAAAGAATACTCATTGAGTTTCCTAGAGAGGCAGTTGAGAACAAAGAATACTCGGTTGTAATCTTGCAGGATTATTGGAAAATCCCGTGGTGGTTTGCCCTGGGACTGGATGTAGCTCATTGGGTTAGTGAGTGAATTAATATAAATCTTTGTGTTAAGTTCTCTCTTCCCTTACCTCTTTACTTTCCGCTGATATTTTTTTAAACTAACAAAGGAGGGTTAAAGAAAAGTCGTTTTATTAATCTGAACAGAAAACAATCTTTTCTTTTAAGGGAAAATTATTTTAGAAAGGTTTTAATTCAACCTTCCGAGTTGCATCAGCAGGTTGTTGAACACTCCAGTTTCGGAAGGTTGATCATATATTTTCAAATATGATTTGCTTGTTTCGAAAGGTTTTCAAAATCTGTAAAGATTAACAAAACACTATTCAACCCCCTCTTCTAGTGTTTCCTGTGGCCCTAACAAGTGAACCAGGATAAATCTCTTGGCTAAGTCTTCTCTACCCTTATCTCTTTATATCTGTTATTTAACTAACAAGAAGGGTTCAGAATATAGTGATTTATACTGTTGAAACATTATTTTAATCAAATACGCTTTTAAGAAACAATTTTAAATCAATTTTGTTGAACCTGCTGAATCAATTTCAGCAAGTACCATAAATCCAGTTTCAGCAAGTTTGAAAAAATTATTGTGAAATACTTTACTTGTTAAAAGGTTTCTGAAAAATCTGTTTGAACATTTAAAACACTATTCAACCCCCCTTCTAGTGTTTCCTGTGGTTTCTACATCCATGAGCTAGTGGCGATTCTACACTGAGACTTATTTGCAGAAGGGGTTGCATTCTTCAGTGGCATCTTCCTCATCTTCAATCCTCTCCATTTTAAACTTTATTCTTCTCTTTTCATTTCAATTTCATTTTGGTATAATTGTTGTCCTTGCCATTTATTATGCTAAATCTTGCTTCTTTTGGTTCCAATCTAGATCTGTACCTGTACTACTATAACTTGCACTAGTATATTCCCCACTTTCTTTTATGAACATTGTTTTCTTGTTAGGACATTGGGAAGCAATATGATCCTTACCCAAATACTTAAAAATTTAATTTGAAGAGTACCTGAAGCGGAAGAATTCACACTCACAGGTTTAGAAGAGGAGGGATTGGGAATTACCTTAGGTATTTTTGTTACCTCTCTCTCTTAGGCTTTGCTTTCTTCTTTCCTCACAATTTCCTTGTTGGGTAAATTGAAAAGAGAGAAGGTTAGATGAAAAGTCAACAAAGTCAAAAAAGAAAAAGTCAAAAGTCAAACGTAGGTGCAAAAAGAAAATATGTGTGGAGAAAAACAAATCCTGTGTAGTTAAAAAATATTGAGTATGAAGAAGCCCAAATCTCTTCCATTTTCTCTTTTTTCCCTTTAAAATTTTGCACATACTTGTTGCACTTGTGCGCATATTTCTCATAAATTCTTCTTGATCTCATTGTGTTTGTTGCTCAATTCTAGATCCACAACCCACCTGTCAGACTTTTAGAACATTTTTTTTGTTTCTTTGCTATTTGGAAAGATGTTTTAAGTACCAAAATACTCACAAACACATAAAAATAGTTTTGTTGAAAATTTGAATTGAAATTGAGAAGAAAACAAATTCAGAAACACAGGTTAATCCTCCGACTTGTCAATAACTGAATTTATCTTTGGCATCTAAAAGAAATTTTAATTATTGTATTAATCCTAGTTCGATTAAGAATCAACCAATAACCATTAATTAATTCATGAATTTATCCATTACATTAAGAGTGCAAATATTCATCAAATTAGATTAGTGATCAAATGCCTCTAAATTCTAATTTGTTTATAAGAACTAAAATTCAGCCAAACTCATGCAAGATTAAGCAAATCACATGCAACCTTAATCCTTAAATTATAGAATTAAGCAAAATGTAATTAAGAAAATAAAAACAAATTGATTAAACAACCAATTCAAATTTGACATCAAAAGAAAAGAATAGGAGAAGAAGATTAATAACAATAATTTGAAATTGAAATGAATACAAAACCTAAAAATTCGAGTTATGAACTACGCCTAAAAATTAATCCAGGAGTTATTTAGCCTTGCATAAAATAAAGTATGCTGAAAAAGAAACTCTATATAAAATCAAGAAGAAAGAACTCTCTCAAAACTTTATTCCTATAGTTCAAGAATCAAAAGTTTTTCCTAATTGATACCTAACACCTATTATAGATAAAATAAGTAACTAATCAATCCCTAATAAGATATATACAAAAACAGTCCTAATAAAGTCATCTCGGGCCCAAAACAACAAAACATGCAAATAGATATAGCTCCTCGTTGGCAAAAATCAAAACCTCACTTGCGACTTAAATATCTCCATGGTTTGATATGCAAATTGTGCCCAATTAAATATCAAATTAAATCCCCTAATGTCAGCTTTGTAATGAAATTAGACGCGAACTATATCTAAAGATGTGACTTGAAAATCAAGCAAAGGAAAGGTCATTAAGGCAAATCATGCTATTTTAATTTAAATATAACAAATAAGCCCAAATAAGATCCATTTTGTTAAACCTCAATTAAATTAGTATAATTAAGCCCAAATATAAATCAATTGTGCCATCAATAAAATTACAAAAGTGTACATGAAAATTTATTCATTAGTCTATGGACAAATTTGAGTCTAAAAATTTGGTATGATTAAAGGATTATGGAACAACCAACATCCATGCTAATTAACTCGCTCCTACAAACATCCTTGATAATTACTATTATGAAAGAAATTAAAAATACAGATTGCGATAAATGTAAAAGCCTTACTACCTAATGATTATTCTAGCCATAATTTTAAAAATTGGATCACATGGTTCGACCGGTCTAACCTATAATTGGATTTGTGACTGGTCTATTCATCTCTAAAAAAATCGATAACCAATGTGAAAAATTTGGTTTGAATCAATCTATTTTAAAACATTTCAACAATTTTAATTTTTTTTATTTAATATAAAATGATATTAAGATAAATAACATTTCAACATATTTAATTTTTTTTGGGAAAGAGTGTATAATCATCCTGAACTTTTTTTCTCTTGCAAATACCATGAACTTTCAATTTATCCTAATTAATTCTTAAACTCATATCATTATTACAATAAGTCTTTTCATTAATATTATGTTAAATAATTAAAATAATCAATTTCAATCTTTCACGATGTTGTATTTCAAATAATAAAAGCATATAAAATAGTAAAATTTATATTGTTTTGTTCATGAATCAAGTCAAATTTTATGCATATTTAAAATTCGTGTAAGAATCTTCTCCAATAAAATTTAACTAGGAAATAGTTGTGTATTAGATATGAGTTTTAGTTTCCTAGTGATTCCGTAGCTAAATTTGTAGCTATGTTGTGTTGAAACTTCATAGCTATGATTTTTATAATTTTTAAAATTTTATTTTATATGATTTTAATATTTTAAATAAAAAATCTTGAAGATTGAAATTTGTTAATTATTTTACTGCATGTTAATAAAAGAATTTTTTATAACAATGATAAAAGTTTAAAAATTAATCCATGCTAAATAAAAGGTTAATTGAACTAATGAACGTGAATTAGTACCTTATTTACCGGTTTAATTGCGGTTTGGTTCGACCATAATCCGAGCGCTAGAAACTTTTTTTTTTCTTTTTATGAAAAATAAAGGAGTCTAAAAAATTTTCCAGCCGTTGCGAAGGAGATGAAGAACTGGTGGTGGGAGTCACAGCAGCGCCATATCCACATTGTTTTGCCTAACTTTTTATCGCGATCTAATTCTTCCCATTTTCCGAACTTAAACGATCGTTTCATGGACTCTCTTCCTCTTTGCCTCACTGAGCGCAGAAAAAAAATAAAAAAAATATGGGTTTCGGTTTCGGTTTTAGGCTAAACACAAGGCTCAGATATAGTTTGCCAGTTCAGTCTCCTCATTCCTTCACCAATTCACCTTTCTGGCTTTCTTCATCTTCGGGTCAGTTCTTTTGTTTTCTTTCTAATGCTTTTTATACCAATCACCTCTGCTCTTTATACCTTTCTGGCTGCGGTCTCCATTTAGAAGAAGGATATTATATTTTACAATTTATATTTTAAAAAAAGTTAAGGTTATTAATATGTGCGGCGTGCTTTTCTACGTTTTGAATTTCCGGTAAATTATGATTCAGCTGGAGGCAGGGAAACTTTTTTCAACTCCACGAGGTTATCTTTGCTTTCGACAATTTATGAGGAAGGAGAAACTTTTCAAAAAGATTTGGGAAGGGCATTTGCATGTTCATCATCAGCCTTGGAAACCCAGGAAAACGATTTATTGGGAAGAGAAGAAACAAAGGTTCAACATAATCATCCTTTATGACAATTCGTATGATCCTATTTCACAGTAAAAAGATGCATATGGCGTTATTATGTTGCTAGCTAAAAGAAAAGTCTTACAAGATGTTTGTTTCCCAGGTAAACAAAGGAAAGAGGTCGCTGAGTAGTGTGGATGAAATGATTGATAATACCCAATTGCGTTTCGGAGAGGCAGATTTTCATTTACTTATGGAGAACCTAGGCGTTTTAGAAGCAACTTTTGCTGATTCTGAAACACTGACGTTGGAAAGGGATATTACATTGCAACTAGAGAAACTTGGAGCTCTCAAGTTATTCAACATTTGTCTGTCTAGATCTTTTGGAACCTCACTTATATTAGCTTACTCCGATGGACTTCATGAGCAAGCTGGAGAGAATAAGAGAAACTGCAAAGTAGATGACTACATAGGTAAAGTTTTTATTCAGTCTAGCAAGAAAAAAGAAAATAAACCAAGAAGAACGGGTGCATTTATTCCCACATCAGCTTCCTCTCAATCGTTGCCTTTAAAAGCTAATCAGGAAGATCTGTTACATTACCCAGCTTCATTTGTTAAAAGAGCATCAAATACTAAAAGTAGAAGAATAATGATTGCTAAAAGGGAGGCAGAAATGTCCAAAGGTGTCAAGGTTAGTTTATTGTCAAGAAAATAGAGTGATTTTGTACCATGCTTGTAAATTAATTATATATTAATATCTGTACTAGTCTAGGTGCTGGCAGAGTTAGAGAAAATTAGAACAGCCATAGAAGAGGATACCAAGCAAATAACAAGCTTGAGTAGCTGGGCAGAAGCATCTGGAGTTGATGAGAAGGTGCTACAGCAGCAATTGTATCATGGCTATTATTGTCGAGATGAGCTCATACGGAGTACTCGTTCTTTGGTTCTATACCTTGCCAGGAAATACAGAGGTTCAGGAATAGCTTTGGAAGATTTACTTCAGGTTTGTTCCAAATGTCATTGTGTGTAGTTTTTTTATTTGTCATTGTTATTGTGTGTAGGTTTTTTGTTTGACATTTGTCATTGTTATGGTTAAGGATGGGCATCTATTTGGCTTTTTATCTGTGTGTCCAATCATCATATATAATTGTAATTATATCACAGAACCTGAGTTTCCTGATTAACAGTTGATATTTTATAGAGCTAACAATGAACAACTTGTGAAAATTAAAATAACTACAAATCTTTCAAGATATGTGTGTGTGAGAGAGGGACAGAGGGATGGAGAGATATTGAGTTCATCATACCAATTCATTGAAAGAAGTGTCATGCATTGCATAGGCTAAATTACACTTTTCCCTCCTTCAAGTTTTGATCTAAATCAATTTCAGTGCACTCACAATAAATGCCCTCAAATCTTTCAGAAACAAACACTACATATGATCTCTTTTTTTGAAAAAAAAAAAAAATAAAGCACTCAGATCTTACCAAGATGCTTTAAAATTGGTTTTCTCAAGTAGCATGAGAGATATTGTGTTGTTGGGTAAACTGCAAATTGAAAATGATAAGCAGGGAAGGTACCACTAAGAAATACTTTATTTTTTAGTGAAGAAAATGATCATGGGCATGGCATATGACCTTTCCATCATTAGTTTTAACTAAATTATTAAGAGTTTCAATATTCCTGAAATCTTCAAGGAATACAAGGGGCCTGAAATATGAGAGGGGGGGGTGTTATTCTTAGATTTTGGACCCGGGCCTAACTCAACCCTAAAAGCTAGCTTGTAGGGTGAGGATTGTCCAAGACTTACATACTTTTAATTGGCCTTATCTCTAGGCAATGTGGGACTCTAACACACCCCCTCACGCCCAGGGCTGGACATCTGGAGCGTGGACAACTTTACGGGTGGCGGCCCAATAGCAACGAATCATCTAGGATAGGCTCTGATACCATCTTAGATCTTGGACCCGGGCCTAACACAA
The DNA here is from genome assembly GCA_026901365.1 of Sesbania bispinosa. Taxonomy (NCBI): domain Eukaryota; kingdom Viridiplantae; phylum Streptophyta; class Magnoliopsida; order Fabales; family Fabaceae; genus Sesbania; species Sesbania bispinosa. The sequence continues at coordinate 86,651 of QLOH01000765.1, read as the reverse complement.
CCCCAAAAGCTAGCTTGTAGGGTGAGGATTGTCCAAGACTTATATATTTTTAATTGGCCTTATCTCTAGGCAATGTGGGACTCTAACAGTTATAATGTACTCCCTTTGGTCCTTGTTATAAGAACCTTTTTGGGGAGTGGGTTTTGGTCATTTTTATAAGAACCTTTTCAAGTTGTCTCCTGCATTAACTATTTTTTTTACCAAAGTACCCTCATTAGTGGAGACGGTTGAATAATTTATTAGTGGGGAGACGATTGAAACAATGGAATAATTAGATGGAAAGAGAAAGATAATGGGTCTCAATAATTTCATGGGTAATTTTGAAAAGATGATACACATTCTTGACAAATTTATTACAATCAACTAAATTTACCAACTTCCTTAATTCTTGTGAAGTGGTTAAAAGGTTCTTATAATTAGGATCGAAGAGGGTATGATTTAAACTTGGTTCACTGAAGGTGATTTGAAAGATTCAAGGGGAGGTGTAATTGGGCAATATATATGCCTCTATAGTGTTAGAGAAAGAGATAAACATGAAAAGCTAAGCCATAGGCAAGATGTTAAATAGGCATTTATGCCCAGTCTTGGCAAAAACATCATAGGATCTAAACCGTGTCCACTGAAAAAGTCATCCCACAGATGATGATTTACGTGATTTTGTTGGCTGCAAGTCTTATGCCTTTGGGTTCATGTCCCTTATGCTTTACTTTGTAGCTTTATGCTTTCTTAGACAGAGCATTTTGTAAATACATGATGACAATATAGGGATGTTGAAAGTTGTAAGGTGCTACCATCGTTGATGCTTTGATCAATATTTTCATGGTAACTAAAAGTAGAAGTGTAGAAATAAAAATGTAACTATGCATACATACATGAATCCTCTTTTAGTTAGCTTCTCAGTAACCTATAATTTTTTGTTCATATTTCATAGGCAGGATATGTAGGTGTTCTCCAAGGAGCAGAGAGATTTGACAGTACAAGGGGGTACAGATTCTCAACGTATGTGCAGTACTGGATAAGGAATTCAATGTCAAGAATGGTGTTACGATATGCTCGGGGAGTCGCAATTCCTGTATGTTCATCTTTTGCTTAGAAGGTCGTTTCTTAGTACTATCATCCTAGACAAATCATAGGTATTGACCTATTTTGAGGGTTTATGAGAGAAGAAATAGGAGTTACTGAGGACCAAAACACTTAAATGAAATGTAACTGATTACAGCTTCTATAACTATTAACTAACCTGTTTGGAAATTAGTTAGTTGAATATGACTGTCAAATAGGAAGGGAGACAGAGGAAAAGGAGGGTCTCATTTGTAAAATTTATTTTAAGGGAGAGATCTTGGGGCTCTTGAAATTCCCAAGGCCATTTTTGTATTCAGCATTCAGTCCTATCCTAGTTCTACTACCACAGTGGGACTAAATTGGGATATGGGTTCTTGAATAAGAGTCATTCTTTGCCTATTCGACTGGTTCCAGACTTCATCACTGGTGTTAGAGCTCCAATTCAGGAGCTGTGGAAGCAATTGTACAGTTGAAAATTCGTAGCAAGAAGATGGAAGGTAGAGTCGAAGCTGCAGATCGAAACATGGAGTCGCTGAGCAAGAATGAGGAACAGGACTTTGAGAGTTATTGTGAACTGCAATTGATGATGGAGAACATGATGCATAGGATGGATTTTATCGCAAACCTTAATTCTAGGGTTGGGAAGCCATTTGAGGTTGCAATCGGAAAGGAGAATTTGGTGTCAAAGGAGGAAACAGAGCATGTAGAAAGAAGGAGAAGATTGGTCGTTCCTTGTTCTAGTGTGTTTTGGAGAAGAAGAGGCTTATGACTAGGTTCATAAGATGGAGAGATACTTTCGGCTGAGAGGGGCTATGAAGGAGGAAAAAGTGCAGGTGGTGATGGTGGCGCTAGAAGGAAGAGCACTGAATTGGTTTCAATGGTTGGAGGTTTGTAAGCCAACACCAAGGTGGGAATAATTCAAATAGGCCGTGGTGGAAAGATTTCAATGTTCAACTTCCAAGAGCCCTTTTGCAATTCTCTTAGGGCTGAGACTAACAGATTCAGTGGTAGATTATGTCTGTTAGAGTCCCATATTGTCAATAACTTTGAGAGGTCGGGATGGTTAAAGCTCTTGATCTACAAGGAATTCAGGTGCAGCAGAATTTCATGGTTACAAGGAATTCAGCTCTAGATTATGTAGTTTTGGGTTTTAGATTCGCTGTCAACCTTGTGAGAGATAAGGGCCAATTTCAATTATTTAACTTTAAAGATCAAAATAGGGGGACAGAAGAAATTGTTAATGGGAGAACCACAATTGACAAGGTTCAGCATCCCTTAAATCAATGCTGACAGCCTTAGGCGACCAAGGAGAAGGGTTTTTGGTGGGATGCCAAACTATGACAGAAACTGCAGAGGGTGAAGGTGACATACCTGCAGCTGTAGGCTGTAGCAGCAGTGTTGGAAAAATTTGCAGAGGATTTTGAGCCACAAACAACTCTTCCCTTGAGCAGGAGGCATAACCATGCCATTCACCTCAAAGGGATTCCCTATTCCTAACATTCGGCCTTGCAGGTATCATAAGACCTAGTATGAGTCAATATTCAAGCCTTATTATTTTAGGTAAAGTGAAGGATGGTGGTGGACCTTTTGTGTTGATTACAGGGACTTGAATAAGATTACTATTCCAAATAAGTTCCCCATACCCATTATAGATGAGTTGGATGAATTGGGTGGAGCATAGGTGTTCTCTAAGTTGGATATATAATTTGGTTATCATCAAATTGGAATGAGGGAACAAGACATTGAGAACACTTCCTTTTGCACTCATGAGTGGCATTATGAGTTTCTTGTGATGGCCTTTGCGCTCACTAATGCTCCTTCCACTTTCCAGGCACTCATGAATGAGGTACTCAAACAATTTTTGAGAATTTTCTTACGTATTTTCTTTGATGATATATCAAGGTACAGCCGAGATATTACAGTCACTTAAACCATTGAAACAAGTGCTGCAACTGTTACAAATTGACGAGAATCCAAGGGGGGGTGGATTCGTTTTACGGATCTATCTAGGTTGGAATGCTCATAACTAAGAAATTTGGGGAAATTGTTAAACAAAAAAAATGGAAAGAGGAAGAAAATGAAATGGAAATCGATAGACGTCACACTTCCAAGGATGGAAGATAAGCCTAAGAGTTATACACACAAAGGGGTGAAGGACCTTTGATAAAACTCAATTCTTGTATAACAAGAACACACTAGAGAATCAAACTCTCAATTTTATAAATTCTGAATTCCAAGTTGTAAATTTCTTGCATGCATGTACATGGGTATTTATAGTCCTTACAACCAAGTCTAATAGGGCATGAATTCAGCCATGCAATCCACGCCTATTTCTTCCTAAAATGCCCTCCATGCAGCTTTCATGCAATCCTATTTAATCATTAAACTTAGGAAATGAAACTAATAAAATTCAGCCTACAATTCTCCACATGTGGCCGCACATTCAACATGGATTTTGTAACAACCAAGGATTAAAAGTTGTATAACTCAGCCATCAATTGGCCGCCTTTGAGAAGAGACATAACGGCTCTAAAATTAAGTGTTGGCTGCTCCCTTTAATTCATAACCGCCCTGCATTATAATGTTGTCCCCCTCCTTCAATTTGTAACAGCTCTCTCTCTCTCTTTGATGGTTGTAATTTCCTTATCCCTTGAATTAATTTAGCCGCAATTGTTTTGTAACTGTCCAGACAAAATAATTCAGCGAATAATTCTCAAGTTGGCCGCCCACATGTAGCCAAATGCATTAGCCTTCCCGGTTGGATTCACATCACAAATGAATGGCAATAGGAAGAAGTTGTAAGAAAGGTAGAATGCAAGAAATTGAGAGAAAGAGTAGAGAGAAAAATCTGAAAGAATTTAGATCTGAAACTGTTTTGATTTGTATTATCAATCTGTATTTCGAGTTCAGATTACACATGTTTATATAATGCACAGAGGCTTCTAAGAGAAGCTAAGACATCAGCTTGTAACTGACTCAGTTACAAGCTATTACACTTAACGGCTGTACTCTAACAGCTAACAGATAACTGAAACTAACAATCTGTTACAGAAACAGAACACTAACAGCGAACAGTTAACTGTGACTGAAGGTGGACATTACATGATGCGCATTATACTCTAACAGAAGTGTAGCTTTCGCCATTACACTTTGGAGTATTTAGGTCACATAATTTCTGCTGATGGAGTTGCAGTTGTTCTAAAGAGGCTAGATGCAATATGTTTATGGTTCACACCCAAGGATGCTAAGGGGTTTTCTTGGGCTGACACAGACTACTTTAGGAGATTTGTTAGAAATTATGGGAAAGTTGCCCCGTCCCTTAATCAACTACTGAAAAAGGATAGTTTTCATTGGGGAAAGCTGGCTGAAGAAGCCTTTTAGAAGTTGAAGAATGCAATAATATGACTCGGTCCCCAAACATCGGAATGAACAAGATCAAATGGAGAATGTGTTCGACTATTGACAGAGCTTGAAAGAGGCTCGAACATGTTTACCTAGCTGACAAGACTCATAGTTCAAAGACTGTAGATTAGAAAGATGAGTATTAGATTTTGGACTTGGGCCTAACTCAACCCCAAGGGTCCAAAATCTAATATGGTATCAAAGCCTATCCTAGATTCGTTGTTATTGGGCCCCCACCACTTGATGTGTCCACGCTCCAGATATCCAGCCCTGGCCGTGAGGGGGGGTGTTGAAAAGTCTCCAATGACTAGTGATAAGGCCATTTAATAGTATATAAGCCTTGGACAGTCCTTACCCTACAAGCTAGCTTTTGGGGTTGAGTTAGGCCCGGGTACAAAATCTAAGATGGTATCAGAGCCTATCCTAGATCCGTTGGTATTGGGCCCCCACCCCTTGATGTGTCTACGCTCCAGATGTCTAGCCCTGGGCGTGAGGGGGTGTGTTGGAAAGTCCCACATTGACTAGTGATAAGGCCATTTAATAGTATATAAGCCTTGGGCAGTCCCACCCTACAAGCTAGCTTTTGGGGTTGAGATAGGCCTAGGTCCAAAATTTAAGAATGAGGAACCATTTTTTTGAGTTTATTTAAGCTTGGATGACCTAATTGTCGATGCAAGAGAGATGGTGATTCTGCAATAGTGCAGGCGACAGTGGAAGGAGAGTGAAAACAATAGAGACCTCGTGATTCAGATCTTGCTCCAATCGTCTGTCTCGTACTCCGGTCCTTTATGGAAAAAGAATTAGCAGTAAATGTTACTGAACAATTATGTGTATGGGTAGGCTGACTTACAGAGACTAGGTTAAAAGGACAGCCAGGAACAAGAAGAACAGAATTTAAAAGTCAGGAAAAAGAATGGTTTGACCATTGCCAGGGGCTTTGGCTTTTGAACCGTCAACAAGAGTGATGTGGTGTGCTGTTTTAGGTTGTATCAATTTTGAGAAAAGAGAAGGATCACCGGCTATGTGATCCGATGCACCAGAATCCAAAATCCAAGGACCAACAGACGATGAATGAAAGAGGCAAACTGTAGAATTACCAGATTGGGCTATAGTTGCTGAAGATGATTGTGCTGCTTCCTTCCATTGTAGGCATTCCTTGTACTCAGTGTCTGAGGTGTTCTGACTGCTCCCATCAGAATCAGTTTGTGTCAAATTAACTGATTTTTCGGGGAATCCAATCAGAGAATAGCACTTATCTTGGGTATAGCCCATACGCTTACAATAAGCGCACTATGGACGATTGCCAAAGCTACGACCTCCTCTTCCACCACCATGACCATGACCTCGTCCTCTAGACATATTTGAGAGGAAAGCAGAAGCTTCTATTCCTGGCTGAGAGTTGTTCCCTGACATAGCTTCTGGAGTGGGAACACGCAACAAACAGTCAATGAGATTTTCTGTTGCAGGCACATTGGAATTTGTCAGAGTTTGGTTTCGGAGAGATTCAAAATCTTTGTGGAGGCCATGTAGAATGAACACCGTGCAAATGTTATGAATCTTCTCCCAAGACTTTTGGAAGATCATCACCTGTCAAAACCAATTTAACTTAATAAATAGTGGACTGAGCTTTAGTCAAGTATGATAGGAGATCATTATTTGGCATTTGAAGTGCAACCAAATTATGCACAACATCATAAAGATGCTGGATATCATTTGAGAAGACATTGCAAGCTTTTTTCCACACATCATAGCATGTCTTGTATGTTCAGAAGTGGACCAACAACTTAGAATCAAAGGACTACCATAGGCGCGACACCAACTGATAATCAACCTTCTTCCACTGGTCTCGTTCTTTGGAATCAATGTCATCTGCCTTCTTTGTCAGATGGTCAGATAGACCTTGACCCCAAAACCAGATTTCTACAGCTGCTTGCCACTCCATATAGTTCTTCCCTTTTGAGTTTCTCTGATGTTATTGAGGGATTACCAAAGTAAACAAAGGATACATCACTCTTAACTGATCTCTGGTTACAGCGGATGACTTAGACGAGTTAGTCATGGATGTCGGGCAAGAGAGGACAAGGAGAGTGGGTCATCGTCAAAACTTGATCCCCAAAACAGACAGAGGAGGTGCCGACGAGACTAACGAGACCAGTGGCGAAGCGAACGACGGCCTGGAAGGTGGCGCCGACTGGAGCAACGGATGGTAACGGTCCGTGAGGGCGCATGACTCACCGGACGACGATAGCGATTGGGGGATTTGCCGATTGGAGGGGTCTGTGTCTAGGGTTGACATCTTAAGTTGGACGGTGGCTGGACATCAGGACTGCTAGAACAGGGACGGCTAGGGCAGCGGACAGCAGTGCTGATTTTTTCTTTTATCAGGCCCACAGAATGTGGGCTCTGATACCAACTCGAAACAAAAGGTATAGAGAAGACGATTGGGTTTAATCTGAATGCTCAACCAGCATTCAAGAGACACTATTTATAATCAATTTTTGTACAAGAGAATCCCTTGATTGTAGGGATTGTGAGAAACTTCTTCTAATCCTAATTTCCTTAACTACATAAGCCTTAAATCTGACCACACTATATACAAGGAAAGAAAGAAATGAAAAAACAGAAACGTAAACTAATTAGGAACAGAAACAGGGAACTAATTAATACAGAAACAGAGCATAAACTAATTACAGAAACAGAGCATATTCTCAACACTTACTATCCTAAAGAGCCCAGAAGAAATCTGTTTATGGGCAGGAGCTTATGGCTGTTGTACAAGCAGTACAAAAAATGGTGTCATTATTTGCTTGGACAGAACATTATCATCAAAACTGATCAAAGGAGCTTGAAGTTTTTAACTGAGCAGTGATTAATGAGTGAAGAGCAGTTTCGTTGGGCCTCTAAACTCATTGGTTATGACTTTGAGATTCAGTACAAACCAGGGAAGGATAACTCTGCTGCTGATACACTCTCTATGACAGCAACTTTTGCAGCTATTTCAATTCTGCAGTTTAATGATTTAGATGATTGAAAAGTGGAGATTCAAAGGGATGGTCCCCGCAGAAGCATAATACAAGACCTCACTGGCCCTAATTCACATGTTGGATATGAACTTAAGGATCATAAGTTATTTTATGAAGGTTATTTGGTTCTGTAAAAGTAGAGAATAGAATTGCAGAATTGCTTGAGGAAAAATACCTCACCAGCTGCATATTTATATACATGATTTACACTCACTAATAAAGGAAACATAGGAAATATAATCTGTACAAAATAAGGAAACATAGACCTATACAGAAATAAGGAAATATAGCTATACAAATCAACACTTAATGTAGTTTCCTAGTTTCCTTAAATACATTTATTCTATTCTAATTTCCCTAAATAGGAGATATTCTCTAACACTCCCCCTCAAGCTGGAGCATACAAATCATATGCACCAAGCTTGCCACAAAGAAATTGTATTCGAGGACCTCGAAGGGACTTTGTCAAAATATCTGCTAGTTGGTCATTAGAGTTAAACTCAATGACAACTTCCTTGGAAAGAACCTTTTCCCTGATAAAGTGACAGTCAATCTCTATATGCTTTGTTCTTTCATGAAAGACTGGGTTGGACGCAATGTGGAGTGCAGCTTGGTTATCACAATATAACTTCATCTCGTTGACGTTACCAAACTTCAACTCCCTAAGCAACTGTTTTACCCAGATGAGTTCACAAGTAACCAATGCCATAGCACGATATTCAGCCTCAGCACTTGATCGAGCAACAACTTGTTGTTTCTTACTCTTCCAAGATATGAGATTTCCACCTACAAAGACACAATAACCTGAAGTGGAGTGTCTATCAATGGGAGAACCAGCCCAGTCTGCATCTGAATATCCGACAACATGAGTGTTTCCTTTGTCTTCATAAACCAACCCTTGACCAGGAGCATTTTTAATGTATCTCAGAATTCGAGTCACTGCATTCCAGTGATCAACACAAGGGGATTGCATGAACTGACTTACTACACTGACTGCAAAAAAGATATCTGGTCTGGTTATAGTAAGATAGTTTAGTTTCCCAATTACCTTTCTATACCTGCCAGGATCTGGATAGAGCTCCCCCTGATCTGGTAACAACTTGCTATTTGGATCCATGGGGGTGTCAACAGGCTTACAATTTATTATTCCTGTTTCCTCCAATATATCTAAAGCATACTTCCTTTGTGAAACTGTAATACCACTTCTAGATTGAGCAACCTCCAAACCAAGAAAGTAATTTAGTTTACCCAAATCTTTGGTTTCAAAATGATCAAACAAATGCTTCTTTAACCGAGATATTCCCTCATGATCATCACCTGTAATGACTATATCATCCACATAAACCACGAGATAAATACACCTACCAACTGAATTATGTTGATAAAACACTGAATGATCAACTTCATTGCGAGTCATACCAAACCTTTGTACCACTGTGCTAAACTTCCCGAACCAAGCTCGGGGAGACTGTTTCAGACCATAAAGAGATCTCTTCAACTTACACACCAAGCCAGACTCCCCCTGAGCAACAAACCCAGGTGGTTGCTCCATATAGATTTCTTCTGCAAGGTCTCCATGAAGGAATGCATTCTTGATGTCAAGTTGAAGTAACGGCCAATGGCGAATGGTTGCCATGGTAAGAAGAAGGCGAACAGAAGGCATCTTAGCGACGGGAGAGAATGTGTCGCTATAATCAAGGCCATATGTTTGAGTGTATCCCTTAGCAACCAAGCGAGCTTTAAGACGATCAATACAACCATTCGAATCAACTTTCACAGCATATACCCATTTGCATCCTACAACTTTCTTCCCCGGAGGAAGGTGAACGAGATCCCATGTGCCACTATGCTCAAGAGCAGTCATTTCATCAATCATAGCTTGCCTCCATCCCGAATGAGAAAGTGCCTCACTGTCACTCTTAGGAATAGAAACAGAGGACAAAGAAGATACAAAGGCAAAATATGATGGTGATAAACGATGAAAACTGAGAAAGTTGTAGATGGGATGAGGATTTCGAGTGGAACGAGTACCTTTCCGAAGAGCAATGGGAGGACTTGATTGGGAGGACTTTGGCAGGGTCGTGATAGGAGAAGCCGTTGGAGGTGGACATGAATCACTAGGATCTTCTATTATGTCTTCTGTTGGTGGAAGAACTTGTTGTGTTCTTCGTCGATATGTGATGATAGGGTGCTGCGAAGTACCAGACTGAGTCTCTCCGGGCTGGATAGAACCAGGTGAGGAAACCTGCAAAGGAGACAAAGGTGGACCAAAAGGGAATTGGTAATACATCAGAGATTGTATTAGACTCAACGGAAGAGGTGAAGTATGGTGTTTCTTCAAAGAACGTTACATCTGCAGAAATATACCAACGATGTGAGGAAGGACAATAACACCGATACCTTTTTTGTAGCCTGGAATAGCCGACAAAGACACATTTGATAGCACGAGGAGACAATTTGTCTGTACCTGGAGAGAGGTTATGAACAAAACAAGTACAACCAAACACACGAGGAGGGACAACATATAGAGAGACTTTGTAGGAAATAATAATTTGTGAGGTACTTGGTTATTAATAACAGAAGAAGGCATACGATTAATTAGATAACAAGCTGTTAAAACAGCATCCCCCCAAAAATGTAGAGGCATATTTGTATGTAAAACAAAGTTCTGGCAGTCTCAATAAGATGACGATTTTTTCTTTCAGCCACACCATTTTGTTGAGGTGTGTGGGGACATGTAGACTGATGTAGAATACCATGAGATGACATAAATGATGAAAATTCATGGGAAAAATATTCTTTGGCATTGTCACTCCTTAAGATCTTAATTGATTTTCCAAATTGATTTTGTATTTCAATATAGAATGACTTGAAGATAGAAAATAATTCAGACCGTTCTTTCATCAAAAACAACCAAGTAAACTTAGAAAAGTCATCTATAAAGGTGAAAAAATACCTGAATCCTAATGAATTAGAGACACGACTTGGACCCCATATATCAGAATGAATAACAGCAAAAGGTTCTATTTGATTCTGAACCTGACTAGGAAAGGAAGAACGGGTATGTTTCCCGAGTTGACATGACTCACAATTTAGGGACTTCAATTTTGCAAGACATGGAACCATTAGTTGAAGTTTTTGCAGACTGGGATGACCTAGACGTTGATGAAGAAGGTGGGGAGACTCAGCAGCAGCACATACTGTTGGAGACGTGGTCTTCAAATAGTAGAGTCCTTGTGATTCATGTCCTACATCAATCGTCTTCCCCGTACCGCGATCCTGAATAATGAAAGAATCAGAATCAAAGGTGATTGAGCAATTAAGTAAATGAGTGAGTTGACTCAAGGAAATCAAATTAAAGGGACATCCAGGCATGAATAGGACAGATTTTAATGAGATAGATTCAGTGGGAGAAACATGACCAATGCCTTGGACTGGTACTTTAGAACCGTTAGCAAGAGTAATAGAGCGAGAAATCTCAAATAAAGGAGAAGAAAATAGTGACCGATTACCAGACACATGGTCGGAAGCACCAGAATCAATAACCCAAGATGTCGGATTATGATTGGTATGAGATATACAAACTGTAGGATTACCGGTATGAGCAATTGTAGTTGTGGCTGACTGATTTTGTTTGGCTGCCTTCCACTGCATATACTCCTGGATTTCAGCTTTGGACAAAAAAATAGGTTGCTTTCCTGTCACAACTTCAGAAAAGGATGTGGATAATGCCATTATAGTGACTGCGAAGAAGACCGACGGACTGAGATCTGGCTTTTGGGGTATTTGACCCCCAAAACGGACAGAGGAGGCCTGGACGAAGCTGACGGGACCGACGGCGGAGCAAACGGAGGCCTGGAAGGCGGCGCGTGGCTTACACGCGCCGACAAGGACAGCGGACGATGGCGGCGCGTGAGGGCGCGTGCGGAAGCGGATGGCAGCGCTGTTTTCGGGGATGAACAGATCGGCACCTTCTGTGTCTGTTTCTGACGTTGCGGTTGCCGGACGGTGACTGCAGGTGGCCGGACGGTGACTGCAGGTGGCCGGACGGTGCTGGACGGTGGTCGGACTGTTGCTGGACGTCAGGACTGTGAGAGAGGGACAGGGACAGCGGACAGCGAACTAGGATTCTGACTTTTATCAGGCCCACAGGAAGTAAGCTCTTGATACCATGTAAAAGTAGAGAATAGAATTGCTGAATTGCTTGAGGAAAAATACCTCACCAGCTGCATATTTATATACATGATTTACACTCACTAATAAAGGAAACATAGGAAATATAATCTGTACAAAATAAGGAAACATAGACCTATACAGAAATAAGGAAATACAGCTATACAAATCAACACTTAATGTAGTTTCCTAGTTTCCTTAAATACAGCTATACAAAATAAGGAAACATAGACCTATACAGAAATAAGGAAATACAGCTATACAAATCAACACTTAATGTAGTTTCCTAGTTTCCTTAAATACATTTATTCTATTCTAATTTCCCTAAATAGGAGATATTCTCTAACAGGTTCTACCAAAAGGTCACCCAGAATTTCAAAATTGATCAAAGAATTTCATTGCTCACCAATGCAAGGACACTCAGGATATTTCAGCACTTTCAAAAGACCGGCTAATTTGGTGTTTTGGGCAGGAATGAAGCATGATGACTTCAAGGATTTTGTGGTTGCCTGTGATGTGTGTCTGAGGAACAAGTATGAGACTTTGGCTCCAGCAGAGTTGATTCAAGCCCTCCAAGTCCCTGCTCAAGTATGGGCTGACATTATTATGGATTTTATTTGTGGGCTGCCTAAATCCAAGCATAAGGAAACAATTCTAGTAGTTGGTGATAGGCTTACAAAATATGCTCACTTTTTGGCATTGAGTCATCCTTTTACAGCTAGTGAGGTTGGAACAATTTTCCTCAAGTGGTGCAATTTTTTGAAGGATCTATTCAAGGCTTCTGGAACATAGTTGAAGTTTAGTTCGGCATACCATCCTCAAATGGATGGACAGTCCATTTGGTGGCTTATTTAAGCTATCTCATTGGCATTAAACTTCAGCAGACTGGGTGACTTGTATACCCTGGTAGAGTTTTGGTTTAATACCAATTATAATGAAACTTAAAAATTATCTCCACTTAAGGTCCTATATGGTCAACACCCTCCCTTACATTGAAAGGATCATCTATCCCATCGAAAGTGGAGGAGGTGAACCTACTAACTCAACAGAGGGATGAATTACTGGCTGATATGTGCGCTAACTTGGTGAAAGCACAGGATCAGATGCAGGCACATGTTAATAAACATAAAAGGGAAGTGGTCTTTGAAGTTGGAGATCGAGTCTATCTAAAGCAGCAACCTTACAAAATGAAAACCTTAGCAAGGAAGCCTAATGTGTAGCTCAGCCCCAGATTTTATGGCCCACTTGAGGTCCTGGAACGCATTGGAGAGGTGGCATACAAATTGAAATTACTTGAGCATAGCAAGGTCCATCCAGTTTTTCATGTTTTAGTACTGAAGAAAGTTGTGGGACTCACACAACAGCCTCAATCCTTACCCGCAGGTCTGTGCAAGGAGCATGGATTGCAAGTGCAGACAGAAGTAGTAGTGGCAGTTAGAGGTAATACAGCAAGGGACTTCGAAATTCTTATTAAGTGGGAGAATTCGCCCCCTTGTGAGAACAGTTGGGAACTGTATACTACAATTCAGCAAGCATTCCCAAGCTTTCACCTTGAGGACAAGGTGAATCTTTGGGGGCGGGGAGGGGGGGGGGGCGGGTTGGGGGATATTGATAGGTATTCACCCCCTGTTGTGGAGGTCTATGGGAGAAGAGATAGGAGAGTTACTGGGGATCGTAATCCCTGAAAGGAATGTAACTGATTACATTTGTATAACTAACCTATTACGAAATTAGTTGAGTATGACTGTTAAATAGGAAGGGAGAGAGAGGGCAAGGGACATCTCATTTATAAAATTGAGTGGAAGGGAGAGATCTTGGGGCTCTCAAAATTCCCAGGGCCATTTCTGTATTCAGCATTCATTCCTATCCTAGTTCTGCTACAACATTGGGGCTGAATTGGAATTAGGGTTCTCGAATAAGAGTCATTCTTTGCCCATTTCTGTATTCAGCATTCATTCCTATCCTTGAATTTGATCCTTGTGTTCTTTTCTTCTTCATTATTCTTTTTAGTGGTCAATGAGCAAGGTATTAAATCAGATCGGGAAAGCACGAAAATCCTTGAAAAGTACCTCCACAAAAGACCCAGATGATTATGAAATTGCAAAGATGACAGGTCTTTCACTGGATAAAATCAGATCAGCTAGCAATTGTCCGAGAATAGTCGCTTCAATAAATCAGAAGATTGGGGGCCTTAGTGTAGAATATATGGTAAGAAGATTAATATTCTCCGAATCTTTGCCTTTCTTTCTTGCTGTTCATCGCTTTCATAGTGATTTTGTTTTAATAATCATCATATCTGTCAAGAAACCAATGGTGCAAATCCCAATACATGTCTGGGAGTATGAGCAAGGCCTGTGCCTTAGGAAAAGGAAAAGTAGAATGAAGACAAATTACTTGCTAAATTCATTACATCAATAAACTCCTAAAATGAGATCCTCAATCAAATAATAGAATGCATGCTCTCTTGTAAGCATCCAACTTCCCCGAGGACTACATTTTCTTTCTTTTTTATTCTCCCTTCCTCACAGGATTTTGTTGACCGTGCATGTTGTATGTCAATGTTTTGAAAATGCTTTACCCAAATTAAGGTGGAACTGCTGTTGTTGCTATTTGAGATTTGTAATTTCTAGTCACCCACTTTACATAACTAAGCATAACTCAAGCAGTTCTTTGCACTTGTGCAATCTGTAATGTGATGTGGTGACTTTAAAAGCCGGTATAGAAATGTTATAGTCTCACGATTAGTTATTCTATAGGTATTTTTATCAAGTATAAACTGTTTTTGTGGCATTAATGCTGCAGGAACTTATGCCCGACATGTTAATAGAGAGTCCTGAAGAAGCTGTCATGAAACAGCACATGAGAAAAGTCATACATGATCTCCTAAAAGGCTTGGACTCAAGGGAAAGGCAAATAATAACCCTACGCTTTGGCCTTAATGATCACAAGCCCAGGTCTCTTCAGGAGATAGGGAGGTGTTTCAAATTTAGCAAACAGTGGATATGTAAAATAGAGAAAAAAGCTCTAACAAAGTTACGGAAGGAAGCAACCACCTTGCTGTTAAATTATTATTTGGATCTGTAGTATATCGTAGGTCTTTGGTAAGCTTCAATAGCATTTTCATTTCATCAGCATATGAGGGATGTGTACAAACAAACTATTGGTCCAGAGTTGATGGGATGCATTATGTATCAAATAAAGCTCATTAACGGTAGTCATCTATCCATCGCCTGCTCTGTTTGCTCCAAGCTGGTAAAACGTTAGACACCTCTAACCTATCCATAATTGGCGTTCGAAGTCTCTATTGTTCTAAGTGAATAAGGTTTTTTCCTTTAAGGATCTCCTGCTGATTTCTAAGAATTTCAGCTTGATTAGCTTGAATTGTAGCTTAATTCAGAAGAATCTCCCTTTTGTCTTCTTTTTGTGTTACACCTAGCCCTACAATTTCTTGCTTCTTCAGCTGGAATTCGTTGGAGGACGTAGTCAGACTCAAGAAAGGGGGGGCTCCAAAATGAGAGATTTGAGGAACAATGTTATGATGGATAAAGAAGGGTATTGATAAAGAGAAACAAAAAGGATGAACAATAAAGTTAAACAAGTCAGACTCTAACAAAGAAATTCTAGGGGTGAGGGAGTGAACAGAGATGTTGGTCTAACATAATGAAGTTGAAAATGAATTCCATACTTAATAGCAAATTTAAAAGTTTTGTAATTGGAGTTGATAAAAAAAAATGCTTTAAAAGGTGTAATAAAAAGAAACCACATGGGAAAGAGGGGTAAGAACCTATAATGGTTTCACTAAGAAAAATTGTAAAATAAGTGTTTGGACAAGAAAGACACAGGAATGTAAGGAAAAGAAATGATAGGACGTTCAGAAAATGAATTCCATACATGATGTCACGTCATGAAAAATTTATAGTAATTTGTATTTTTGACGCATTCCATTTATGGCTATTGCTATTCCCACAACGTTTTTTGCTATTTCATCCCTCGATTTTTTTTTTGAAAATATTAAAAGCCCAAAAATATCCCTTGATTTATTGTTGTCCCATTTCACGTATATATAATCTTTTTCATTTTCCCCTTTTCACTATTCATAGTTTCTAAAAACAACATTACTTTCCCTCTTTAGCTGAAGTGTTCATTGTGTGTGTGGATTGGCGAGTAATATACTACTAGTTCAAACTTTTGCTTCACTTTGATCAATATTTTCAGGTAAGTTGCTCCATTGTAGTAGTGTTTTTAGTAGTATTTTTTTACCAGTTAGATTTACATTGTTTGCAGTTGGGCAAGTAATTTTTTTTTCGTCTTTTCCGGACAATTTATGTTCGTAAACATGTTACGGAAAAAGGTGTTCGTATCTGTATTTATGAATACTACAGACACCATTGCTCGTAACACATTACGGACATACTGTGTCCGGAAGTATCACAGACAAGGTTGTCCGTAACTCACCGGACAAATCATGTCCGGAAGTGTACAAAAAATCACATCCAGAAAATCCAACAAAATGCTGTTTTTTAGACACCGGACTACACGGACACCTATGTCTGGTTTTGTAAAAAATAGTATTTTTGTTGAATTTTCCTGATGTGAGTTTTTGTAAACTTTCGGACATGCTTTGTCTAATGAGTTACGATCAGCCTTGTCTAGAAAGTGCCAAAAAAACTAAATTTGAAGCATTTCACTTGACGGATATGTATGATCGTTAATTTTTTAATGTCTGGAATAGGTTTTAGTTAATTTTTTGGGTTTTAACCTATAAGGACTGGGCATCAATGGAAGAATCATGCTGGAACAACATTGATTAAGAATACAACACGATAACTGAATTTGAAAATAATGTGGAGGTAATATTTATTTATACATATAGAATGTTTATACTCCAATAGTTTGATTTGGAGATTAGGGATAAGAGCGGTGCAGAAAACATGATATTTGATCATATAAGCAGAATTGCGGGAGCTCCTGACTCCTCCTTTTTCATGATTCTTTTCTTGATGAACAACGTTTGAAGCAGCGTGACACCACCTCTTGGTTTGTTGGTTTAGTTAATTAATTACTTGATTGGACAAGATGCTAACAAGAAAAGAGTTCCTTGTTGGACAAAAAGTGCTCTTATATAATTCTCGTCTTAAGCTGATGTCTAGTGAGTTACGTTTTAGATGGTTAGGTCCATTTGTGGTTACTAATGATTTTTTTATGGTGCAGTTGAAATCAAAGATTAGACAACCAAAAAGGTCTTCAAGGTAAATGGACAACGGCTTAAGCCCTTTTGTGAGGGTTTTCAAGAGCATACAGTGGAAGAGGTGCACATGCACAATGCCACCTACTTGGCTTGACTTAAAGTAGAAAGTTCTCTTCCCAAAATTTTTTCTTGAGTTATTGTTGTTAATGACATGTATTTTGCATTTCGTGGAATTATGTGGGGAGAGTTCCTACAGTTTTAATTATTTTATTTTATGCTTGTTGTGCAATCCTTAAACTTGTTCTCCTTAACTAATATATATAGAACAATCCAACCTTGCACTGAACAACTTTGTTAGAAGAGGGAGAATGGAGGAAACCCTTACCAAGCTCAAAGTTCGGTTCCTTACTCTTCCTAAAGATGACCTTATGATTAGAAAACCAAAATGTATTCCCCATTCCATACTTAAATATAAAACCAAAATTTTACCTAACCTTATGGAATAGAAGAGTATTCGATTTATCATAAGAATAGATTCTGGAACAAGTGTAGGGGAATGTTAATTATGTGGGAGTAACTATGTCTATATGTAATAATTACTTCATTTTTACTAATTAAATCACAAAATACATGAACAATTGGAACTTTGATTATACTAGTCTTTAAAAATTTATCCCTGTTAAATATAGTCATGGCATGAACTTATTATCATCAATAATTTATTTAAATAATACTCCATCCGGTCCTATTTATAAGAACATTTTAACTACTTCACACGGATTAATGAAGTTGGTTAATTTAGTTGATTACAATAAATTTGTCATGAATGTTTATCATATTTACTAAACTACCCTTCAATTTATTGAGACCCATTATCTTTCTTTTTCTATTTAACTACTCAATTGTGTCATACTCTCACTAATTAATTACTCACCTACCTCCACTAATGGGGTATTCTGGTCAAATAATAATTAATGCATGAGACAATCTGAAAAAGTTATTATAAAAAGGACGAAGGTCCACCTTAAAAAATGTTCTTATAAATGGGACCGAAGGGAGTATTTTAAATAATCCAGCCGCATGTATATTCATACAATCAGCGTGTCAAGTGAGTACATTTGAGTGTATCACTCTAAATAAAAATTTCTGCGACCACCAACACAGGAGTGCTTTGAAAATATTGGGGGAACATACCCATCTCAGCTTCTATCCCAGAGGCTTGACTTTCTCGGTGCATGGTCATGTACAATTAATCTCAGATCCTATCTAGTGAAGGAAATCTAGTCCTTTGAAAGTTGCGCTTGCCGACGACCCAAAAATAATGCTGTGATTATCCACAATAAACCAACCTGGTATGAAAAGATCCATAGCATTAGTCTTGCCCATATGATGTTATACAATAAGAAAAGGGGGAATAGTTTTACGAGTAGTGTGAAGCAGCATCGCACAGGGTGATGCCAAAGTAATGAGGAATCAAGATCACTATTCGAGCCAATAACTACACTTGTTCTGAATATAGTAATAATCATTCATTTTTATACTTTTTTTCTTGTGTTTGTTAACCAACACTGCCATTTAAGAAGATGGAGATAATGAAAGTTCACACATACAGGCAGGCCATAAAGGGAAACGGTTGATGGCTTCCCATTGAGAGTCCCAGAAAGCATTTTGTACATTCCAGCTGCTGTAGCATCTCCAAGTCGTTGAACTAACACATCTATGCATACCTGCATCAGCATGTATATTCACATTATATACTTATTAGTTACTAGGAAATACGAAAGAAATATATAGAATGTCTGTAACTGTAATGTTATTACAGTGATGCCATTGGTAAGCTCCAAAATGAATAAATGTGGGACATGGCTAGGTCTATGTGAGAAGCTCAAGAAAAGTGAAAGAAAAGACAGTCATACTTTGGCTTTATACTTCTCATCCTCTGAAACAACAATAAATAAAAGTTCTCTACCAGGCCTCGTAACAACATATGTAACAACCTGCAACATTGTAGAGCATGAAGATGAATATAAAAGAAAGTTAGACAATAGTATAGGGATATGTAACGTCAGGGATTATGGTTAAGGTGTTTTAAAAGTATGGAGATATAAAACAAATAATTTAAAAGTCGAGGATGAAGACCAAAGTTGACAAAAAAATACCGGCAGCTTAAAACAGATTTTACCCTTGATTTAATCAACAATATGCTGTTTTATAAGACACGAGTTACAGGTCAGAGTTATGAATTTCATCAAAAGATGAATGCCATAAATAAATGGTTGAGAGCAAGAAAAAAGAAGCATAAGTTCAAAACCCTTTGTTTTGACTGCACATGAACTCAATAATACAAAATACAAATTCCTAAATCATTACTATATTTATATGATACAGTGAACCAACAAATTTACATAATAATATACTTTTCTAACAGTTCCCTGAAACTAGGATGCCAAAACATGTTGCAAACATAACTTATGCTAGGAACTCTAAAATTATTGGATATATATGCTAGTTCATAAAATTGACAAAATTAGTGGTGCTGTCTCTGTATAGCCAGAAAATAGCTCAGATGAGGGTAGGTCCAATGCATACACAGTTCTGAGAGATATGCTTGAGAGAAAATGGCTGTTAGTGGAAACATGGTCAACTGCAAAACTTTTAACTGGAGTATAGTAGGTCCATTAGGTATGCATTATGAATTTCATCAAAAGATGAATGCCATAAACAAATGGTTGAGAGCAAGAAAAAAGAAGCATAAGTTCAAAACCCTTTGTTTTGACTGGACATGTACTCAATAATACAAAATACAAATTCCTAAATCATTACTATATTTATATGATACAGTGAACCTACAAACTTACATAATAATAAACTTTTCTAACACTTCCCTGAAACTAGGATGCCAAAACATGTTGCAAACATAACTTATCCTAGGAACTCTAAAATTATTGGATATATATATCCTAGTTCATAAAATTGACAAAATTAGAGGTGATGTCTCTGTATAGCCAGAAAATAGCTCAGATGAGGGTAGGTCCAATGCGTACAGTTCTGAGAGATATGCAATAGAGAAAATGACTGTTAGTGAAAACAACAGATTTGGTGGTAGATCAAAGTGGAAACATGGTCAACTGCAAAAACTTTTAACTGGAGTATTGTAGGTCCATTAGGTATGCACAATTCTTGGCTTGCATTTAGGTTTTAGGATTTAGGGAGAGAGAGAGAGAGAGAGAATCTACGCTAAAAAACAGTGTATTTCAACTACACCACAAATTCAATATTTATATCATACAATGGACTTAAACGTATAAAATAATAACACATTTCTAAATTTTAGCATGAAACATCGTTAATCATTGCATTCTTCTATTAAAAAAGGAACAGATATTTGTATGTCATAGAAGACAACCTTTCTTAGTGTCTCACAAATAGCAACCACCACCCAATCTGGCCAAACAGCTAGAGCAACTAAATTTAAGAGGCCAACAATAGGAGCTAAGCATATAGCCGTAGTCACCCCAGCAACAGTAAGAATACGTCCCTGTACTAGAAAGAAAAATATATGCACAGTTTATGCTATAAATATGTAACAATAATACTAACATCAAATGATAAAAACAACCACATAAATATATTTCATTATTGTCGTTGAAAATATTACTTGTTGGAAATGGTTTCTTTAATCAATGTGGCAATTGAATAATAAGTTTTTATTGTTTGATTGCAAATACAAGTTGTAATTATTCCTCCATGTATATAAAATAACAGCAGCATTCACAGTGCAATTTCAGTTAAGCAAATTCAAAGAAATCTCTAAGTCTTTCAAGACTTTCAAATTGGTATGGGAGTAGGTATGATCTTGCTATATTAGCATAAGCCATTATATCAGCTGTAATAATATTTTAGTACATGGCTAACAGATCAGTTAGTGCATTTTTAACTGACTTGAATAACAGAAATGCCTAACTACCTAACTGTCAGGATCTATAAATTCCTAAGCGTATCAGATTGAGATAAGGTGAATATGAATTAGAACCATTGAAACAAAATTTCTCTCCTTAGAGAACTTCTCTTTCATGCTCTCTCTCTCTCTTTTTCTACTTTAGCTCTGCATGTGTCTTTTAACCTTGTCAAGTATTATTAATAGAAAAGGACCAAATGCAAAACTAAACCAAAGTTCAACACCTAGCAGAAAAGAAGCAATTTTTAGAAAAGCTTACCGTTAAGGACAGTTGTCCAACAAGAATAAAAATAGCAATAAAGCTATTTATCTGGGCAAATAATTTTCTCCTACCAAGAGAGCTAGTAACTGTTATGGCAATCACACTCACTTTCTGCAATCACAAACTGGGAAACATCAGAAGAAATATGATGAAGAGAAGATGCATCTAAAAGGTAGAATAAAGGGTTGGATATGACCTCAACTGGTGACTAGAACACAGCAGAAACTTAAGCAAAGAGGAGACAAGACCAACAAAGTAGTTTCAGAGGGAACAGTTACAGTATCAGTTAATACCACATAAAAAGATATACAAATTAGGGTCCGTTTGGTTTACAGTTGGAGAGAATTGATTTTGATAGATTTATAGAATCAATGGCACGATTTAGGTGTATGGGAATCTATCACTTTTTAATCTCAGTAAGAACTTGGAACTGACAAAAACCAATAATAAAAATCCAAATCTTGAAATCCTATCTAGTTCTTCATTCCAGCAATGTTAAATTTTTAAGATATCCTTTGAATAGCAAGTAACATGAGAAAAAATTATTGTAGGTAAGATTATAAAGCTATTCTGTATCCTTTTTAAAGGGAAGGGCATGTCACGATCTCTTTTTTCCACTTAAAGAATTTAATGACAAGAAAATTTGAAAAAATATACAAAAGAAGAGAATGTAAGGAAAAAATGAAAAACAAAAACCTAAACACAAGGTGACAAACCGATGGTCAAACGGAGGTGATAAATAGAACCATTGAAGCTTACCTAAGGTGCTTTATCAAGGACCATCCATGTCAATGGGTGAAGTGGTTGCCTTGGGGGGAGTTCTGGTTTAATTCTTCATACAATGCTTCTATTAAGATGAGCCCATTTAAAGCCCTTTACCACTGTGATTCTCCATCTATCATCCCTTTCCATCGGGATAGCACGGTAGTGGACGAGGTTGATCAACTGTTGTTGTTGCGAGACAGCATTTTAGAGGAACTAAAACAAAATTTGTTAAAAGCTCAACTGAGAATGAAGGAACAAGCTGATAAAGGGAGAAGGGAAGTTGAGTTTCAGGTTGGTGACATGGTGTATTTGAAGGCCCAACCCTATAGGCTGAAGACTTTGGCAAGAAGGGTTAATGAAAAACTGAGTCCAAGGTTTTATGGACCATTTAAGGTGTTGGATAGAATTGGTACAGTGGCTTATAAGCTGCAACTGCCTGAAGCTTCAAGGTTACATCCTATTTTCCATGCGTCACAACTTAAACTTGCTTTACCAGTTAGTCAACCTAGCCAACAACTCCCATCTTTTTTGGCAGAGGAATGGGACCAGATTCTGTTTTAGCGATGCGGAAGTTATTGAATGGAAAAACTGGGGTTCTCATTAAGTGGGCTCATTTGCCTCCACATGACAGTACTTGGGAAGAATTTTCTCTAATTCAAGCGGCTTTCCCAGAATTTTACCTTGAGGACAAGGTGGAACTCATTCCGGGGGGGGGGGGGGGGGGGGGGGGGGGTACTGATGGAAACCCCATTGTTGGGCCTGGTGGGCCTCCAAATCTTTTGTACCAATTACCAAAGAAAGAAGAGGGGTAGAAACGATATGGGCAAGATGCGGATTGAGGTGGAGGGGTCTGTTAGAGAGTAGTATAACAGAATGGACAGGTGGCAGCAAATCAATGGTGAAAGGAGTGTGGAAAGCATGAGGAGTGGAGGGAATATGAGGGAGGGAGTGGGCCAGAATAGGTATCGAGTGTGTAAGTGAATTCTTGGAGGCCTTGGCCGAGGGGCAGAGTAGTGTTTTTTGCTCCTCTGAGTTTATCTTTATTTCCCATTTCTGTCCGTAATTCCTCTTGTTTCTGTTACTGTAAATAGAGCAATGCTCTATCATTTCCCTTTAATTTCAGTGTGAATACCAGGTTCTATCAGCTTGGTATCAGAGCTCCCGATCCTAGGGAGCTTGTAGATGGTATCAACACGCATGGAAAATAGAATGGAAGCAATGGAGCAGAGGTTTGGATGGTTTTCAGACAACAATTCAGGGAATGTTGCAAGTGCACAGATAGGATAGAAAGGATAGAGGTCGTTGGAAGGAATGGTAGGACCGAAACAGGGGGTGACGCCATGATGGCAATAATGGGCCAAGAAGGGTGGAGGTGCCGTATTTCATGGGCGATGACCCATACGACTGGCTGTACAGAGCAGAACGGTACTTTGAGGTGAATCAGATTCCGGAGAAGATTGCAACAACAGTGGTGTGCTTGGAAGGGAAGGCATTGAATTGGTTTCAATGGTTGGAACCAAGGGTTGCAACGGTGACTTGGCTTACTTTTCGTCAAGCGTTGCTTGGACATTTTCAGGTAGCGTCGTTTTAGAATCCTTATGAGGTGCTCATGGGGCTGAAACAGAGGGCAACAGTAATGGAGTATAGAGAGCAGTTTGAATCCCTCTTAGGCCCGTTGCATTTCGCTGATGAAGACTTCAAGCGAGGGGCCTTTATGAATGGTCTAAAAGACGAAATTAATGCAGAGGTGGTGAGGTTAACGAGTTCTAAGGATCTTCATGGTTTGATGACATATGCACAGAAGGTAGAAGACAAGAATAGGGTCTTGGGTCAGTGTGAATAGAGCACTGCTCTATCATTTCTGTTAACATGTTGTTTTAAATTAGTAACAGCTAAATAATAATTAGCTGTACAATCCCTAATTAGTTAGGATTAGATTTAGCAATCATATTCTTATGTATTTATTGCATACATATTATAAATACAGCATGTGTGGTCTAAGTAAGACACACAGAATTTCAATTTCAACAATTTCCCTTTTATTAGAGTGTGAATACCAGGTTCTATCATAATCCTAGAAGATATTATAGGATAAAACCTAATCTTAACATATATTCTAAGACATTAAATATATTATTCTAACATGTTTTATCATTGTTGTAGATAAGAAATGCTGATAATGAATACCAGAGATATATCACAGGACAAAAAATTAACTAACCTGAAAATAGAAGAATGAAGAGACAACTGCACTCAGCCAGATAAACAATGATACATGCAACAGGTAAGTTGATGACAATATAAGCCAGAGTCCTTCAAATATGGGCCAAATTTGACCATTCACTGAAGAAGTGGATGACTTTGTAGAACCTCTTAGAGCATGTTCAGTCTTATGAATCTCATCAGCCACATTTTCATGGTTCAAATCAGAATCTCTAAATTCAAAATAAATAAATAATTATGATTTTATCCCTCCTGTTGCCATGCACTATACATTTTCTGAAAATTTCAAAATAAATAAATAATTATGATTTTGTCCCTCCCGTTGCCATGCAAATGCAATCCAAGAAGTCTATCACCATCATGAAGTCAATCATGTACATCTCCATTAAAGTCACAAAACCTTGTCTCTCCTTTAGTAAATCCTTTATCTTTCCAAGATAGAAGTCAACAGTTGGAATACACAAACCAAATCCTTTGCTATTTTTGGATCCATATTTTAAACTGATTAGTACCATACATTTAACATATTCTATAAATAGTATTGCACCGTGAAAAGATATTTCTCAACAATTTCTGGACTGAGTTGTTTTGGTTGTTAGATTCCAAACCCATGTTTTGTTCTATTTCTGCTTACTACTGTCCATAATTCAATGGTTAGACTGAAGTCATCAATAGGTGTTTGGTTGCTTATTTGAGGTGTTTGACTAGGGCCTAATCAAAGCTTTGTCCAAATTGATTGAGTGCTAGAATTCTGATACAACACGAATTACAATAGTGCTATGAGACTGACCCCATTTAAGGCTCTGTACGGCCAAGACTCTTTGGTCTTGTTGAAAGAGACAACAGCTTCCTCTAAAGTAGATGAATTCAACAAATTGACAACTGAAAGGGATGAAATAATGGCAGAACTGAGAGCTAATTTGCTCAAGGCACAAGACGGGATGAAAACACCCTGATGATTGTCAATTTGCTCAACGAAGTCCTATTCCATGAAGGAGACTGGGTGCTTCTGAAATTAAAACCTAGACTCAAGTGGTTATCCAAACACCCCGATGAGCAGTTAAGTCTAAGGTTTCATGGCGCATATCATATTTTGAAACATATTAGCCACGTTGCTTATCAGTTGCACTTACTGGGTTAAATACACTCAGTGTTTCTTGTTTCCATGTTGAAGAAAGGAATTTCTCTACAAGCACATTGCCAGCTATTACCCGTGTTATATGAAGAAAAGGAGTAGCAGGTCCAGCCAGAAAGGTTCTGTATGTCAGAGGGATCTTCTGGGGATTCTGCAGTGCTAAATGATAGGAAGAATCTCCCTGATAGTGAGAATTGATGGGAATCCATGGCTACTATTCAAGATAATTTTCCTGATTTTCACCTTGAGGAGGTGGTGAAACTTTTGGGCGGGTAGTATTGTTAACAAGCCTCCAATTATAAAGGTAGTTAGGAGAAATAAGCAGGAAAATACAAGAATAGGACTCAACCCAAGGCTGCTACTAACAATAAGTAACTTGTTAGGGAGCGGGGGGAGCCTAATACACCGGGGAGACCTCCACATTGGGCTAAGGAGCAAACCACATAAGTGAGCTAGACACCGCATCCAACCCAAAACCTTACGGTGTTAGGTTAATGGGTCTTACCATTTATAATTGCTCTCCTTGGTCTTTCCAATCCAATGTGGGACTAACACTTGATATCCCAAATATCTCCCCCTCAAGTGGAAGCTTTTCCATCATGAGTATTCCATGGTGGCATTAGAGATCGGCCATTACCGCCAATGCTCTCTTCACACTTGCACCGTTGTTGGCTCAAATCAACGGGACACGCCGCCTAGCCTCCACATATCATTGGGAAGACTTTCTGTTAGAATTAATCACATTAGTCACATGTCTTTTTTAGAATAGCTGTTACAGATTCTCAGCAGTATATTTGTTAGCAGTTACTTATTTGTAGGCCTTAGATTTAGCATCACATTCCTATTGTAATTAATACTGTACAGCATATAAATACAAGCTTGTGTAGACTGTTTAGTCACACAGAATTTCAAACTCAACATGGTATCAAGAGCTGTAAGATCCTAGGGACTCCACTGCGCTATCTTTCCAGTGGCCCTTTTTTTTCTGTTTTTTTTTCCAAACAGCTGTGCCCTAACCAGCTGCTCCCTCTCCGGTGCTACCCACTCCCGGCGACCACCACCACCGGACCCAGACACCGCGACGACCCAGAATCCAAAGCCCCGCCACCATCCGTCGCCGCACGCGCTTCCACGCTCCGTTACCTTTCTCTGCGCGTTTTCTGCACGCGTCAACGCGTCTGAGCGCGTTTCACACTTTTCGGCCACTTTTTCACGCCGCCGACCACCGAAGGAGGCCGTTCTACCTCCGTTTGGTCCTAATCCACTCCCTGCAATGTGCTTTTCATCTCCTCCGAGCCTCCGATCATGAGTGCGGCTGTTTCTTCATCAGACACCTTTACTGTAGCTTTACAAATGACCCTTTAATCCCCTATGATGAGCACGTTGCTGCTGCTGCTATGCAATCCACTATACCTGTTGCGATCGAAAAAAGGTGAAATCAGCAGAAACTATATATCGTTGAAGTTGAGGACAAAAACAACGATAGCCCTTCTGAAGGCGTGAGTAACCAAGGAAAATACACTTGAGAGATTATCGGAGCGGCGAACGGAGCTTGGTGGTCGCCGGGGGAAGGCGGTTCTGGTCGCAGTGGTCACCGGAGGAAAGGGACGCTCGGTGACGGAGAAAAAGGGCACATAGTGGCCGCGGGTACTGTTCACCCGAAAATAAAAAAAAAGCTATTGCAGATCGAAAAACCTAAACTCAATACAAGGATCACCACATAGATCCACCACCAATTTTTTCATCCGAGCCAGTCACTTGATCAAACCATCGTCTCTGATACCACTTGTTAGGGAGTCAGCGGAGCCCAAAACACTGGGGAGACCTTCACATTGGGCTAAGGATCAAACCACGCAAGTGAGCTAGACACCACATCCAACCCTGATGAGGACATCATAGCAGTCAACAGGTTAGGTGGGCCCATGACAAGGGCGCAGTCTAGGAGGGCTAAGGAGGCACTACAACTTGTCATCAAAGAAGTCCAACTTCAAAACATGAAAAGCATTAATGGAAGCTCATAACTCATTAACTGCACTCAAGTTGAAGAGGAGGAACCATTTGATGAAGAGACAGTTGCATTTAATGCAACTACCAATTGAAGCACTTCCAAGCTGATGAGGTGGCATTGTGGGCGGCCACACATGGTCCATTGTGCCACATGGAGTCTTTTATGCTGAATTATTGTTGTTTATTTATGCTTTCAATAAGGGTTAGGAGTTACAAAACATTTGATTAATATTTTGATGGTTACAAGACAAGGTTGTAATGAGTTTCAAAGGCATTAAAAGCCTTGTCTACTAGCCGTTTGGGAGCTAGCTTGTGCGCATGAACCTAGTCCTTTTGTGGGCTTCATGGAGACCTTCTATTTGCTCTAAAGTTGCGGCCAACATGGATTAAAAGGCTGAGTAAAATACCATCAAGAGGGGCGGCCAACATGTGCATAATTTGGTGAGTAAAGTATCATTAAACATGTGCTATCAAGTGAGCTGAAATGTAAGCCATCATTTGGGCGGCCAACACATGCTACACATGGCTAAAATAAGGTGATTAAGAAGGTGATAAATGGTTGGTTCAATAGCCATCAAAGTGGCGGCCACACTCATAAAAGGAAGGTTACACATTGAAGGCACACTTGAAGAAAGAAGGCTATATGGTGCGGCCACTTATTGGCTGAATCAATGGCTACTTTAAGTCATGTTTTATGGTTACATTTCTTGTATTATGGCAGCCACATGTGCATCCAAAGAGCTGGTAGGGTTGCGGCTATGATAGTTTCCAATAGGTGCATTTTTATTAAGTTTTTATTTAGGGTTTTTATCAACTAAGTTAAAATAGTTAACTAGGGTTGCATGGGAAATGTATGGAGGGTATTTTAGGGACAATATGGGCGTGAACATGCAGTTGAATGCATGACCTAATTGATCTTGTAAAATCCTATAAATTCATGCTTCATGCATACAATAAAGGACAGAATGAATTATGCAGAAAATTACCTATACTTTGAGAGTGTTTCTCTAAGTTTCTTGCTAGTCAAGAGTTGAGAATTTATCAAAGGATCCTTCCTTTGTGTGTATGTTCTCAGGGACTTATCTTTCAAGTCTTTGAAAGTGTGACGTCCTTTCCTCTCTTTCCCATCCTTTATTTCTTCTTCTTCTAGTTTTTTTTTTACCTTTTGTTTTTGTGCTCAAAATCTATATTTTTCCTATACGTTAAACTTGGTTTCTAAGTGATTTATTTATCAAGTTTTCTAAAGGGTGAATGTTGTTTTGGCAAGGTTACTACTTGATTCTCAATTTTTTTATCAAAGAAAAGGTATTATCAAAGAGAAAAAGAAAAGAAAAGAAAAAGATACGTACGTGACAAAAGAAAAGAAAATAGAAATGATGAATTTTTGGTAGAAAAGTGCTTGTCAAGGAAAGTGCTCTTTTATTCAGAAATTTCTAAGGTCCATGAAAAATAGAACCTCAAGGTACATATCAAACCCAAAGCCTTAAGGTGTTAAATTTATGGGTCTTGCCACTAATATATTGCTCTCCTTGGTCATTCCTATCCAATGTCGGACTAACACTTGATATCCCAACATAACTGTCTAATAGAATGTTAAAAAGGCACACACAGGTAATTAGAATTAAGAGCTTATTGTAGGAATTAGTTAGGAGGTACTTGTGACTTGAGAAGAGTGAAAGGAAAGGAGAGCCAGAACTCTCAAATAGTGTTAATGTATATTAGTATTTTAGGCCCATAAGCCCATATGTAGTTTTCGTATCAGTAACTAATCCTTTTTAGAGAAAGCGAAATTCATTTTCCACCTTTTCCCTCCTCTCACCCTCTATATTTTCACATGGTATCAGAGCCCCAAAATCCTAGAACAGTAAACCCTAGAGCTATAATTGTAATCTCTCCTAGCAACAGGCGACATTTCTTAGACGAACATATTCTCTGACGACGTCCGGTACTTTTCCGTTGGACTGTCTTCGGCGACATTTGCTCTATCCAGCAGCAACATTACGTTCGTCGTGCCTCCCTCGTCTTGTCCACCGAACCACGCAACTTAAAGCGCCTCCACGCATCACCAAACCATTCAGCCGTTTCTTCATCTTTTTTGGTAGATCTGCACTGTTTTGGTGAGCATGAGTTCTCACCGCCTCCGCAACTAAGGTCGCATTGATCCAGCTATTTTTCTGCCCAATCTGAATTCTTCATTTGTTGTCGGCCGCCAAATTGTTCTGACCTATTTCTTTCCTTGGAATTCATTTATGCAGCTCATTCCTTCTATTTCTTCTTCTGAATATAAGTTTTTGGTTGAGACATACTCTAAATATGACTAGCTCAAGTTCTTCCACCAAATTCGAACCCTTTTCAGGTGTCTTCACATCCACACCAGCCATTGCAACAGAAATATTAGTGGGCTCTAACTACTTTTCATGGTCCAAGGCTGTGGAGAAATGGTGTATTGGACATGGGTT
Source organism: Sesbania bispinosa (assembly GCA_026901365.1). Lineage (NCBI taxonomy): Eukaryota > Viridiplantae > Streptophyta > Magnoliopsida > Fabales > Fabaceae > Sesbania > Sesbania bispinosa. The sequence continues at coordinate 56,994 of QLOH01000765.1, read as the reverse complement.
GAAGAAACATCTTTACACTAAGCTTGAAAATGTGAAGGAAGATAGGGAAAAATTGGGAGAAGAATGATGCTTTACTATGTACTCTATCATGGCAGTTTATCGATCCCTCTCTACACAACATCTACACCATTTTTGACACCTTATATGATTTATGGACACAAGCCAAATCTCTCTACACCAACGAAATTCATCATTTATACTCCGTTGTTGACAAGGTAGTCAATTCTCACCAATAGAGTATGACATTTTCTGAAATTGCTGGTTACACGTCATCCATCAATTGTTGGTCACATGTGATCCACGTAGGTATTGGAGACTAGTTGCAAGCTAAATTATCTTACTATCACCCGCCCAAATATTTCTTTTCCTGTTTCAGTGGTAAGTCAATTTCTTCAGTCTCCCTGGGATAGTCTTTGGGATGCAGCTTTTCGTATTTTGAGGTATGTCAAAGGATCCTCAGGTCAAGGTTTATTATATGAGAATAAAGGTCACCCCTAGGTGATTGGCTACTCAGATGCTGATTGGCCTAGATCCCCTTCTAATAGGCATTCTACCTCAACATTTTGTGTTCTTGTGAGAGGTAATCTTGTTTCTTGGAAAAATAAAAAGCAAGAGGTGGTAGCTAGATCTAGTGTTGATGTTAAGTATCGTGCCATGGCCTTAGCCACTTGTGAACTTATTTGGAACAAGCAACTAATCCATGAATTGAAATTTACAGAAGTCTCACAGATGAAGTTGCTTTGTGATAATCCGACTACTCTTCATATTTCTTCCAATCCGATGTTTCATGAGAGGACCAAACACATTAAAGTGGATTGTCATTTTATTAGAGAAAAGGTTCTCTCTGGATGTATTGTCACTAGTTACACTAGTTCTAATGAACAACTAGATGACATTTTTACGAAGTCTTTTAGAGGACCCGAATTGAGTTTATTTGTTACATATAATCTTTATGCTCCAGCTTGAGGGGGTGTTAATGTATATTAGTATATTAGGCCCATAAGCCCATATGCAGTTTTTGTACATATATCTCTGTAGCTATTCCTTTTTACAGTAAGTGAAATTCATTTTTCACTTTTCACCTCCTTTCACCCTCTCTATTTTCACAGTCCTGGTGTGAGAGAAATTTTTGTTACCGCCATTGTTTTCTAACTTTTATCACTGAGCTTGTATCCCATCGGTATAAGGTAGAGTCTATCAATAATATCCTATATCTTTTCCTATATTCAGATCCAGTTCTATAGGACAAATTTTAGAACTTTTAAATTAAAAAGCCAATCAATTGTGTTTGGCATAGAATCCATCTACAAGGATAATCAGAATAGGAGATAAGCACCCTAGTAATATACAACTATACCTAGCAGCAGCCCCATGACATTTATAACTAGAAAGGAGATCATCTATTAAGCATCTGATTGTGATTATGTTCTGTAAGTATAATACAAAATTTGTGCCACAGAACAAACTGTATAATTAGTAGTTCAAGGATTTAGGAATGTCTGGTTCTACATGCTGTATATTTCTTTGTTAACAGTTGCCCCCTGAATGAAAAATGAGGTATGCATCATCTAAAACTTATCTCCAGTATTGATTAATATATAGTTATGAAGAAAAGAATATATGGAATGACCTAATGGGAGATAGATCTTCTTCGACATGAGATGTACCACGATTTATCCCTTTTGATGTCTGTGCCGCAAGTTCCATTAACAAAGCAGCAAATAAAAGCAAGACTGCAATAGACATGATTTTACTTTAGAGCAAGACAACGCTATATGAGAGAGAATTGTATAGGGCACATGCAAACTTACATGGGCCAACAAAAGCCATTGCTGTGGCAAACACGGATCCAAAAAATTGTCCAAGGGTGGCACCAGCACCAATAAACCCAAATAATCTTGAACCTGACTGAACTCAGAGCATGTTAAGTAGACTCCAAATAAACCAGATTAAAATAAAATGATATAGCAGTAAACAAACCTCATTGTCCATCACATCAATTACCCTTGCCCAAGTTGATGAAATTGTGATTAGATTAAGCAAAGAAACCTTCACAATAAACATAAAATTGTATTACAAAAAAAAAATTGGAAGCAAGCTAACAGAAGAATGAAATCAAATCATACATTAGAACCTAAAAATGGAAAATAAAATCATCATAAACCATACCCATAGAAACAATCCTATTCGGACAGAGATATAAAACCATCCATGGTAATCCCAACCAAATGAAGATGCACGATTGCCTTGGTCACCAAGTTTCCCGTCTTCCTTTGAGGAATATGTCAAAGTTGTGGATCCCTAGGAACAGAAAAACCAATTTAACACAATCTAATACAAATAAAACTGCACTGAACAAACAATCTAGACTGCAACAAGAAACTTCAAGTTATATTATTGTCTTACTATCAAATTGGACGTCGAATATCCGGCTGATGAGTAGTGCCATAGAATAAAAAATACTATGAGTGATAAACTGAAAAACCTGTGTATCAAAACCAAAGCCTGGAATTTCAAGAGGCACCATTACAGCATGACATGCAAGGGAACATAAACTGATAAACTCTATATATCATAGTCAAAACTTACTTTCAATTAAAAAAACTACAAATAATTAAATACTAATGCATGTTACCATAACGGTTATGATTTTCTCACATATGGTAGAACTAGAAATAATAAAAATGATTTGAAAACTAATTCAAATGATTTATCAGAATATATTATGTAACTAGTTAAATAGATGTTATCAGAAGTAGTGTATTATGGGCGTATATTATGGGCCTATCTTGTGTTGTATATTATTATGTATCACAATAACTATGGTTATTTTGAAAAGGGTTTACTTGGACCGAGTTTTGCTTTTATTCTTCGTAAATGATTTTTTTCTTCACATCCCTACAGATGCAATTTTTTTTAAATTCGTCCATGTCGTAATACATTAGTTAAGACTTTTAAAGATGGATAATAGGATTGCTTGAATTGCTTGAGGAAAAATACCTCAGCAGCTGAATATTTATATACATGGTGTACACCCACTAATAAAGGAAATATAGGAAATACAATCTGTACAAAATAAGGAAATACAGCTATACAAATCAACCCCTAATGTAGTTTCCTAGTTACCCTAAATACAGTTTTCTAATTTCCCTAAATAGGAGATCTTCTCTAACACTCTCCCTAAAGCTGGAGCATACAAATCATATGCGCCAAGATTGCCACAAAGAAATTGTATTCCAGGACCTCGAAGGGACTTTGTCAGAATGTCTGTTAGTTGATCATTAGAGTTAACAAACTCAATGACAACTTCCTTGGAAAGAACCTTTTCCCTGATGAAGTGACAGTCAATCTCTATATACTTGGTTCTTTCATGAAAGACTGGGTTGGATGCAATGTGGAAAGCAACTGTTTTACCCAAATGAAGTGACAGTCAATCTCTATATAACTTCATCTCGTTAATGTTACCAAACTTCAACGAAATAAGCAACTGTTTTACCCAAATGAGTTCACAAGTAACCAATGCCATAGCATGATATCCAGCCTCAGCACTTGATCGAGCAACTACTTGTTTCTTACTCTTCCAAGATATGAGGTTTCCACCTACAAAGACACAATAACCCGAAGTGGAGCGTCTATCAATGGAAGAACCAGCCCAGTCTGCATTTGAATATCCGACAACATGAGTGTTTCCTTTGTCTTCATAAACCAACCCTTGACCAAGAGCATTTTTAATGTATCTCAGAAGGAGCCGAACCGAAGCCATCTTAGGGACGGGAGAGAATGTGTCGCTATAATCAAGGCCATATGTTTGAGTGTATCCCTTAGCAACCAAGCGAGCCTTAAGACGATCAATACACCCATTTGAATCAACTTTCACAGCATATACCCGTCTGCATCCTACAACTTTCTTCCCCGGAGGAAGGTGAACGAGATCCCATGTGCCACTATGCTCAAGAGCAGTCATTTCACATTGAAGGCACACTTGACGAAAGAAGGCTATATGGTGCGGCCACTTATTGGCTGAATCAATGGCTACTTTAAGTCATGTTTTATGGTTACATTTCTTGTATTATGGCAGCCACATGTGCATCCAAAGAGCTGGTAGGGTTGCGGCTAGGATAGTTTCCAATAGGTGCATTTTTATTAAGTTTTTATTTAGGGTTTTTATCAATTAAGTTATAATAGTTAACTAGGGTTGCATGGGAAATGTATGGAGGGTATTTTAGGGACAATATGGGCGTGAACATGCAGCTGAATGCATGACCTAATTGATCTTGTAAAATCCTATAAATTCATGCTTCATGCATACAATAAAGGACAGAATGAATTATGCAGAAAATTACCTATACTTTGAGAGTGTTTCTCTAAGTTTCTTGCTAGTCAAGAGTTGAGAATTTATCAAAGGATCCTTCCTTTGTGTGTATGTTCTCAGGGACTTATCTTTCAAGTCTTTGAAAGTGTGACGTCCTTTCCTATCTTTCCCATCCTTTATTTCTTCTTCTTCTAGTTTTTTTACCTTTTGTTTTTGTGCTCAAAATCTATATTTTTCCTATACGTTAAACTTGGTTTCTAAGTGATTTATTTATCAAGTTTTCTAAAGGGTGAATATTTTTTTTGGCAAGGTTACTACTTGGTTCTCAATTTTTTTATCAAAGAAAAAGGTATTATCAAAGAGAAAAAGAAAAGAAAAGAAAAAGATACGTACGTGACAAAAGAAAAGAAAATAGAAATGATGAATTTTTGGTAGAAAAGTGTTTGTCAAGGAAAGTGCTCTTTTATTCAGAAATTTCTCAGGTCCATGAAAAATAGAACCTCAAGGTTCATATCAGAGGGTATATCATTGTTATCAGTATCGCATGAATCGCGATACGATTCGTGCGATTCGATACGATTCGGCGTCCAGGCGATACGAATCGCAGGTCGAATAGTTTTTGGTACTGAATCGCACCTCGAATCGTTTGTATCACAGTGAATCGCAGTGAATCGCGATTCTGGCTGTATCTTACGATTCTTGTTTTGACGGGTTGTGACTGAAACGGATCAGTGTCATGCGTGACCCAGTTCAGAAAACCCACAGAAAAATACTTTTTTTATAAAAAAAAGGTTGGAATAGGGCCTAAAAGTGCCGATTCCTTCCCTCCAAAGGCACCCACTCTGATATTCATAAAAAAACAGACCCTTACGTTTTCTCTCTTCTCTTCCCCGACAAGGACCCTTTTGTTTTCTCTCTTCTCTTCCCCGACAAGGCAACATGTGTGACCGGGTAGTGTGCAAGTTGCTGCTGTCTTCTGCACTGTCTTCTTTGTGCTGTCTTCTGCGCTTTCTTTTTTTTTATTTCTTCCAGGTGGTCCTACTGGTTTTATCACTTTGCCTCCAAAATGCTACTTAATACATGTTTTCATATGTTTCTTTAAGTTAAACTGCTCCTACATTTATGTTTTTTAGTTGTTGGTCTAGAATTTTGGCATTTATATGTCTCTCTTAGCTATATATGCCATTCTTCATATTGTTCATGAATCTTACGATTCACGATACGATTCGATTCACGATTCGGAAAAAAGCCTTTCCGATTCACGATCTGAATCCCGATTTAATAACCTTGGGGTATATCAGAATATATTATGTAATTAGTTATTTGCTTTGATATATTGTACTGGTCTAGAAGCTTCCAGGTTAGTTATAGCTAGGGTCAAGAAGCTTCAGGTTAGTTATAGTTAGTTAGAACTTAGAAGGTTTAACATCCTTAACCATATTGTAACTATATGAAAGCTTCTTGAAAAGGCCTTGAGAGTCTATAAATAGACTAAGCAATTGTAATTTTAATATATTTTAACAAAATAAAATATCAGATTCAGATTCTCTCTCTTTCTCTTGCTTTCACAACTCTTTCTTGATTACATCCAAAGTGTTGCTTTTTCAAAACACTTGTAGTTGTATCAATATTTCAAGTGTGTGTCTTATGTCGTGTAATTTTAAGGGGCAATTACAGTACCAAGAAAGATAAGAAAATCACGCTCAATGCTCATATGAGTCAAAGTTGTTTTCATTGTTTCTTGTACAAAACTTTGAAGGCAGAAAACAAAATGAAAACAATGTGATATTTTTATAACTAAAATTGAAAGTATATTTGTAATTAAAACTAAAAAATGGAAAAAAAAATTCTTCAAGTAAAGGGCCCGTTAAATCCTGACATAAAAAAATTAGGTGATAGCATTGAAGCCTGTGGAAGTATCACAAACAGAAGGGTCAATGTTGTACGCCTCATGAAATTACCGAAAATTGAAACTACAAGTGACAACAAAATTGACACTAGACAAGACAAAAAAAAAGAGAGAAAATGAGCAGAAACAAATACAATCACAGAGACTCAGAAAGAAACAAAGGGGAAATAATGGCCAAAAATGTTGTTGGATAAGAAACTCCTGAAATTAATAGGTTTAGTCAAGATATCACTAGAAGGTCCTATATATCTATTGCTTATGAAATTTAAGAATAGGATATCACTAGAAGTTACCAACTCAAGAAATATACCACAGAGAAATCATGCATAGATCCTGTATATAAAGAGGAAGAGAAAACAGACATGTGATGAAGTATCTTGTTTTAATTAGACAATGATGACAAATATCCTAATTATCATAATTACAAGATTTGGTTATCTTACGTATTTTGCAACATCCCCTCAAGGACCAAACTCATTATAACTTACCCAAGGACCTCTTAAGACTTCGTGAAAAAATCCACCAATTGACCATTTAAATTGACAAAGCTAGTGGTGGTGATGTCTCAAAATTAGAGATTTCTCTCTAATAAACTTTTTAACTAACAATCTATCTTGATATGTTTGATCCTTATGTGAAATACTAGATTAGACACAATATGCAAATTGCATGATAATCATTAGCTTGATAATCAGGTTGCATTACATATTGCGTGAATCTATTTTAATCATAATGCAATGCAGCCAGGTTATCATGCAAGAGTTTCATTTGCATAATCACTCCAATTAGAGCTCTTTAAGTAGCTATTTTAATCAAATGAGTTTGCAAGAGGCAAAGATCATGGCTTCATATTAGGTTTCAGCACTTGATCATGCAATTACATTTTACTTCCTCTATCTTTTTTATAAGACCCTTTGAGAATTTTGTTTGGTCATTTTTCTCAAACCCTTTACAAAGTTTTAGAAGCATTTATTTTTTTTTCTATATTTACCCTTCATATTTAATGAATATTCCCAGTTTTGGTAAATGTTGAGAATTAAATAGAGTTTGACTTTAAATAAGGTTAAACTTGGAAGTTGCAGCAAGTTTTAAAAAATCAATGCATTAAAAAACATCTTTCCTTAATATGTGTGCTTTGGTTAAAAGGGCTTTATAAATAGGACCAGAGGGAGTACTTAGTTTTTCAAGATATTAAATTGTCTCCAATGAATACAAAGTATAAATAAGGGAACCTGTCCAATATTCCAATCAACATTTCAGTATCCAATCTAAGTGTGACCATTATCTTCATAGATAAGGCCTTTTCCTAGAGCTCATTCCATACATCCCAATGTCCTTTACAATATGAATTGACAAACTGGCTTACCACTCTGTCTATAAATGAGATGCTGGGAGTTAAGTATTTGGATTCCTTTGAGTGTTAACTATTTGCATTCTACATACCAGTTCTCTTATTATTCTCTTTTGAAACATACCCCACAGTGGGTGTAAAGTGGAACAAGTCGTGTACAATGACAATAAATATTGCAATCATCAAATCAAAATATCTACAAAATTGGATTGATTAGATGATAAAGCATTCTATGCAGTATGCATGATCGTGGTGCCATTTAATAAGGTCAACGCAAGCTCGCCAGTTTCAAATTAAAAAAAAATATTAAATGAATGGTCAAAATTGAATTCAAGGCAACTCCGTCTAAATGATTAAGGGCGGAAAGAAGAAAGAATTCTCGTAAATACAATATTACCTTGTTTTTGGAAAGATTAGGTAGAGAGAATATGAGTGATGAAATGGGCGCAGCAATGACGGTGAGCACCAAGGAGCCTACAAACAGACCAGGTAGATTTGATAGCCCCAATGAGATTGCACCCTCATCCCGCAACGGAAGAACTACGAAATACGCACTCAAAATCTGCAACAAAAGACCCCCCAGAAAAATCGTATTTCAAAAAATAAAAAACGGAAGAGGAACATTCTCACCGTGATAGTCATTGCATTGAGAAGAGAAACTCACAAAAAAGAAGCAGAAGAAGGAGTGGAATATAGCAGAGGTCTCGTGCGGGTGCACCGTAACGAACACGGAGACGAACGCATGAAAGGGAGACCTTCCCATCGCGTTATGTTTTGTTTCGGATCGGAGGAAATGGGGAAAGAAGAGGAACAGCAACTTTGTAAAGGGAGACCTTCCCTAGTCAAAGTCTTCGTGCCACGTGGCAGGATACAACAAGGAGAAAAAAGAGTGCGAGGGTACCGTATTTATTTGTTACTGCTCAACGACTTGAACGATTTATATCTTTCCTTTCACATAACTTTGCAGAGTTTCCCGATCACATGGTAACTTCCAACGACGATGACGACCGTTTTTCAGGTTCCCGATTTATACTCAAATTTAGCTCGCATTCAAACGCTAACATGAGGAGTGCAGCTAGGGTTTCCAATGGCCGTGTACTCACTCCCGAGTAATTTATAAGTAAAAATAATTATATTCACACTTACGAAAAAAGTTAGTTAAACTCATCTAATTTTTTTGATTTCATCTTAAAAGTAATTATATTGCCTAAATTACCTTACATTTAACTTTATTGAAATTTATTTCAACTGGACACGTTTTCTCCCTATTAACACATGGTGCATTAAATAGAGTGGTTGTAAAATAAAATATGAATAAAATAAAGGACAATTTGGGATGATATCATTTAATAGGGTGAAATTAGTTAACTTTTGCTCATATTTTAGTCCACCATAGATAGGTATTTTTTTGCTTATAATTGAGTTCGGAGGGAGTAGTTCACTCCCCATTATCTGCATCGAGCGCTTTCGTCATTCAAAAAGGAGACATCACCAAATGGTCCATTGATGGTTCAACAGATGCAATAGTGTTTGTTTTAGAATTATCAAATAGTAAAAACTTCTTTGAATGTTAGAAAGGATGGGGAGGCAAATTTATGTTGATAGGCTTAGTTGAAAGGAAAGCTAGCTTAGAGGAATAGTTGGAATAACTTTTGAGTAGAAATGGCTTACTAGTTGCTTATATGGTTACAAATGTTGAGTACATAGCCTATTTATAGGCCTCAACACCACCATCCATGCTTTATCAAGAGAATTCTAGAGATATCTATTCTAGAGTTCTCTATCTATATGTAATTGTTTACATAATTCTAGAATTTGCCATCTAGTAGTTACTAACATACATCTCTAGCTTTTTCTACACTTATCTAACATATTCTAGAAATTTGTATCAATTTCTATCACTCCTTCTTGATGCAAATTTCTGTAACTCCTAGCATAGTGCGCAATTGTTCAAACCTTGCTCTTGATAGTGCCTTTGTGAATATGTCAGCAACTTGATCTTCGGTCTTGCAATACTCCAACTTGATTTCTTTATTTGTTTTTGCTTCTCTGATGAAGTGGTATTTGATTGCAATGTGTTTCGTCCTACTATGATGCACTGGATTCTTTTTTAGTCATTTCTATTGTTGATTTAATGTCGCAGTAGACTGTAGTAGGCCCATTTTGTCGTTCTCTCATTTCTGCAAGTATTCTTCGTAGCCAACTTGCTTGACTTATAGCTTCAGCTGCTGGCACGTACTCTGCTTCTGCTGTTGATTGTGCAAATGTTGCTTGCTTCTTTGATGACCAAGAAAATATTCCCGATCCGAGTGAGAAGGCATAGCCGGAGGTACTCTTCATGTCATCTACCGAACCTGCCCAATCACTGTCAGTGTATCCTAGCAAACTTGAGTTGGTCATGGTTTTGTACCATATACCAAACTCCTTCGTGCCTTGTAGATATCCGAGAATTCTTTTAGTTGCTCCAAAGTGAATTTGGCTCGGGCTTGCATGAACCTTGATAGAAGATGATGAGAACAAGGGCGGCCAAGGTGGGGCGGCCAAGGGAAGGAGTTGCTGAGTTGTTTGCTTTGTTTTATTGTTTTCAATAAATCATGTGGTTGTTTCAAAATTATAATAATGTGGCTAGTTGTTACAAATAAGGCATTGAAAGGAAATCAAAGTGAAACCGTTACAAGGAGACAAGTAATTAATTGCGTGGAGGTTACAAAATGAAGAGTTGTGGGCTACCTTCTGATGAGGACATGACCCAAAGAAAGGCACTTGAAGGACTTGGGGGACCCATGACCAGAGCAAGGGCAAAACAGGCAAAAGAAGCTTTGCAGCTTTTAGTGGCATCCTTACAAGCTAAGGGCGCAAGCTTTAAGGAACCCTTCCTTAAGGTTGTACTTTGTCTCAAGCAAGAGGAAGAAGATGGTAGCATGGCATTCAATGAAGTCCAGTTGCCATCAATGCAACAAGCTACATAAAAGCAAGGAAGGAGGGAGAGGGGCGGCCATGTGAGAGGGGCGGCCAAGGGAGTGAAGGGTTGAGTTATTTGTGTTAATTTCATGCTTTCAATAAACATAATGTGGCTGAATTATTTTCATTCATGTGGCTGGTTGGTTACAAGGAAGAATTGAAGGGAATTGATGCTCCAACGGATACAAGGGGACAAGACAATAAATGCTGACAGTTACAAAGTGAAGGCAATTGAAGCACATGTTTGTACTCATCATATTGCGGCCAACAAAGGAAGAAATATGCTGAATGAAGACCTATTGTGGGCGGCCAATGAAGAGTATGAAACCTAATCCAAGAAGCCAACCAAAGGTGTTTAACATGTGAAGGAATTAGGTGCTTAAAGACCCATCAATATGGCGGCCAACACATGATCAATGAGTGTAATTTCCATTCAATTTGTAACCTATGTTTTGATGAATGTTTTGATGAGTTGTCTTAGGAAGGTGGGCGGCCAAATGAGGCTATTGTTGGCCGAGTTTGATTGCTACAATTCAAAGAGAAAGATGACTAAATAATAGGCTATAGTAGGCGGCCACATTAGAGAATTAGGTTAGGTTTAATTACTTTATTTCTTTTCTTTAATTTGTAATATTGCATGCAGCACATGAGACTATTTAAGGAACATGCATGCCATGCAAAAAAGTTAGAAGTTTTATGAAGAAAAAAATTACCAATTAGAGAGTGTTTCTCTATTTTCTTGTTAATTCAAGAGTTGAGGTTTATCAAGGATTTCATCATCTTTGTGTGTGCAAGGACAATCTTTCATCCTTGAAAGTATGGAGTCCATGTTCCCTTATTCTTCTTCCTCATTCTTATTATTTTAAATTTGTTCACGTGATTTTCTTATAGTTTCTTGTGTAAGAAAGACTTTTCCATCTTTGGTTGTGATTGTTCAAAAGAAAGAAAAATACTTTTCTTATATCAAATTATAAACAAAAAGATTCCAAAAAGAAAGTTTCAATCAAGAAAAGAAAAGAAAAAAGAAAAAGGAATTGTTAATAGAAAGTTCACGTATCCAGCCTACAAACTCTAAAGATCCCTAATTCGAATCCTAACACCATATGGATTCATATCACCTTCTTATGGCTTAAAGTTGTGGCCAACATGTGCAAGAATTGGCTGACTCATTAGCCTTCAAAGTGGCGGCCAACATGTGAGTAAATTGGCTGAATTATGATCATAAAAGAGGCGGCCAACATGTGATGAAATTGGGAGAATGAAGACCATTTAATGGGGTGACCAACACATGTTCATGCTTGGTTATTCTCATTCATTTGTAACATATTTGGCTGAATTATTTTGGATAATTAGGGCGGCCAACATAGGGTTTAATTGGCTGAATTGTATTTCCCTAATTAAGAGTTTTGATGGTTAGCCACAAGGGTGTAAAAGGGGGGCGACTACATAGGATATTTTAGGTTATAGTTTAATTATTTTAATTAAGTATTTCATGTTTTTTTATGTTAGTTCGTAGGATGAATATCAAGATCCATGCATGGTGCGCATGAAGCTATTTAAGGGACATGCAAGGCATGCAAGAGGACTTAGATGTTTTATGAAATTTCTTATCAATCAAGAGAGTGTTTCTCTAAATTTCTTGTCTAGTCAAGAGTTGAGGTTTATTGATAGCAGGAAAGTTGTAGGACCTAGAATTGAGCAAAACCAACCGATCAGGATCAAAAAGTAAGCAATAAATCACGAATTGTAGTGGTTGGGAAGCAGCTACAATGCATGAGAAAATGAGAGAAAGTAAAAGAAAAAGTGGAGAGAAAGAGATGGTAGGGACGCCACTGAAGCAGGAATCCTCCTGCAGCAGATAAGTCCAATGTCAGACGCCACTAATTCAGGAGAATTAGATAAGTCTCAGTATGGTTTGAGAAACAACCACCAAGCCTCACTCAACTCACAAGGGGAGGAGAAATTTGGGCATAATGCCTTTACTATATTCATGAAGGTGTCAAATACGAGAGGTGAAGGCTCCTTTATATAGGAGTTGGGGGGAGAGGGGGCGGCTACATGGGGGAAATAAAGGGAGAAAATAAAAAGATGGGTGCAAACCCATCTTAAGTGGGATTTGAACCTAAGCCCGTAAAGGTTTATGGCTAAGCTAAGCCTTAAGCCAATAAACCTCCCCATTAGCGCCCACTTACATAGGAAAAATAAAAGATGAGTAAATTTCCTATCCTAGGTGGGATTAGAACCCATGACTTCCTAAGCCTTATAGTAAGGCAACCTACTAACCAATAAACCAAAGATATGCAGCGCCCCTACTAGGGAGAATAAAGGAAAATTAGAACAATTAAAAGCATCCTAGTCTAGGGTGGTACATAGGACCATGTGTCCTATTCCAGGGTCAAGGCTGCCCTTCTGTAGGGCAGTGGTATCTTTTTGTAGGGTAGTATCCCTAAAAATGTAGGTCACCAACTTTCTCATTTCTTCCTTAATCTTCTTAGCTCGTCCTCTAGTCATTGGTCTAGTGATATCCTTGACTGCTTCAATAGGAGGCTGTTGTTGTACTATGTCATCATCCCCTCCCCCTTGCGAAGGATTTGACCTCAAATCTGGATAGTCATCTCCTACATCAAAGAGAGAGAGATCAAAAACATTGAAAGTAGCACTCACACCATACTCACCAGGAAGATCAATTTTGTAGGCGTTATCATTTAAGCGCTCCAAGACCTGAAAAGGCCCATCACCCCTAGGAGAGAGTTTGGATTTCCTTTCATTTGGGAATCTTTCCTTGCGGAAATGAACCCAAACCCAATCCCCAGGTTCAAATATCATCTGCCTACGCCCTTTGTTGGCGGTCTTTGTTTGGGAAGCTAATCTGCGCTCAATATTAGCTTTTACTTGAGCATGGAGTTTCTTAATAAACTCGGCCTTAGCTTTACCATCTTTATGCTCCACAAAAGAAGACTTAGGGATAGGCAAAATATCAAGAGGAGTCAAAGGGTTAAAACCATAAACAATCTCAAATGGAGTATGCAAGGTAGTAGAATGCTTGCTCCTATTATATGCAAACTCTATATGAGGCAAATATAAGTCTCATGATTTTAAACTCTTTTGAACCATAGCCCTTAATAATGTGCCTATTGTCCTATTGACAACCTCTGTTTGTCCATCAGTTTGTGGGTGGCATATGGTAGAGAACAGTAAATTGGTGCCTAGCTTGTGCCATAGTGTGCGCCAAAAATGACTAAGGAACTTAGTATCTCTATCAGACACTATGCTTCTAGGTATGCCATGTAAGCGTACTATTTCTCTAAAGAAAAGATCAGCAATTTCTTGTGCATCATTTACCTTTTGGCATGGAATGAAATGTGACATCTTTGAAAAGCGATCCACTACCACAAAGATTGAATCCTTTCCTCTTTGGGTCCTAGGTAACCCTACAATAAAATCCATGGTTAGGTCTAACCAAGGTCCCTCAGGAATAGGAAGAGGGGTGTAGAGGCCATAGGGATTTACCTTTGATTTGGCACTTTTACATTTTATACATCTATCACAATGTGTCTTAACGTGTGTGCTCATATGTGGCCAATAAAAGTGTTCCTGTAAAATCCCTAAGGTTTTGGGTACACCAAAGTGGCCCATAAGCCCTCTTTCATGGGCTTCCTTAACCAAAAGCTCTCTAATGGAGCAATGGGGAATACACAACTTATCCCCTTTGAAGAGGAACCCTTCATGTCTATAGAATCCATCTTTTGTCATTGTTTCACAAGCTTTGTATTTCTCAGCAAAGAAGGAATCATGCACATATAATCCCTTTAAATTTTTGAAACCAAGTAGTTTTGCATCTAAGGTAGCTAACAAACTATACCTCCTTGAAAGAGCATCGACCACTATATTGGCTTTTCCTTTCTTATATTTGATGACATAGGGAAATTGTTCAAGGAATTCAACCCATTTTGCATGTCTTTTGTTAAGTTTCCATTGTCCTTTAATGTACCTTAAGGATTCATGATCAGTATGTATCACAAATTCTTTAGGTAAGAGGTAATGTTGCCATGTCTGAAGTGCCCTCACCAAAGCATAAAATTCTTTGTCATAGGTGGGGTAATTCAACATTGCACCTTTGAGTTTTTCACTAAAATAGGCTATAGGATGTCCATCTTGCATTAAGACAGCCCCTATTCCTACATTAGATGCATAACATTCGATTTCAAAGGATTTAGAAAAATCTGGAAGTCCTAAAATGGGAGCTTGCATAAGTTTTTCTTTAAGTTCTTTGAAAGCATCCTCTTGTGCTTTCTCCCATTTAAAACCCACATTTTTTTTAACCACTTCATTGAGAGGAGCAGCTATTGTGCTAAAGTTCTTGACAAACCTCCTATAGAAGCTTGCCAAACCATGGAAGCTCCTCACATCTCCCACGGATTTTGGGGTGGGCCATTCTTTGATGGCTTTGATTTTCTCTTCATCTACTTACACTCCTTGGGAGCTAATGACATAGCCTAAGAAAGTGACACTCTCTTTATAGAAAATACATTTTCCAAGATTTGCAAATAAGTGTTCCTTTCTTAGTGCCTCAAGTACATGTCTAAGGTGAATGATGTGGTCTTCACCGCTTTTGCTATAGACAAGTATATCATCAAAATAAACAACCACAAATTTGCCTAAGAAAGCTCGAAGCACATGATTCATTAATCTCATGAATGTACTTGGTGCATTAGTTAAGCCAAAAAGCATAACTAGCCATTCATACAGCCCATATTTTGTCTTGAATGCCGTTTTCCATTCATCCCCCAACTTGATTCGAATTTGATGGTAGCCACTTTTTAAATCAATTTTTGAAAAGATGCAGGCTCCATGTAATTCATCAAGTAAATCATCCAATCTTGGAATGGGATGTCGGTATTTGACTGTTATGTTATTAACAGCACGACAGTCAGTACACATTCTCCATGTACCATCTTTCTTTGGTACAATGATAACAGGAACAACACAAGAACTAAGAGATTCCTTAACCCAACCCTTACTAATTAATTCTCCTACTTGTCTTTGTATTTCCTGGGTTTAAACTGGATTAGTCCTATAAGCTGGCCTATTGGGTAGAACAGCACCGGGTATGAGATCTATTTAGTGCTCAATTCCTCTAAGGGGTGGTAATCCACTTGGGATATCTTTTGGGAAAATGTCCTCAAATTCTGCTAAGAGATCTCTTATGTTTGGAGGAAGATCAAGAGCGATCAAGGGATCTTCTTCTTGATATGAAACTTAGAGGTTCTATTTTGATGGACCTTAGAAAATTTTTGATAAATAGAGGACTTTCCTTCACAATCTCTTTTCTTACAAAAATAATCAATATTTTTTTTTATTCCTTTTCTTTTAGCACGTACGTAACTGTTTTTATTTTATTTTCTTTTCTTTTCTTTTCTTTTGACGTACGTAAACCATAAAATAAAAATTGTAAAGGAAATAGAACAAGGATATAATCAATAACAATGGAGTCCTTAAGAAGCTTGAAAATTTATATCACATAAAATTCAAGAACGTAGAGGAAAGTATGAAATTGATTAAAACAGATAATAGAAAAGATAGTAGAAAAACAGATAAATGGACGTCACACTTTCATGAATTGAAAGATAAGTCCATGAAGATGATCACACAAAGGTATATGAACCTTTGATAACCTTCACTCTTGACTAGCAAGAAAATTAGAGAAAATCACTCTCTCAAGTAAGAAATTCACTTTCTAATTTGGCAGCAATTTGCATAAAACTTCTATTGTGTTTTGTGCATGCATGAGGCATGTATTTATAGGGTTTTACAAGGTTAAGAAAGCCATGTGACCAGCCACATTCTCACGCCTAGAATAGCCCAAAATACCCCTCAAATAAATTCCCATGCAACCCTACACAATTAACTAGGAAATAAAACAATTAAGCAAAATAAACTCTACTAAACTAGGCTTATTTGGCCGCCTCCTTGGACCAGGTTCATGGGCACATGGAACCTTAATTTGTAACTTACAAACAAGGTTTTATTTGGCTATTGATTCAGCCATGTGTGGCCGCCCCAAACAGCCTTGCATCTTCATGAGTTGGCTGCCATCTTCAATGCTATTCATGCTCCAATTCAATGTCTTGTTGGAACTCTTTGATGACTCTTTACTCAACCAAATTCTGCACATGTTACATGCTTTCTTTGCTGATTCAAGAGGCTTCATACAGCTATAAAACTCGGCCATATTCATGCACCAAGTCAGCCCCCATTCCAACGGCTATAAACATGAAGATAAATGCTATTACACTCATGTTTTGTAACCTCCAAGTAGGAAACATAACCATCAAACCATTAAGCCTATTGTCTTGTAACTTTCCTAATATTATTAAAACAAATTAAAAACATTATTCAGCAAATTGAAAGAGACATGGCCGCCCCACATGCATCCTATGTGGCCGCCCATCATGCTTTATTAATGCTTGGAAGTGCTTCAATTATCAGTTGCATTATGCAACTGATTCTTCATCAATTAAGCTACCCTCTTCAACTTGAGTGCAATTAATGAACTTAGGACTTCCATTAATGTTTTGCTCAGTTTGAGTCTGGACTTCTTTAATGATGACTCGGAGTGCCTCCTTAGCCTTCCTAGCTTGTGCCCTTGTCATGGGCCCACCCAATCTGTTGACTGCCTGATTGATGTCCACATCACTTCTTCTTCTCCATTGGTTTCCTTAATAAGTAGTAGGAACCAAGGTTCTTCTTTGGTGACTTCTTTTTTTTATCTTATTTTCCTTTACCATGTGAATCCTATTAATCTCTTTTTCTAATTCCTTTTCTATTTTCCTAGATTCTTCCTCTTTTTCCTTGTCTATTAATCCCTTAAGTTGGATTTGGTCTTCTCTAATTTCACTAGGGGTCATAGGCATTAAGGTGAATTTAACCTTTTGGTGGTGGAACCTGTAGGTGTTGGAGTACCCATCATGTTTTACCCTTCTCTCATATTGCCAAGGTCTTCCTAAAAGAATGTGTGAGGCTTCTAAGGGTATAACATCAAAGGTCATTTCATCTATGTAATCCCCAATTTTGAACCTTAAGCTCACTTGTCTATCCACCATGAATTCTTCCTCATCACTCACCCATTGAAGTGTATAAGGTTCTGGATGTGGGGTAGTAGGTAAGTTTAGCTTGTTAACTAACCTAAGGCTAGCTAAGTTGCTACTACTTCCTCCACCTATGATCACTAAACAAACCCTATCTTCAATATGGCACCTAGTGTGGAATAGGTTCTCTCTTTGGCTCTCTTCTTCACCCAAAGGTGTTTCTAAGGCTTTCCTAAACAACATGGTTGCCCTTTCCCCTTGCCTCCTTCCTTCCACTCTCCTAAATTAATTTTAGATTTGAAGTTTTATGGACCTTTCCTCTCAACTAAGTGTTTACACTCAATGAAATGCAACACTCGTGTATGTCACTCTTTTAGGCTTTTTCTATAATGAGACTCTCTTGCCTCTTCTACTCGGTTGGAGGTTGGTTAGATCTTGCAAAGACCAACGTGATACTAAGTCTTAACCCTTACCTAAAATAGAAGCACACTAACAAAGGAAAGTACCTACTGAAAGAAGATTGGAAAATCCTAAGACAAAACAAGGAGTTGATATGACAAACAAGAAAAGCTGGCACTCAAACAAGCTTATACACAATAACAGACAACAAACAAGACAAGAGGAAGAAATTGCAAAGAGAATTGATTTTGGTGATTTTTGAAAAAGAGTTGCCAAAATTGTCGTTTTTAGGAAAACAACAAATACAACTCAATTACGGTATACAGGGAAATGAAAAAGAAAATTACAGTAAAACTGTCACTGTATTGTTGGGACAACTTTTTGTTTTGAATTTTCTATTTTTCTGAATTTTTTCGAATTTTTGACTCTTTTTGGGTGTCTTGACTTTTTCTTCCTTGTTGTTGACTTTGCACCCTTTTTGCTTTTTACACCTCTTTTTTCTATTTTTGGCACGTACGTACTTTTTATATTTTTCTTGACTTTTCTTTTTTTTTGTCTTTTTCCCCAACAGAAAATTACAGTAATTTGTACATAATGAAAAGAAAATAAACTGTAACTACTGTAATATTTTTGGAATTTTCTGACAGTAAACTGGTCCAAGTGGCCCAAAAAAGCAAAAATAATGAATAAACTGATTTCTAAAAACTGTGAAAACGTAATGGCAACTTGATTTAAAAAATGGCCAAAAAAATTGCTTAGCACTTCCTTGTTGATTATACAAAATCGGTATCGTCATAGAAACGCGCTTGGTTCAATTTTAAGATTGGAATTAAAATTTGAAGGAAAATCAACAATTAGAATTTGTTGATCTTCTTCCAATACTGTGAACCAAAAGAAAGCCTATAGGTGAGCGTTTTGCACAATCAAACAGAGAAAGTCCAAGGTAGAGATAGCAGTCAATCCAAATTTGTAATCAGAATGTCAAAAGACAGACATAACAAGAGTAGAAAATTGAACAAAACAAGAGCCCAAAAATGCGCATAAAATGGCAAAATTAAGAAGGAAAATTGCGCAAAAATAAATGGCAAGAATTAAAAGGGGGAAACTGAAATTAAAAGGATGGGGATGACAGAAATGTAAATGACAGAAAGTAGAAGGGGATGGCAGAAAGTAAAAGGATGGGGAGAGCAGAAATGTAAAGGGGAAGCGAAAATTAAAAGGATGGGAAGGACTGAAAGTAAATGACTGAAAGTAAAGGGGGAAGCGGAAATTAAAAGGATGAGGAGAGCAGAAATGTAAATGGCAGAATGTAAAGGAAAGAGCAGAAATTAAAAGGATGGGGAGAAGCGAAAATTAAATGGCGGAAAATTAAAAGCGGAAAGTCAAGAGATGAATATGGGGGATGGCAATTTAATGGTGAAGGGGAGAAAATATAGGTGAACGATCTTTGGAAAAATGAAGACAACAATGCCTCCTCTTACCACACTTCACCAACAAACAAGCAGTTATAGCAATTAATTTGCAAGAATTACTCAAGAACAAGTATGAGCAATTAGATAGGCATTTTATCAAACACCTATGAGGTGGGAATTAGCGGCCCAAAAACCCCTCTAACTCAAGCAATTGCAAGCAAATCTAACAAGCTGATAGCAGCAGAAAGGCACCTCGGGCCCGGGAAACAGTCCAAGTCCAAATTACAATTGAAAAGAGGGATGGAATTACACTAAATTGAAGCAAAATTCTGCACCAAAACAGCCTCAAGAACAGCGCACATTCAGCCCAAAAACAGCCCCAAAATTGCTCAATCCATCAAGCTCTGATTACCAATTGATGGCAGGAAAGTTGTAGGACCTAGAATTGAGCAAAACCAACCGATCAGAATAAAAAAGTAAGCAATAAATCACGAATTGTAGTGGCTGGGCAGCAGCTACAATGCGTGAGAAAATGAGAGAGACTAAAAGAAAAAGTGGAGAGAAAGAGATGGTAGGGACGCCACTGAAGCAGGAATCCTCCTACAGCAGATAAGTCCAATGCCAGACGCCACTAATTCAGAAGAATTAGATAAGTCTCAGTATGGTTTGAACAACAACCACCAAGCCTCACTCAACTCACAAGGGGAGGAGAAATTTGGACATAATGCCTTTACTATATTCATGAAGGTGTCAAATACAAGAGGTGAAGGCTCCTTTATATAGAAGTTGGGGGGGAGGGGGCGGCTACATAGGGGAAATAAAGGGAGAAAATAAAAAGATGGATGCAAACCCATCCTAAGTGGGATTTGAACCCAAGCCCCTAAAGGTTTATGGCTAAGCTAAGCCTTAAGCCAATAAACCTCCCAATTAGCGCCCACTTACATAGGAAAAATAAAAGATGAGTAAATTTCCTATCCTAGGTGGGATTAGAACTCATGACTTCCTAAGCCTTATAGTAAGGCAACCTACTAACCAATAAACCCAAGATATGTAGCGCCCCTACTAGGGAGAATTAAAGGAAAATTAGAACAATTAAAAGCATCCTAGTCTAGGGTGGTACATAGGACCATGTGTCCTATTCCAGGGTCAAGGCTGCCCTTCTGTAGGGCAGTGGTGTCCTTCTGTAAGGTAGTATCCCTAAAAATGTAGGTCACCAACTTTCCCATTTCTTCCTTAATCTTCTTAGCTCGTCCTCTAGTCATTGGTCTAGTGATATCCTTGACTGCTTCAATAGGAGGCTGCTGCTGTACTATGTCATCATTTATCAAAGGTTCTTCACCTTTGTGTGTGTAATCTCAAGGACTTATCTTTCATTCATGAAAGTGTGACGTCCACCTATCTTCTTCTTCTTCTAATTCTTTCTTTCTATTAATCAATAGTTGTCATTTTCTGTTAAAGAGCTTGTCTTGTATGCGCACATTACTTGGCAAGTTTTGAGGCTGAATTTTGTTTCTGTTTGAAAATCATAAGACAATAAAAAAAGAATATCTATGTTATTACAATTCAAGAAAAGAATTGAAAAGAAAAGAAAAGTGTATGAAAACCAAGTGTTGCAAGAAATAATCAAGTTTTCAGCCTTCAATTTCTAAAGGTCCCTGATCCGAACCCTAGTTAACCAAAAGGGTTCATATCATTTGGTCATCAGAACTCCGGTTATTAGAAATTCAAAGGCTATTTCTGAATTCTTCTTTCTGACATTTGCTATTTTCTTTTGTTATTCTTAGCTTTTCTTGTTTTTGTTTTCTTGACTGCGCACAGGTTGGTGGATTTCTTGATATTTCCTCCTTTTGAATTAGTAAGAATTCAAGAGAAATAGAGAGGAAGAAGGCAAGAGAGTTACATCATAGTGAAAGCCAATTTGTTGAGTGAAAACACTTGTGTGTGGTAAGGTTTCTCAAACAGCAACTACATGTTATCTTGTTACTTTTAATTTGTTTGATTTGCAATGGCAGATTCTGAAAAGAAGATCTTCCATACCAGGTGTTCCATACTGGGTGTTCTTGGTTGCAGTAGATGAATTCAATTTTAGAAATGTTGTGAGCAGCAGGGTGGTTGAGAAGTTACACCTCCCTACTACAAATGGACAAACAACGATTAAATTCTCTATTGGGAAATATGAAAATGAAGTTCTTTGTGATATTGCACCCATGGAGACATGCCATATGCTATTAGGGAGGCCATGGTTGTATAATAAAATTATAAATCCTAAGAGGCCTTCTATTTCATCCGACGTTGTACGTGATGATCAGCAGAAATTGAAAATAAAAATATAAAAAGAAAAAGAAGAAAAGATTGAAAAAGAAAAGATGAGAGAAAAAGAAGAAAAAGAAAGAGAAGAAAAGAGGAGAGGAGAGGAGAAATAGAAAGAGATAAAATGAGCAAGGAAATTTTAAATTCTAATGTTAATTCTTCTCATGTTTGTGATGTTTTCTTACAGAAGCAAGGGGATGTGACTGTGAATGAAACACACCACAAGTTGCCAAGTTTGAGAATGAATTGTGTTGATATCATTCCTAGTGCTCCATTATACGTTCAACCCACTTTTGAAAGCAAAACTCATGACAAAATTGAGAACAAGCACATGGAGTCTTATGGTTTGTCATATAATGTTACATGTTATAATAATTGTGTGGTTAAAATCACAAATGAAAATCATGAGCATATTAGGGTTGACCGGTTACTTGATGAAAATGTTTTTTAGAATAATCATTTGAATACTCTTGATGTGATGCTTATTGAAAATATTCATGGATATTTCCCTTTGGTTTTATTTGATTGGTTGATTATGACTAACATGCATAAGGATAAATCGAAAGAGGAATACAAGAGAATTGTCTACGGCCCTGGCGTTTGGGCTTGGTCACTCAAAAAGAAGGCTTCCTCAATGCATAAGGAAGAAAAGACAAAATCTGAATTTGTACAAGTTGTGTTTGATCCAGGAGGATGGGATTGGTTTAGGGGGAGCGTCAATATAAGTTCTACTTTTCAATATGACTGACTTAATTTCTTTTTTATGCAGATGTTGATGCTTCTGATTTGAGGACAAATCCTCTTCAAGAGGGGAATGATGAGAACAAGGGCGGCCAAGTTGGGACGGCTGATAAGTGAAAATTATATGATAAATTAGAGCACTTTTTAGTTCACTTATCAAGGATCAAATGATATTTTTGCCCCAGTTTAACAACTTTTGAGTAAATATTTGATAAAACTGTATTTATTAATCTTAGATTTGAATTTGATGCTATTTTGATAGAAATATTGCTGATTCTTGCAGGATATTGCAAGGATTTGATTTGAAGGAAAGATAACATTAAATGAGGGAAATATCTGCAAGATTTGAAGTTTGATTGAAGACATTTAACAAAGATTTGAAGAAGATTTGAAGCAATTAATGAAGATATCACTGCCAATCAAACAAGGATTCTGCAGACAACCTTCCCAAATAAATCAAAGATGCTCAATAAATGCAAAGATTTCATCAAGAAAAGGGAAACAAGGAAAGACAAATCAGCCAAAACCAGTCTCGGGGAGAGATCAAATTAAAAAGAGAAAGTTTGGAGCTGCAGGACGCATCTTGCGCTTCAACCTGCGCTACAGCGCAGGGTGAAGCGTAGATCTCTGGAGCCTGCGCTGTAGCGCAGGTCACGCAGATTTGTTCACTGTTGCCGTTTTTAGATAGATTTCTCCCCAATTTTCTTTGTCTTTCCTTAGCCTATAAATAGGAACCTCTTGCACCAGATCAGGTGTGCACGATTATTGTAATTCAGTAATATTTCAGTGATAATGCACCAAAGCTAATTTTAGAATAGGAGAGGAGGAGCGCTTCACAAGGATTGAAGATGGTGACAGAATCTTCGGTGGTTTGTATGGCTACCTCGTGTAGTTAACTCTCCATTAGGATTGAATGTAATCGATTCCATTCCCAAGTGTATGTTGAACTTTATCTATTTATTTATGCAGTTTCCTAACTATAATATTGGTAATCTTATTCTGTGCTTAAATCCTAACTTCCATGCTTGCGCCGGAGTTATAGGCTAGTTTGTAATTAACGTTACGACTAGGATTGAGTTTGGGGGAGCCTAGACATAGGAAACTCAACCTCTGAGTGAATAAGAATACTCGGTTAACCAGTGACTAAAACATGGGTGTTGCTAATGATTGATGGATAGTGTGAGTATCCTAATGAAGGGCATCTAAATGATAGGCATGGTCTAATGGACCGATAGCAAAGGATTAGTTGATTGTCAATCCAGGAAGCGAAACGTGGATGTATTCTAATGAGTAATGGGTAGTGACAGTACTCTAGTGAAGGTGCGTCCAGAGGAGTAGGCCCCGTTTATCAATTAGTTCTTTTACAAACGGAATAAAGAAAGCAAAATAAGTCGAGGGTAAGTCTGTCGCCTGGGAGATCCCGCATGCATTACCTTTGAGTGTGAGTGGCACCTGGTAACTCGGGGTCTTAGCAATATAATTTGTCTACAGTGTTATAGTTCAAAGCCTATAAATAATAGGTAGTCTCGACATACATGAGGGGTGCGATGAGATGAAGTTCAATCCTAATCCAAGTAAAGTGTCTCTAACTCTTCCTTTCTAATCCATTGATTATTAATTTCAGTTTACAATTTCCGCAACAATATTCTCAAAATCGTTGTTTCGCTTGATAAATAGATCACGAGTATACGTGAATTGACCGTTCCATGTGGATACGATAACTCTCTTACTATTATACTACTGGATTTTTGGTTTGCTTGCCAGAAACCTATCAATTATTTTTTACGCCGTTGTCGGGGAACGATTTCCAATTCGTGTAGACCTTTGCGGTCTAGTTATCAAGATTTTAATTATCTTAGGATTTTATTTATTTGTTTTTATTAGGATTCTCTTTATTTATTCTTCTTATTGTTTTTAGGACCTATTACTATCTTAGGAAATTTCTTGTTCTTCTATTATCATTAATTCTCTTCAACACTTACCTTTTTCAAAGTTTTTTGTTTATGCTTCTGAGAGGTCAGGCGTCCCCCAATCAATTACAGTTCGACCCGGAAATAGAAAGGATGTCGCGAAGGAACAGAGGTAGGAACTCGAGAAGGAGAAGAAGGAGAATAATTGTTGAAGAACCAAAAAACATGGCAGAGGAAGTTCCAAGAAGGAGGCTAGGAGATTATATCTCCCATCAAGGACCACGTCACTTCTCAAGCATCGTGTTACCACCAGACGCGAGAGCGTTGGAGTTGAAGACCGCGCATCTTAACCTCATTAGTGCACATCAATTCGCTGGATTGGATCATGAAAATCCAAATGCTCATCTCTCTAATTTTTATGAATTGATTGGTACTATGGGTTTCGATGAAGGTAGTTTAGAATCTGTTTACTTACGCTTGTTTCCTTTCTTTTTGATAGGTAAAGCTAAGGAATGTCTGCAATCACACCCAAATCAAAGTCTAACCAATTGGGGTGTAGTTGAGGAGAAATTCTTGACAAGATTCTTCCCACCAGGGAAGCAGATTGAAGCCAAAGCAGATATTTCCACATTCAGACAAGGGATTGATGAGCCACTTTGTGAAGCTTGGGAAAGATTTAAATCTATGCTGCGCAATTGTCCCAATCATGGCTATGAGGATATAGCCCAACTCAATATATTCTGCAAGGGACTTCGTTCAGATTCAAAGTCATTCATAGATGTCGCAGCAGGAGGAACAATCTTATCCGCAGAAGTTGATCGAGCACTAGAGATCATTAACAACTTTGCTCAGAACGATCAACAAGCTCAAAGTGGAAGACAGCTCACACAATTACCAAAGAAAGGGATGCTTGAACTCAATCAAAGTGATGCTCTATTAGCTAAGAATAAGCTCATTAAACGTCAAATAGAAGCACTCACTGAGACGTTAAAGGCACTCCCTCAACAACTCAAAGTTGTCCACTCACAACCCACCCAAGCCCAACCATTGATTTGTGACTTCTGTGGAGGTGACCATCTAAATGGTCAATGTGCTAACCAAGGAATACAGCCAGAGCAAGTCAACTACATGGGTAACCAGGGAAGGCAAGGTAATTACTCCAACAACAACAACAACCAGTACTCACAAGGATGGAGGAATAACCAAACCAACTCAGGTTGGGGTCAGAATGGAGGAGCAAGACAACCACCTTACCAACAACGGCCTTCAACATACGATAAATTGAATACTTTGGAAAGTAAGATTGATGACTTAGTGCAAGGATTTAATGGATTCAAGAAAAATACTGAGGCATCAATCAAGACTCTAGAGAACCAAGTGGGTCAGTTAGCAAATGAGATGGCAGAGCACAAGCAGCAACACTTTTCAGTTGTGACCCAAACCAATCCAAAGGAACAATGCAACTTGGTTGCTACTGATGGTAACAAGTCAGAGGAGGAGGAACCTGATGAGGAAGAAGAGATCATCTTTGAAGAACAATTGCTTCAAGAGGAAGTTGTTCATCAAGATGAGGATAAAGCAGCACAACAAAAAGAGAAACATCATGAAGAAAAGATCCTTGTTACAAGTAAGTCACTTGACCCAGGTAGGTTTACTATACCCATCTCTATTGGTAATCTACCTTCTACTCATGCTTTATTAGATCTTGGAGCGAGCATCAATTTGATGCCGCTATCGTATTTTAACAAGTTGAGTGATGTGAAGGTCAAGCCTGCAAATGTGAAGTTACTCCTTGCAAATAAATCTGCTCAATGCCTTCATGGGATACTAGAGGATATTCAAATCAAAGTGGATAAATTTGCATATGTTGTAGATTTTTACATTGCAGAGACAGAAGAGGAGGATACTGAAGTCCCCCTAATTTTGGGAAGACCCTTCATGAAAGCTACTAAGATGATCATTGATGTTGATCGAGGGAAATATGAATTGAGCTCAAAAGATGAAACCATTGTGTTTCATATTGACAGGGGTATACCCAAGTTACAACAAACTGATGCTATTTCCAAAAATTCAACAAAGAGGTCTCTTGCTTGAGGACAAAGCAAGAAGTTAAGTTGGGGGTATTTTGATAAGTGAAAATTATATGATAAATTAAAGAACTTTTTAGTTCACTTATCAAGGATAAAATGATATTTTTGCCCCAGTTTAACCCCTTTTGAGTAAATATTTGATAAATTGTATTTATTAATCTTAGAGTTGAATTTGATGCTATTTTGATAGAAATATTGCTGATTCTTGCAGGATATTGCAAGGATTTGATTTGAAGGAAAGATAGCATTAAATGAGAGAAATATCTGCAAGATTTGAAGTTTGATTGAAGACATTTAACAAAGATTTGAAGAAGATTTGAAGCAATTAATGAAGATATCACTGCCAATCAAACAAGGATTCTGCAGACAACCTTCCCAAATAAATCAAAGATGCTCAATAAATGCAAAGATTTCATCAAGAAAAGGGAAACAAGGAAAGACAAATCAGCCAAAACCAGTCTCGGGGAGAGATCAAATTAAAAAGAGAAAGTTTCACTACAACAGAAAAGGGAATAGATAGCGTTTTAAGCGCTATCTATGTTACCCAGCAAACGTTATCCAGATATGGGCTATCTATATGAGACGAATATAGATAGCGCTTAAGAAGTGCTATCTATTAAACACTTAGATAGCGTTTAAGTTTGTTAAACGGTATTAGGATGCCATGTAAACTAATGTATAGATACCGTTTCCTATTTTAAACGCTATCTATGTATCACTTAGATAGCGTTTCAAGCGCTATCTTATCAATACCCACTACGAAACGTCCTAGCTATTCTATAGCTGTTTCAAAGTTGTTCCAGTAAAATTCAAATTAACAATATAGTCTTCATTTATTAATTCCAGTATCAAAGACATTTATTTTAACAAAGAAATCAAACGAGTATCAAACCACATTCAAATAAAATTCTTATGTAAGGTAGAAAAAACTACCACAATAAAAAATTGTCAAGACACAAATATTTACAATCTGGCAACTTAATATACCTCTAACAAAACTAAAGAGCTACAATATATATAATTAACAGATGCAAAAACACTGAATAATTTCATTAAAACAGTCACAGACAAATAATAATTTTATAATTGTGCAAGAATTACAACTTTGCATGATTTCATTAAAAAATTAATAAAAACTTACAAGCAGCGTGATGCAAGGGTTATTGGATTTTCTATTATGAAAATTTTCTTTCTCCTCTGGAGTAGAAACAACATATTTATGGAGGGAGTGAAGGCAAGGCATCATGTTTTAAACCATTCAGCTGGGTCTCCTAAATTATCAAAATCCTGTACCAGGTTTCTAGGAAAGTTGCATTCCTTTTCAAAAAAAGTTGCAATGATGAAGATAAACATGAGTAGAAATAAATACCTTGAAAGCTAGCCAAGACTTTAGTCACAAACATTTCCCATCCAGCTGAAGTGTCAATTCTAAGTACACATTCTTACAAAAGGGGAAAACAAAATTCAAATGACACAAAGTATAGTTTTAACCGAACAGTTGGAATTAAAAAATGAAACAACCTAAATAGAAAGAGAAAGTTTTGCTAATTCATAAAATTATATCGTTGGTGTTGCCATCAGTTACCATGGTTGGCAGTGTTGTTGTGTTAGATCTGAAAATTGAGAAAATAGATGAGCATAAGCGTTTCTAAACCAAAAAATAATAAAAAGTGTACGAAATTTATAATATAAAAAGTCACTAAGGGTGATGACCACAAGCAATTAAAAATTGATTAGTTAGAACCAAAATTAAATACAAAGTATCTTTCATTCCAAACAGAAGTTTGAAAACTACTACAAGTTTGAAGAATAAAAAACAGAATTAATTTACAGAGTCCAAATAGTAACACACAAGTTTCTATAAAATAGGGGATAGACAAATCATTTGAATAAAGAACTCACTATTTGGTGTAGAAACTACTTGATGAGCTTTGGATCAAAAGAGGAAAATAAAGGAAACCCAAACCAGCAACAGGTACGTCTTCAATGAGAATGGGGTACTTGGCTTTAAAGCTGAGATACCAAAGTAACACTAGTGCCACTTCACAAATAAAATAAGCATTATGGATCTCATGTTGTAATTCAAAAAATTTCAATGATGAAATTATGAAAGAGTATCTTGAGAAGTGCAATGATAAAAAGGTAGCCACTCAAATTATCATGTTTTGGGCAGAACCAACATCTTCACCACAGCCCATTGAGCCTTGATGACTCCCTGAGACACAGGCAAAGCAACCACCTAAGTTCGGTACCCTATCGAACCTCATTGAATAGCTTTCAAAACAATTCATTGTTAAGATAAGAATTACTGAATACCTTGGGTGTTAACCATATGCAAAGAATTGCTGATTTCTGACAAGATAAGATTAGAAGGTAGGCTGAATTTGAGTACTACCACTCCGGCAACAAATACAGATACAGAGTTTTTTCTAAAACAGTTTCCACTTTTATAGAAAGTAAACACAAATGTACTTATATATTTTGGCTTGGACACTTGTCTAAGTAAGGACACCTAGAGCTTTATGTCCTCCATTCTATTTATATCATTATAGAAAAATACATGAAACTTCAAAACAAAAGAGGTGATGGTTTGCAACTTCCAACTGGGAGTTTTGTTCATCTTTTTATCAAAAACATAAAAAATATAAAAGTTGAAGTTGTTAATATTTAATTTATATTATATGAAATAAAGTTATGTGCATATTACATTATTTTTAGTTATTATTATATAATATCTTTGCTTAATCGTCTTTTTTAAAGATCACATCCATTCTTTTGAAGTTACTTCTATTATCAATTTGGCAAAGGAAATCCGGGCCTAGACTGCACCCATGATGCCAAATAAGTGATAAGTGACATCTTCACAAAAAATACATAATTTAAAATAAGCATTTTTATGAATATATTTGCTTTTAGTAAATTAAATTGTAATGGTAATATATTATAAATTAAATCAAAGTAAAAAATAATTTACTTACATTCAAAACCAATTTACTAAAAAAGATATTAACTTATCTCAAACACTAACTCTTCTGATGAACCATATTTCACCAAAATCTCTTAGCCTATTCAAGATAGATACTATAAAATAAAATATCCATCCTATCCACTTTGTTATTGCAATCCACAAAAATAGAAAACAAAACTGGTTCAAAATTAACCAATTACCTATTATATCCATTATCTTTTCTAATATACTTTCAGATTTTCATCATAACATGATGGGTTTAGGTAAGCCTCGGTTTTACATATTAAAAATACACCGAGTTTATATTGGTGAAATGATATTATGTAATTGTCTTTCCTGTTTATTTGTATTAATTGTTTCTTGCTAATACATCTAATCAAGGTGGTAATATATATATATATAAAATGGGCCACTTGATAATGGTGAAAAGTCACATCTAGGAATTGGACCATAAGAAAGCATTATATTCATTCAGCATAGAAAATTCTAGTACATAAGTCCGTGTATATAAGTCCTTCTCATAATGCTGTATATAAGTCTGTGTATATAAGTCCTTCTCAAAATACTATTGTAGTGACTTATGTATTAAAAATCAAAATACTTCACATAATGTTGGGTATACCCTGTACTAGAATAGTTCTTCTCATAAACCACTAAAATTAAGTATACCCTGTCAACCTTATAAAATTAAGTATACCCTGTGCATAGTTTATGAGAAGGACTATTCTACAATAGTATTATAATGTTGGGATGTCCCATGCTACTATTCTAATTATTCTTTCCCTCTTGGAATCAATCTTTTAAGAAACATGCTTATAACAAAGGAATTCGAATCCCAAGCCATTAATTAGTAACATGCTTGTAACACTAACTCTTCTAACTTGATTTTATCCTAGTAATCCTATGGGAAACTAAGGGGAAAATTAAAAAGAAAAAGAAAGTAAAGAAGAAAGTCATAGACTTCTTCAATATTCTCCTCGTGTATTAGCAAATCAAAGCACAAAAAAAAAAAAAATTTCAATTGGATAGGATTCTTCCAACTTCTCTCCACTTACTGGATAGATAGAGAAACGCAGTATGAATCCCATTAGTTTCATGTTGCCTCTTTATATTAACTTATTTAGAATGGATGGTATCTGATATTACAAACAGTGGGAGACAATTTTATGTGAAGATATAATTTAACACAAAAGTTACAATTTATGGTATTATGTAAAACATATATGAATTTAGAAGCAAAATCAATTTCAAAACACTCAATAATATATTAGCACAGTAAGTTGTAAATAAGCTTACATCTTCAAATGTGATTTTAGGTGACATGCTATCTATCTGTCTATATAAAAGTGCCTGAGTTGGGAAATTGGTATTTCATGGATAAGGTTGACAGGGTATACTTAAAAATCACCAAGGTGTCCTTAGAAAAGCTCAATCTAGCTAGTTTAACAAAGAGAAAAGCTATATCCTATTCCTCTTTAAAGACCACATTATCTAGATTACACATTAAAGATCCAATAGTGCTAATTAAATTATTAGAACACCCTTTAATTGGTTCTGTGTCAGAAAAATTTTGTCATCCTTAGTTAATTAATTCACCAAAAGAGAAACATATGGAGGGTGTTTTAAAAGTTGAGCCGGACATCCAAGTTGGCTTCTTGTAGCTGTTGTGTCATCCACAACGATCTCAGGAAGTGTCAATTCCACAGCAAGCCAACCATGGGAGAAAGATATGTCCCCTGGCCTACGTGTCTTGCTTGACTTCAATCTAATCCCTGATGCTTTCAGTTCTTGTATGTTCCTATACGTCACATTGTCATTAGCATTAAGCACGCACCAACCGCCTTCCCACAGCCAAGTTAAGTTATTCCCTCCAGCTATTTCATTCCGCTCACCTTCTTATATAAAAAGAGATATATATCACGACAAAAATCCCAAATACACAGACAAATCCTAAACTACACGCAAAAGGACAAGTCACACCCAACCAGATTGTGTTCTAGTTCATTTTCAGATGGCTGTTAGAGAAAATAGTGGATAAGTAGAGTTGAGGAAGATTAGTTGGTATTATGGAGAGATAATAGGAAGTGGCTTTCATTAGTGGTAGAAGGTGGTTAGATTAGTGAAGAGAATAAAAGGGGGGTGGATGAAAAAATGGCAGAGGGTCAGAACTTCCATAGGAGATGAAAATTGAACAAGAAAGGGGCTGAAAAACAACAGAAAATGGAGAGAGCTCTAGAAGGAAAAAGTGAGAGTAGACAGAAGAAAAATCACAAACAAAATTGTAAATAGAGCTCCAAATACAGTGAATAATTTTGAGTGAGGATGAGAAACAGGCAGGAAGTTTTTAGAAGATGGGAGAATATTGAAAATTAATGAGGAGGAACATCCTGAAGCAGGAATCAACATAGTGATTAAAGCTATTAAAGGAAAGAGGAGCAAGAAAACCTTCAGTTGAAGAAAAGCAATATTTTGAGGTTCTTATTATCTTTCTCTGTTCTTCCTGTCCTTTTTTTCCTTTCTTATTTTGTCATATGTTGTGCTTGTGTTAAATGTTGAATAAACAATTTTATGATAGATGAAATGACTTTGTTCGGTGCATTATGAAAATAATCTCAAAAGTCTCACCTTCACCAAGTTTTCAGCCATACAGTCTTTCATTAACAACATAACACAACCAGTACCAAATTTTCCAAAGGTCATAATTAATCAAGGAAACAAAAAAGTAGAAGGAAATAGAATTAGTCACACATTGAGCTGTTCTAGTCCCTTTCACCACCACCATCTCAAAACACAACCAGGCAGTGTTCAAACACAAGAAACTCATATCCTCTTTCTATCTTTCTCTGTCTTTTAAGGTTAAAGGCTCTCTCTTTGGTGGTGTAAGAACCAACATGGAAATGAAAAGAATGGTATTGGTAGAGAACCAACAAAGGAAGAGAAAAAGTGAAGTTTCTTAGATGAATTTATCATAGATATATAATTTGATTTTCAGCAGTGGGTCACTAGAAGCTTTGCTAATTGCTATATATGCAGGTTCCTTCTCAGAATGTGATTTATGGGTTTGCTTTGGCTTGTTTTCTTAATTAATTTGTTAGCCTCTCAAGATACATAATCTAATAAAATAGGAAAATCTTAAAACTTATTCTTGACCGAATTGAATATTACTTATCCTAATACCATCTCTAAGCCTATATGTAACATAATTGGCAGAGTGAACAGAAAAGTAGACCAGCCCTTATTTTGACCGAATTCCTACCAAACTAAAATGTGTTGTGTTTTTAAGCTATTTCAAAAGTTTGCCTATTTCCAAGTCCCACATTGCTTGGTGAGTGAGCCTTATAAGGGTTTATATATTAACTTGTGATATTGGTTGTTAAACAAGCTAGTGAGAGGATGGGCTTGCGCGCATAGGGATGGGCCTAGTTAGTGCAAATTCTCCGATTTGCCCCCCTTGCGCGCACGATAATGATGCCTCACCAGCTTTTTACTCCCACTTTATTTAAATTTTTTTGAAAACGGTTTAATTTTGACTTGGTCTTACTCGGATGTCAATCCTATCTGCTTTTTGAAAACGTCGATGAATCCTTAAGGACAGCGTGCCCCTCACGCGCCTCAGGTCTTCTTATTTTTGCAGGCTGCAGAACTCATCAGCAACAACAATCTTAAGGATTCATTATGTCTTCTGCACCCTCTGCTTCTGACGCTGAACCTTCCAACGGAGATGGCGACCCTTCTGCACCCTCTGCTTCTGACGCTGAACCTTCCAACGAAGATGGCGACCCAAAACCACCTCCTCCTCCCGTCCATGCGCTCTATGCGAAACCATTTCCTGATATCTCAAAGATAGAAGTTTTTGGAGGACAAAACTATCGTAGATGGCAGGAGTGCCTTTTCTCTGTTCTCGATCTCCATGGAGTCGCTTACGCTCTTACAGAATCAAAGCCACCACAGACTGCTAGTCTAAAACTCATAGAAGAGTGGACCAACGCTAATAAGGTATGTCGTCACACTATTCTCAGTACCTTATCTAACGAGCTTTTCGATGTGTATTGCTCTTACAAGGAGGCAAACAAAATTTGGGAGTCCATCAATCTAAAATACACGGCAGAAGATGCTGGGAAGCAGAAATTCGTCATCAGCAATTACTACAGGTGGGAGATGGCTGAAGACAAGGACATCAAGGTCCAGATAAATGAGTATCATAAACTGCTCGAGGATCTGAAAGGAGAAAATATTGAGTTACAAGACGAATTTGTAGCTGGTCTATTGATTGAGAAGCTGCCCCCTTCCTGGAACGATTACAAACAACAACTCAAACACAAACATAAGCAATTGTCGCTGGCAGATCTGATCACCCATATCATCATTGAAGATACCAACCGCAGGGAGCTCAAAGTGGCCAGGGCAAGGGCTCTAGCGGCACGAGCCAATCTCATTCAAAACAAAGCTAACAAAAAAGGTACGAAGTCAAACTCTGATCACTTTGTCCCTAAGGTTACTAATCCCAACGCTAACTTCAAGAAAAAGGGATGTTGCTTTGTTTGTGGAAAGCCAGGTCATCAAGCATATCAATGCAGACACCGTGCGAGAAACGACAATCCTCCCAAACCAAAGGCAAATTTGGTAGAGGGAGATGATATCATTGCGGCGGTTGTTTCTCAAGCTAATATTGTGACTGATGTGACCAAGTGGGTGGTAGACTCTGGGGCTACCAGGCACATTTGTGCCAATAAAGAGGCGTTCACCTCCTACATTGCTGTAGGGGAAGGAGAAGAACTTGTATATCTTGGTGATTCCAGAACTGCACCAGTTCAAGGAAAAGGAAAAGTACTTCTCAAACTCACATCAGGGAAGACCTTGGCTTTGAATGATGTACTGCATGTCCCTAATATTAGGGCCAATTTGGTCTCTGTGTCTTTATTGTTAAGAGTTGGGGTTAAGGTGTCTTTTGAGTCCAACAAAATTGTGATGACCAAAAATAGGCTCTAAGACCTCTGATTGTATGTTTGTTGGCTATGTTGAGCATAGTGCTGCCTATCGTTTTCTTGTCTTGAAAAGTGATGTGCTTGATTGTAATATCTTTTTGGAAACAAAAAATGCTGAGTTCTTGGAATATGTGTTCCCTTTGAAGTCTGAATCTGTTTCTCGTGCAACAATTCAAAATAACAATGAGAACTCATATGAGGATTTGAGAAGGAGTAAAAGACAAAGAAAAGAAACTTCTTTTGGAAATGATTTTTATACTTACTTGATTGGAAATGATCCTTTGACCTTTGATGAAGCTGTTTCTTCTTCTGATGCCGAATTTTGGAACAAGGCTATTAAAACTGAAATTGATTCTCTTTCTAAAAATAAAACTTGGATTTTAGTTGATTTACCTCCGGGAGCAAAAGCCATTGGTTGTAAGTGGATTTTTAAAAGGAAACTTAATCCTGACGGTTCTATTGAAAAATATAAAGCAAGATTGGTTGCGAAAGGTTTTTCTCAAAAACAAAATATTGACTATTTTGATACATTTGCTCCTGTGACTAGAATTTCTTCAATTCGAATTTTAATAGCCTTGGCTTCTATTTACAAATTGATTATACATCAAATGGATGTAAAAACGGCTTTTCTAAATGGTGATTTAGAAGAAGAAATTTATATGTCTCAACCTGAAGGATGTGTAGTTTCTGGTCAAGAAAATAAAGTTTGTAGACTTCTCAAATCCTTGTATGGTTTAAAGCAAGCTCCAAAACAGTGGCATGAGAAATTTAATCAGACTTTGATAGATGATGGTTTTTCTATTGTTCAAGTAGACAAATGTGTTTACACAAAAGTTGTAAATGGTGAATGTGTTATCATTTGCTTGTATGTAGATGATATGCTTATATTTGGCACATGCTTGGATGTAGTGATTAAGACTAAGCTTTTTCTTGCATCTAACTTTGATATGAAAGACATGGGTGAAGCAAGTGTGATATTGGGTGTTAAAATCATAAGGAAGGGTGATAGTATTACACTATCCCAAGAACATTATGTTGAAAAACTTCTTAGGAAGTTTGGACACTTTAATGACAACCCTGTGAGTACCCCTTATGATGGCAACACTCAATTAAAGAAAAATCGAGGTGACCCTGTCTCTCAGTCTGAGTATGCGCAAATAATTGGGAGCTTGTTACATTTAATGAATTTCTCTCGACCTGACATTGCCTATGCCGTGGGCAGGTTGAGTAGATACACTCAGAATCCTAATAAGGATCATTGGGGTGCACTTGTTAGACTCATGAGATACTTGAGAGGTACCATGGATTATGGTATTATGTATGGTGGATTTCCCGCTGTATTAGAAGGATACAGTGATGCTAACTGGATCTCAGATTCAGATGAGACAAAATCCACTAGTGGTTACATCTTTACACTTGGTGGTGGTGCTGTCACTTGGAGATCGACCAAACAGACTATAATAGCCAGATCCACTATGGAATCTGAATTTATAGCTCTGGAATTGGCCAGTAATGAAGCTGAGTGGTTGAAAAACTTCTTAGCAGACATTCCGTTAGGAATGAAACCAACACCATCAGTGTATATTCATTGTGATAGCCAGTCGGCTATAGCCGTTGCAAGGCAAAAGACTTACAATGGCAAAAGTAGACATATTCAGTTAAGACACAACGTGGTGAAGCAGCTGCTGAAAGATGGAATAATTTCCATTGATTATGTAAAGTCAGAAGTGAATTTGGCCGATCCTCTGACTAAACCCTTGGGTAGAAAATATATATATGAAACATCGAGGGGAATGGGACTAAAGCCATTTTGATACTAACAGTGATGGTAACCCAACCTTTGTGATTGGAGACCCCATGAAGAAGGTTCATATGGGTAAAAACAAGTCAGCTGTTAGTTTTGCTAGCACTATTTTACTTGTCCCTTCCTATGGTGTATGAGGTGCTAGACTGCATATTGGAGAGGATAAGCCCGAAAGGCTTTTAATGATTCTCATATCCCTTACAGGTGGTGTATGAAGTGCAGCATACACTTGATGAAATCACCTATATGAGTGTCAAGTGGGGCCGCTTGCATGAGATTTAGGCGAAATCTCTAGAGCACTCATGAATACCAGGCGAGCGCATGGCCTTACAGCGCAACACAGCGGTAACGGCAAGAACTGTAGGGTGTGATGTGATTGGTAAGACCTCTGGCATACACTAAAGTGTCTTGGTTCATAGGA
Organism: Sesbania bispinosa; assembly: GCA_026901365.1. Lineage (NCBI taxonomy): Eukaryota > Viridiplantae > Streptophyta > Magnoliopsida > Fabales > Fabaceae > Sesbania > Sesbania bispinosa. The sequence goes on along the minus strand of QLOH01000765.1, from coordinate 20,333 downwards.
ACTCGTTCCACCGATTCGCTTGTATGTTACGACTTATTAATCTAAGTCTGGTTCATAGTCCAAAAGACACCAGATTCGACGCATTAACATTCATGTTAGTGGTTCAGAGCAGAACTTTCTTCCTTTTAAAATTGTTTTTTTAAAACTTTTGAAATATGTGGGGGATTGTTGTCTTTTTAAGCTATTTCAAAAGTTTGCCTATTTCCAAGTCCCACATTGTTTGGTGAGGGAGCCTTATAAGGGTTTATATATTAACTTGTGATATTGGTTGTTAAACAAGCTAGTGAGAGGATGGGCTCGCGCGCACAGGGATGGGCCTAGTTAGTGCAAATTCTCCGATTTGCCCCCCCATGTGCGCACGATAATGGTGCCTCACCAGCTTTTTACTCCCACTTTATTTAAATTTTTTTTTTAAATTGAAAGACTAAACCTTATCTCAGAAAACGGTTTTATTTAGATTTTAATTTTGACTTGGTCTTACTCGGATTTTATGGGATTATCCTATCCGCACTAACAGAGTAGTGGTTCCTATTTTCGCTCCACTTCTAACTGTCAGTTACCTTTTAAAACTTAAACCACACAGATAGATGTCAATCCTATCTGCTTTTTGAAAACGGTATCCTCTTCCTCTCCTCCTCGGTTCTGCTCTTTTGATCCTACTGATCGTTCTTGCCAGTTCAGTGCCACCTCGTACCTGCTCACGGCAGTCCGGGACGAACCTGTTGTATCCTGGGGGAGCATCACATCCGGTCGATGAATCCTTAAGGACAGCGTGCCCCTCACGCGCCTCAGGTCTTCTTATTTTTGCAGGCTGCAGAACTCATCAGCAACAACAAAATGCACCACCGACCTATATCCCTCATGTATTGACTGACAAGAATATAATAAATTATCAACAATATTACAAGAACACATATAACCTAAACTGTAATCGTACCTGGAGTTGAATTCCCTCAACCTCGTTGGAGAAAACGAGCAAAGGTGTGACAATCACGCACACAACAATGGTAGATATGAGCACAGCTTGTTGCAGCGGCAACGATCAAGAACAAAGAAGGCAACAACGATGGTGACCAAGAACGGCAAAGGCTGTTGCGGCTAAAACAACCAGCAAACTACGCGAGCGAATGGTGTTCGACGGAGATAAAAAGGCTTCAGTAGCAATGCGCGAACAACTAGCACGGTTGCAACGACAACAATAGGAAGGTTGGGGGGAGGTATACGGCGGAGATGAAAAGGCGGAGATGAGAGACGATCGAGAGTCAGTTTGCAGAGGCAAGGGTTTCACAGAGCTAGAGACGGGGTTTCACAGAGACAGAACGAGGGAAACTTCGCGCAAATAGGGCACTCTTTTTTTTTAATTATGTTAAATATAATATAGATAGCATTTTTTTTACGGAATAGATAGCATTTAAATTTTACGCTATCTATATTAGAGCATTTTTTATATAAAAAGAAGAACCGGATAGCGCAACCCAGCAAAAACACACTGTCCGGTTTTATTTTTTTGTTTTTGGATAGCATTTATTGATTAAACGCTATTTATATTATTCCGTATTTTTTAAAAATCTGAAATGCTATCTATTTTGCGCTATTAATACTCTTTTTTGGTGTAGTGTTTGGAGCTGCACGACGCATCCTGCGCTTCAACCTGCGCTACAGCGCAGGGTGAAGCGCAGATCCCTGGAACCTGCGCTGCAGCCTGCGCTGTAGCGCAGCTTGAAGCGCAGGTCACGCAGATTTGTTCATTGTTGCCGTTTTTAGATAGATTTCTCCCCAAATTTCTTTATCTTTCCTTAGCCTATAAATAGGAACCTCTTGCACCAGATCAGGTGTGCTCGATTATTGTAATTCAGTAATATTTCAGTGATAATGCACCAATGTTAATTTTAGATTAGGAGAGGAGGAGCGCTTCACAAGGATTGAAGATGGTGACAACATCTCCGGTGGTTTGTATGGCTACCTCGTGTAGTTAACTCTCCATTAGGATTGAATGTAATCGATTCCATTCCCAAGTGTATGTTGAACTCTATCTATTTATTTATGCAGTTCCCTAACTATAATATTGATAATCTTATTCTGTGCATAATTCCTAACTTCCGCGCTTGCGCCGGAGTTATAGGCTGGTTTGTAATTAACGTTACGACTAGGATTGAGTTTGGGGGAGCCTAGACATAGGAAACTCAACCTCTGAGTGAATAAGAATACTCGGTTAACCAGTGACTGAAACATGGGTGTTGCAAATGATTGATGGATAGTGTGAGTATCCTAATGAAGGGCATCTAAAGGATAGGCATGGTCTAATGGACCGATAGCAAAGGATTAGTTGATTGTCAATCCAAGAAGCGAAACGTGGATGTATTCTAATGAGTGATGGGTAGTGACAGTACTCTAGCGAAGGTGCGTCCATAGGGGTAGGCCTCGTTTATCAATTAGTTCTTTTACAAACGGAATAAAGAAATCAAAATAAGTCGAGGGTAAGTCTGTCGCCTGGGAGAGCCCGCATGGACTACCTTTGAGTGTGAGTGGCGCCTGGTAACTCGGGGTCTTAGCAATATAGTTTGTCTACAGTGTTATAGTTCAAAGCCTATAAATAATAGGTAGTCTCGACATACATGAGGGGTGCGATGAGATGAAGTTCAATCGTAATCTAAGTAAAGTGTCTCTAACTCTTTCTTTCTAATCCATTGATTATTAATTTCAGTTTACAATTTCCGCAACAATATTCTCAAAATCGTTGTTTCCCTTGATAAATAGATCACGAGTATACGTGAATTGACCGTTCCCTGTGGATACGATAACTCTCTTACTATTATACTACTAGATTTTTGGTTCGCTTGCCAGAAACCCATCAACGGCCAAGGGAAGGAGTTGCTGAGTTGTTTGCTTTGTTTTATTGTTGTCAATAAATCATGTGGCTGTTTCAAAATTATAATAATGTGACTAGTTGTTACAAAGAAGGCATTGAAAGGAAATCAAAGTGAAACCGTTACAAGGAGACAAGTAATTAATTGCATGGAGGTTACAAAATGAAGAGTTGTGGGCTACCTTCTTATGGCTTAAAGTTGCGGCCAACATGTGCAAGAATTGGTTGATTCATTAGCCTTCAAAGTGGCGGCCAACATGTGAGTAAATTGGCTGAATTATGATCATAAAAGAGGCGGCCAACATGTGATGAAATTGGGAGAATGAAGATCATTTAATGGGGCGACCAACACATGTTAATGCTTGGTTATTCTCATTCATTTTGTAACATATTTGGCTTAATTATTTTGGATAATTAGGGTGACCAACATAGGGTTTAATTGGCTGAATTGTATTTTCCTAATTAAGAGTTTTGATGGTTATCCACAAGGGTGTAAAGGGGGGCAGCTACATAGGATATTTTAGGTTATAGTTTAATTATTTTAATTAAGTATTTCATGTTTTTTTATGTTAGTTAGTAGGATGAATATCAAGAGCCATGCATGGTGCGCATGAAGCTATTTAAGGGACATGCAAGGCATGCAAGAGGACTTAGATGTTTTATGAAATTTCTTATCAATGAAGAGAGTGTTTCTCTAAATTTCTTGCCTAGTCAAGAGTTGAGGTTTATCAAAGGTTCTTCACCTTTGTGTGTGTAATCTCAAGGACTTATCTTTCATCCTTGAAAGTGTGACGTCCACCTATCTTCTTCTTCTTCTAATTCTTTTTTTTTCTATTAATCAATAGTTGTCATTTCTGCTAAAGAGCTTGTCTTGTATGCGCACATTACTTACCAAGTTTTGAGGCTGAATTTTGTTTCTATTTGAAAATCATAAGTCAATAGAAAAAAAAAGAATATCTACGTTATTACAATTCAAGAAAAGAATTGAAAAGAAAAGAAAAGTGCATGAAAATCAAGTGTTGCAAGAAATAATCAAGTTTTCAGCCTTCAATGTCTAAAGGTCCCTAATCCGAACCCTAGTTAACCAAAAGGGTTCATATCAGAAGACTTACAGCATACATGATGTCTGGTCGTGTGGCTGTTAGATATAGTAAGCTCCCAATCAAACTTCTGTAGAGAGATGCATCAGCTTCTGGTCGTGGATGGATCCTATGTACCGGTATTTGAGAAATGCCGTGCTCCCTGAAGACACAGAAGCAACTCGGAAGGTGCGAAGGGATGTGACCGATTACACTTTAATTGGAAACTTGCTCTTCAGAAGAGGATTTCCAACCCCTTTACTCAGATGCCTAACCGAAGAATAGGGACAAATGGTAATAGAAGAGATCCATGAAGGAGTTTACGGAAACCACATCGGAGGAGGAACTTTAGCACTGAAGGTAGTAAGAGTTGGGTACTACTGGCCGAGGTTAAGATAGCAATGTATGCAGTTCGTGAGAAAATGTGATAATTGCCAAAGACATGCTGATCTACACATAGCTCCTCCTGCGGACTTGGGATCGATCTATGCGCCTTGGCCCTTTGCAGTATGGGGAGCCGACATCATTGGACCATTCCCTCAGGCTCCTAGTCAAGTCAAATTCTTGCTCGTAGCCATCGATTATTTTACAAAGTGGATTGAAGCAGAGCCCTTAGCCACTATAACAACAGAAAAGGTGAAAAAAATTTATTGGCAGAAATTAATTTGTCGTTTTGGGGTGTCAGGCCGAATTATCTCTGACAATGGCACCCAGTTTGTTGGTCGAACGGTTCAAAATTTTTGCAGGGAATTTGGAATACAACTTGTCTTGTCGTCTGTGGAGCATCCCCAAACCAATGGGCAGGCGGAAGCTGCAAATAAAATTATTCTGAGTTGTTTAAGAACGAGGTTAGATGAAGCCAATGGAAGATGGGTCAAGTACTTGCCCTAAGTATTATGGTTGTATCACACTACTCCACATTCTTCAACCCATGAAAGTCAGTTCCGATTAGTCTATGGAACAGAAGCAATGATTCCCGTGGAGGTTGTTGAGCCTAATTTGAGAAGTTTGAGTTATGATGTTGAGGTTAATGAGGTCGACATAAGGGCATATCTTGATATGATTGATGAGATAAGGGAAATGGCACATATTAAGGAAGTAGCAAGCAAGGAAAGAGCGGAGAGAAAATATAACTCAAAGGTGATCCCATGAAGCTTTCATGAAGGAGATTTGGTGATGAGAAGAGCATTAAAGGATAGAACTATAGGCAAGCTGATGAGGACATCAATCATGCAGACAAAAGAGTAGGGGTACCCATGACAAGGGCGCAGTCTAAGGAGGCAAAGGAGGCTTTACAGCTTGTCATTAAAGAAGTTCAGTTTCAATTTAAGGAGGACATTAATGGAACTAACCAGTTCATTAATTGCACTCAACTTGAGGAAGATGGCTTCAATGATGAATTGGTAGTTGCATTTAATGCAACTATCACTTAAAGCTCCCTTCAAGAAAGATGATGAAGCATGGTGGGCGCCTACAATGCATCATATAGGGGGCGGCCAACATGTGCTTTTTTATGTTGAATTGTGTTTATTGCTTTCAATAAAGGTTGTAGTTGTTACAAAGACACAACACATAAATAATTTAGTGGTTATGTATCCTACTCTAGTGGTTACAAAACATGATGATAATGACATTAAAATCATGTCTACTAGCCGTTGGAGGAAGCTTGCAAGGTGTGCATGAACCTAGCCAATTTTTGAGCTACATGGAAGCCTTAAAACCTCATCAAAGTGGCGGTCACATGTGAGAATTTTGGCTGAATGAAGAGTCATCAAGAAGGGCCAACAAGGTTGTAAATGGCTGCATGAATGATCATCAAAGTTGCGGCCAACATTCAAGAGTTGGGAGTTACAAATTGAAGCCAAACTTAATCACCATGGGTTGTTTTGTGCGGCTGCATTATGGCCGAATCAAATGGCCAATTATTTCATGTTTTGGTGGTTACAAAGCAAAGAATAATTCAGCCACATGTGCACAAAAATCTGGTAGAGAAATGCGGCCATACAAGCTAAGTTAGGTTGAGTTATTTTAGCTTAATTTATTTAATTTCTAGTAAATTGTCTAGGGTTGCATGGAAGTGTGTAAGGGGGGGCAATTTGGGGATATTAGGGCGTGAAACATGTAGCTGGCTGCATGACTTTATTCTCCTTGTAAAACCCTATAAATACATGCTTCATGCATGCAAGAAAGATTAGATGAATTATGCAAATTTTACCTTACCATTGAAAGTGATTTTCTTTGTTTAGTGAAAGTGATTTTCTCTAAATTTCTTGCTAGTCAAGAGTGAAGATTATCAAGGGTTCTCTTACCTTTGTGTGGTTATCTTCATGGGCTTATCTTTCAACTCATGAAAGTGTGACATCCAATATCTATCTTTCTTTCTTCTACGTTTACTTTTGTTGTTCAAAATCTATATTTTTCCTATACGTCATACTTGATTTCTAAGTGATTTATTTATCAAGTTTTCTAAAGGTTTGAATATTGTTTTGGCCAAGTTACTATTTGTTAGTCTTCTATCTCCTTCATATCGTTGCTTATTTTTATTTGGTTATTAGAAAAAGAAAAGAAAAGAACGTGACAAAAGAAAAGAAAAGAAAAATATTGAAAAGTTTAGTATAAAGAAAATGGTTGCAAGGAAAAGTGTTGTTTACTTAGAAATTTTCTATGGTCCATGAAAAATAGAACATCAAGGTTCATATCACAAGCTAGCGCCGAATTGGGAAGGACCTTTCTGGGTCAGGACAACAAAGGGAAAAGGAGCATACAAGCTGGAAACGTTGCAAGGTCAAGAAATTCCTAGAACCTGGAATGCTGGTAACCTTCGTTATTATTACAGTTGAGGAAGCTTGGTAGGGTTATTAGGAAGAGTAGGGAATTAAATGATATAAGTAGTTTTGCTTTACAGACAAAATCAATATTTCTGGTTCACTTTTATTGTTTCTGGTTCACTTTCATTGTTTCTTTTTCATTGTTTGGTTATTTTGTTTCACCTAGACTTAGTTTGTTCAGTTTGTACTTAGGTTTTGTAGTTGAAGTTCCTTATCAGTTAGATAGCATAGTTCATTTAGGTAGGGTTCAGTACGAGTTGGATTAGTAGCTTGTATCGGTAGAAGCCGAAATGCTTTGATTTATCTCGTTAATGAATGGAAGAATGAGCACTCTTTTCTTTCTCACTTTGAGGGAGTTTCTAATGGGCTCCGTTAAAATCAAGATGTTCTTTCAAATTGTCAGTATATATCACAAAGTATTATCGACTTCAAGAATTACTAAGTTACTAACTTTCAAAAAGCATTAGTAACTTGAAGACCAAAAGGCATCGACTTCAAGAATTCCCAAGTTACTAACTTTCAAAAAGCATTAGTAACCTGAAGACATCGACCTCCAAAAGGCATCGACTTCAAGAATTTTTAAGTTACTAACTTTCAAAATACATTAGTAACCTGAAGACGTCGACCTCCAAAAGGCATCGACTTCAAGAATTCATAAGTTACTAACTTTCAAAAAACATTAGTAACCTGAAGATGTCAACCTCCAAAAGGCATCGACTTCAAGAATTCCTAAGCTACTAACTGCAGACAAACATTAGTAACTTGCTTAGTCTACCTCTAAAAGGTGTATTTTTCAATAAAATTTCCCAAGTTACTAACTGCGAACAAACATTAGTAACTTGCTTACTGTACCTCTGAAAGGTGTAATTTTCACTAAAATTTTGTAAGTTCTTAATTCATGAGAAGTGTTAACATCAACCTCTGACTGGTATAATATTCAAATTTCCTAGTTGATCTCCGAGAGGTATCAAGAACATCTACTACTTGATTATGCTCGTTTATTAGATGCTTTGATTTTTAAAGGTCTAGAACTCATTAATGAGAAGATTGATGCGCCATCTTACAGTTACCCAAAAGATGGAACCAACACAAACATAAAGCTAAATACATAAATATAGAAGAATACTATTAATCTATTCCTCGTCATCCTCGGACTCATCAACAAGCTTCCCTTCAACAATCTTCTTAAAGACCCCAACCCCTCCACATCGACGGAAGGATTCAATTACTGTACTTGGGCGATTGCCTTGTGAAAGCCACGAGCATGTTGAAGAGCAATCTCTTTCTACAGAGCTTCAATGTCCAGATGGGTTCTAGCTTTTTCTTCAGCAAGTTGTTTTTTTTTAGCAACAAATTCAGCCAAGTTTTGAGTTAACTTTTCCTTCTCGGCAATAGTATCGTCTAAATCCTTCTTCAACCTTGTTTGCTCGATGGCTGCAGTGGAATACTTGTTTTCCATCTAAGTATATTTGTCTTCATAGGACTTTTTAGTTTCTTCAGCAGCAGTTAAACTTGTCCTGGCCTCAAGCAAAGCCTTTTCAAGAGCAGTAATGGTTTGGGCCGAGGACGCAACAGCCTGAACTTTTACTGATGACTCCTTTATCTTTAGAGCCCTTTCACACATCCTTTCACATCTCGTCTTGCCAAGGTCGAAGCTGCAGGACGCATTTTGCGCTTCAACCTGCGCTGTAGCGCAGGGTGAAGCGCAGCTCTCTGGATCCTGCGCTGCAACCTGCGCTGTAGCGCAGGGTGAAGCGCAGAACACGTGGATAATGCACCAATTCTAATTTTAGAATAGGAGAGGCGGAGCGCTGCACGAGGAATGAAGATGGTGACAACATCTTCGGTGGTTACCATGTGTAGTTAACTCTCCATTAGGATTGAATGTAGTTGATTCTATCCCCAAGTGTATGTAAACTCTATCTTATTATTTATGAGCTCCCTAACTATATTATTGGTAATCTTATTCTGTGCTTAATTCCTAACTTCCGCGATTGCGCCGAAGTTATAGGCTAGTTTCGACTACGATTGAGGAAGGGGGAGCGGATTCTGAAGAAACCCATTCTCTGAGTGAATAAGAGTACTCGGTAGCCAGTGAACCGAAACATGTCCATTGCTAGTGATTGATGGGTAGTGACAGTACATGATAGGCATGGTTATTAAATTACCGATAGCAAGGGTTAGTTGATTGTAGTCCCAGTGACTGAAACATGGACGTTACTAGTGATTGAGGGGTAGTGACAATATTCTAATTGAAGGGCGTCTAAAGGATAAGCATGGTTTGTCAATGAGTCCCTTTACAAACGGAATAATAAACACAAAACAAGACGAGGGTAAGTTTGTCGCCTGGGAGAGCCCGCACGGATTACCTTTGAGTGGTGAGGCCGCTGGTAACTCAGGGTCTTAGCAATTAAGTTTGTCTACAATATTATAGAGTAAACCTAAAATAATAAATAGTTTTTACATGCACGAAGGGTGTGATGATACGAAGTTCAATCCTAATCCAAGTAAAGTGTCTCTAACTCTTCCTTTCTATATTCAATTGATTATTAATTTGCAATTTAGATTTTCCGCACAACAATATTCTCTCAAAACCGTTGTTTTCTCTTGATAAATATACCACAACTATACGCGAATTGACTGTTCCCAGTGGAGAGAAGAGAGAGAGAAATGATGGAGAGAGGAGAGAGAAAGGGAGGAGGGAGGAGAGAGAAACATATGAGAGAGAAGAAGGGAAAATATAGGAGAGAGAAACAGAGAGAAGAGAGAGAATCTTAATAAATGAAAAATATATAGAGAGGGGAGAGAGAAATAGAGGAGAGAGAAACAAATGAGAAAGGGATAGGAGAGAGAGGAGGGAAATAGTGGAGAGAGAGGAGAGAGAAACAAATGAGAAAGGGATAGGAGAGAGAGTAGAGAGGAGGGAAAAATAAAGGAGAGAAACAGAGGAGAGAAATAGAGAGAGGAGAGAAAAATATAGGAGAGAGAAACAGAGGATAGAGAAATAAGAGAGAAATAAGAGAGAAATAGAGGAGAGAGATAAGAGATATAAATAAAGAGAGGAAAGAGAAATATAGGAGAGGGAGGAGACAGAGATATGAGAGAGAAACAAATATTGAGAGAGAGAGGAGAGAGGAGAGAGAAACAAATAGAAGAAATAATCTTAATAGATGAAAAATATAGAGAGAAAGGAGAGGGGAGAGAGAAACAAAGATGGGGAAATAAGAGAGAAACAAAGGAGAGAGAAACAAGAGAGAGAGATAGGAGAGAGAAATTGAGAGAGGAAAGAGAAATATAGGAGAGAGGGGAGAGAGAAACATACGAGATGGAGGAGAGAGAGAGAGGAGAGAGGAGAGAGGAGAGAGGAGAGAGGAGAGAGGAGAGAGAAAGAGAGGAGAAACAAAGAGAGAGGAGAGAGATATGAGAGAGAACAAAGGAGAGAGGAGAGAAGAGAGAGAAATAAAGAGGAGGGAAAAATAGAGGGAGGAGAGAAACAAAGGAGAGAGAATGGAGGAGAGAGATGAGAGAGAAACAAAGGAGAGAGAAACGAGAGAGAAATGGTGGAGAGAGAGGAGAGAGAAGCATAGGAGAGAAAGGAGAGTGAAATAGAGAGAGGAGGGAAAAATAGAGGAGAAGGAAGGGAGAGAAATAGAGAGAGGGGGAAAAATAGAGGAGAGGGAAACAAAGAGAGGAGAGAGAGAGGAGAGAGAAACAACAGATAGAGAAATAAGAGAGAAACAGAGGAGAGAGAAACAAGAGAGAGATAAGAGAGAGAAACATAGGAGAGAGATGAGAGAGAAACATAGGAGAGAGAGGAGAGAGAAACAGAGGAGAGAGAGAGAGGAGAGAGAAACAGAGGAGAGAAATGAGAGAGAAACATGAGAGAGAGAGGAGAGAGAAACAAAAGAGAGAGGAGAGAAAAATAAACATATTAATAAAATAATTAGAGAACTACATTGCAAATTTTAAAAATAATATTTTTATGAAAAACCCCCTAATTCAAGGGACACACCATATCGCAATGAACTTCACCCTAGAATTCACCCCAAGAAAAGAATCACAAACCAAGTATCATGCAAGCATCGTCACTTCACATGGATCTCCGAAACCAGAAGACTCTCGAAGTCCACCTTGTCTCATCCACCGACTCGCCCGAGTTCACCCTCCTGAGTCAGGCCTTGACTCGGACCTCTCTCGTCGGGCTCGACGCTGAGTGGAAACCTGTTCGAACTCACCAAACGTCGTTCCCCACAGTGTCGCTGCTCCAAATCGCGTCTCAAATCGGTGGCGACTCAGAAGCAGACTCTGTGATTTTTCTGCTTGACTTGCTCTCCCTTCCTTTGTCCTCGCTCTGGGGATTGCTGCGAGAAATGCTCGTGTCCCCCAATATCTTGAAACTCGGATTCAGATTTAAGCAAGATTTGGTATACTTGTCCTCCACTTTCTGTTCCCAGGGCTGCGATCCCGGTTTCGACAGGGTGAGAACTAGAAGCGGTTTGTTTGGCTCTCGACAAAATGCAGGAAAATGATATTTTAAATTTTCTGAGGAAAATTATGCTCACGCGTGTGCATTTTGTTTGGAATGATTTGTGCTCATTATAGTTTGTGGTGAATTGTGAATAGGTCGAGCCCTATTTGGATATCACGAGCGTGTACAATCATCTGCAGCAAAAGAAACATGGAAGGAATGTACCAAAGCAAATTAAGAGTTTGTCAACTATATGTGGGGAAGTGTTGGGGCTTTCACTCTCAAAGGTTTGTTTAAAAAGGCATTCAACTTTGTGTGTGTATTGGATGTTTCTGAAGAAGTTACCTGAATTGTGTGAAGTTCTTTGCTGTAGATCAAATGAGCTTTCAATTGGCATTTGGGGAAGGTTTTTATTTTATTTTTTACCATATTAAAGGCAGTTACCCAGTTAGTGTATCTTCAAGCATTGCTACCAATATCTTTTCTAGTGTTCTTTTAAATCTTTCCTTTTTTTTTTTGAAAAAGAAAAACTTCACTGCTGGAAACTTGTTGTTCCATATTGTTCTTTCTACATCTTGTTTCGGGTAGATCAGAAGAAGGAATGACAGGTCATCCATCTGTAAAAACAACATTTAATTTTATTAAGAATCAATCATCCTGAAGGTTTTAGCTATCAGATAGGGAGCTGAGGCCGAGGCACATGAATGGATTTAAACCTCTGTCATGGCTCCTCGTACAATAGTCAGTTAGGCTTGAGGATGAACAGTGAGTGGGTTTGCTTTTAACGTATGGTGAAATTTACTTTTATTGTAAAAGAGTATCATTACATTAGCATGGATCCAATAACTGACTGCTAGGTGGTAGAAGCTTTGATATCATGTCAAAAATCAATGATCTTCAAAACTTAAGTAGCAAATTAGAGGTACATGAATGTTCTATATCTCCCTAGTAGTGTTTTCTTCATTCCACACTTGGCTAATTGGCACTTTCAATTACTATAAGGTGTTAACTGTTAACCAAACTTATATCTGCTTTAGGAACTCCAATGTAGTGACTGGTCATGTCGTCCTCTTTCAGAAGAGCAGATAACATATGCAGCTATGGATGCTCATTGCTTGGTCAAAATATTTGAGGTCTTCCAGGCAAAGGTTGCCAAAGAAGGTTTGTACTTTGTATTGAATTTTATACCACAAACTCTGGACAAACTACCAGCCTGTCATTGTGTTATATTTCTTTCCTTGTAACATTCAACTATTTTTTTTATTGCTTGATTGGATTTTTGGTTGCTTAGTTTACAAAAACTTGCATATCCATATTGAGTTTCCACTCATAGCAATGTCAGCCTCCTACTTTTCAAATTGAATTTGGATCCTCTGTAGTTAGAAAACCTACTGCATGAGGTGAAGTTCCCATCCAGCGGCTGCGTTTTTCTACTGCTGAAGTTATAGGGTTTTGGATATAAAAAGGAAGAAGAGAGAAGAAGAATAATTGATAATAGATTGATTGATAATAGATGACTGATTGATGATGGATGATTGATTACAAAAGACTATACACTGACACTTATTTATATTGACCAATATAGACTAGTAATTAGGAAACAAATCATAATAATTATCTAGAAATATGGAAACTAATCTTAGGAGATATCATAGGATTAAACCTAATCTTAACGGATATTCTTAAGATATTAAATATATTATTCTAATATTCTAACATCTACTTTCATGTTTCTTTTGAATTTTTTATTATAAACTACTTATTTTGAATGGCTATGATCGCAATCCTTTCAAATTTGAGGTAGATAACCCCTCTGAGTCTCTGACATACTAAGTTTGTCTGGTCACTGACTGAACATAACCCTTCTGAAGGAATGTGCCAATGTCACACTGAGAAAAGCTAACAAATTACAATTTACTGTGATACGGCAAAGATACATGGTCATTTTTTTATAACTTGAACTTATGTGTTTTGCTGCATGTCAATCCACTCAGGTTCCATAATCCATGTCCAAAAGTTATGACTGCATCACCAATATTTGTTTTCATCTGAACAACAAGTTAATGCAGGGACTGTCATTCAAATTTGAAATGTAGGAGGGTGACAATGCTGCTATTGAATTTGGGGGATGTATTTGCAATTTTGGGAAAACTAGAGGAATCAAAGCCTGAAAGTAAGTTGGTTTTTTTTCTTCTTTTTTCCCCTTAAGTAGAATGAAACTAAAAGAAGATTTGCCCCTGCATGACTATCATCTGTTGGAAAGGTCATTTAAGTTACTTTAGGTTAGTGTGAAGAAATTGTTTAGTTGTTAGTTTATTGGACTTTGCATAATACATGCGGGAATGGCTAGAATAAGTTTTCAAGAAGGTCTTCTCATTAGTTGTGTTGGTCTATTCTGTCACTGATGTGGATTATCTGAAATTTTACCTCTTAGAATATTAGTATTTTAATTATGCTCGTATGTTTTATTGGGTTGGTCTTGGACTGATTGGATTACACTTGTATTTTATGTATATTATTAGTAGTATAAATGTGTTAGTGGTTTGTAGCTAGCACACACATCTCATGTAATCATATCTTACTCAGAGTCACCATACTCGTTTCCCCCCTTCCATTTAATCCCTCTAATTTGAGTATCACTTACAGTTTAAAGCTTTATGACATGTTCAGCATGATTTGGTTACTTAATGTCATCAAATCTTGCACAAGGGTAGTTAGTTAGGAATGCTTGACTTGCGGTGGTCCCACAACTAAGCACCTGATGGAAATGTAGAAAAGGAAAGGATGACTTTATTGATTGACTGCAAGTGAACAAATCACAGGGAGAAATACAAAGGGTTTCCGGTTTCCCCATTTACAGCTATCTTTTGCTTGATTCTCACAAAATATAATTTCCTGAATGCCTCCTTTCTACCCTCATTTCCCTCATTTATCTAATTGAATTTCCTCTACTAGAACCGAACCATTCCTAGCTACTTTTGACTCCCTTTATTCTTCCAGGCAAATAGCCTCTTAGCCTTCTGTCCCAACAACATCACCCCGTTAAAGTTTTTTAACCTTGTCCTCAAGGTTGAAAGTGGCCAACTGATAGCTGACAGCTAGATAGTGTTCATGTTACCGTTTCTCCAAAAATTTGCCTTCACAATGCACCCTTCTTTCAATTCTCATCTTCTACTAGTAGCATGCTCTTTCGAGGACATTTATGCATTGGCTTAACAGCATGTCAGTGCCACACTAGAAGGGCACCTCTTTTCTTCCCTTCTACCGACATACTCTTGATATGGAAGTTATTGATATCTACTTTTCTTAATGGATTGATGCTACTAGCACTGAAATTTATTGCTGAATAGTGAATATATTGAAGCTTTATTGTCTTCTTGCTCACCTATCTAAATAGTTGGCTGAATCAAAGGCATTCTTTACTGATCCCGACAATGCTTCTTATCAGAGTATGCTACACACGTGTAGCTTGCTTTTGTAATTCTCACATTCCGTGTAATAACCAGTTAGCTGTTAGGACTTAGGACAAGTGTGATTGAATGTGTTAGGAAATTCAGGACCAACTAACTGAATCTGTTAAAAGATTCAGAACCAACTAACTGACTTGAATCTTCTAGAGCCTAGCTAACTGAAGAATCTTGATACGAATCTGCGCACTGTTTAGGATCGTCTTGAAATCCAGTAAATGATAAGAGGAACTTGACCCTAACCGTGACCTGTCGGTAGAACCAAAGTTATCAAATAAGGAGCGTGACCCTGACCGCGACCTGCCGGTAGAACCAACACTATCAAGTTTAGTTCTTAACCCAAGAACAAAGGGGAAGCTCTCACAAAGGAGAAAACTTAATTTTCATTTATCAATCAACTCTCCAAATTGAGTTACAATTGCCCCTATTTATAAGCTAAGTGAGCTTCCAAGAAAAGCAACTCTTAGGAAATTAAAAGGACTCCACTATCATGCAATTACCAAAGTGGTGATGTATGTTACACTAATTCCCCATAAAAGCAATTAAAACTCAAAAAGTGTTCCCACAAGTAATTGTAGTGACTTGGGGAGTTACAGTGAATCATAAACATGACTTGGGGAAAACAAAAAGTCACCAGAAAATTTACCCTTAAAATAAATACGAAAATAAACTAAAATTAGAAAAAGTGGGTTTATTAAACATGCAATCAGATCCATTTCTAATTACCCACTAACTAAACAACTACAACCCATGAAAAACGTCTTCATTATGTGAATTGGGCTCTTTAAGTCGCTGACTTCATTTTTGGGCCAAAATCATCATCTTCAAGTTGTAGCAAATTGACCCATTTTGGTGTAGTCACTATTCCATGCTGATCTTCTTTCCCTTCGATTTTTGTAATTAGACTTTGCAAAGATTACTTCATTTGCTTAGTTTTAGCTCTCTTCATTGGACCTCCAGTTCCATGCAATGGATAATTTGGTTGGGTTGTTGAATCTCTATCAAATCTTCTAGGACAAGCTTAACCTATAGATCTTTGAATAGATCATTGTATCAGATTTAAATGGAATGAAATTACAATCACAAACCTCAGGTTACATTCTCTCCATCTCTCTCTCTCTTAACTCTCTCACTTTTACTAGTATTGTATTAGAGCTCTAAGCTTTGGTGTGCTTGACACAAGAATGTCGCAACAGACACCACCACCTTTGACTCAAATTTCTGATGATAGTTTGCTGCTATCTTCCGCCGTACAACTTGATGAGAAAAACTTCTTAATTTGGAAGCAACAAATTGAAGCTATGCTTTAAGGTTATAGGCTTCATTGTTATGTTGTAAATCCTGAAATTCTCAGGTTGTTTCTCTCTAAAGAGATCATGAAGCTGGAAAGATGAATGAAGAATATCTCAAATGGGAGCAACTGGACCAACTCCGGTTATTGTGGCTCATTTCTTACCTATTTGAATCTCTTTCTACATGGATGGTTTCATGTGTATTTCAACAACATAACTCAAACCAAAGTGACACAAATGCACTTTGAATTGCACAACACAGAAAGAAGAAGGATCTGTGTCAGACTATCTTCTCGGACTTATATTTATTTTTTTATTCTCTCTATTCAATTCTCTCCACTAATTCTTCAAGGGGTACTTGTATCAGCTACATATGTAACAAGCTTGGTGCATGATTTATATTCTCCAGCTTGAGGAGGAGTGTTAGAAAGAATGTAAATATAGTCTCTGAAGCACGGACACTGCCCTGGAAGGGAGTGTCCCCGTGTCGGAAACGTTTGGGACACGAACACTGCTTCAATGCGTCTCTGACGCGTCTCCGAAGCCAAAAACCGTGTCGCGCAAATTTTTATTTTTTTTTTGGGAATTGGACGCGGCTGGGACGTGGCTAGACACGGCTCCATGAGGAAGATGGACGCGGCTCCACTCAATTCAATTTTTTTTAAAAGTCAAAATAAATTATTTATAATTAAATATTAAAATATTATTTAACTTCCTTGTGTTTGTAGCGGTGCGTTCTGTGTCTCCTGCTCACGTTCTGTTTTTGGATTTTTTTAGTAAAAAGACAATGTTCCTTTATTGTGAAATGAAGCCTATAACATACTTCGATTCTCAATTTAACATATTTAATTATATATATATGTGTGTGTGTGTGTGTGTGTGTGTCCTCGTGTCCTATATTTTGGACATAAGCCGTGTCCCCGTATCTGTGTCGTGTCCGGAGGTGTCCGTGTCGAAGTCCATGCTTCATAGAATATAGTAATTACAGTTGTGCAGTATCAAGTGATATGAACCCAAAGGTTCGAATAAAGGACCTTTAGAAATTGAAGGCTGAAAACTTGATCATTTCTTGCAACACTTGATTTTCATGCACTTTTCTTTTCTTTTCAATTCTTTTCTTGAATTGTAATAACGTAGATATTCTCTTTTTTTTTTATGACTTATGATTTTCAAATAGAAACAAAATTCAGCCTCAAAACTTGGTAAGTAATGTGCGCATACAAAACAAGCTTTTTAGCAGAAAATGACAACTTTTGATTAATAGAAAGAAAGAAATAGAAGAAGAAGAATATAGGTGGACGTCACACTTTCAAGGATGAAAGATAAGTCCTTGAGATTACACACACAAAGGTGAAAAACCTTTGATAAACCTCAACTCTTGACTAGGCAAGAAATTTAGAGAAACACTCTCTTGATTGATAAGAAATTTCATAAAACATCTAAGTTTCTTGCATGCCTTGCATGTCCCTTTAATAGTTTCATGCACACCATGCAATGACTCATTACATTCAGCTTTGTAACTCTCCTAATAATTCTATCAAATAATAATAAAAACATGACATGAAACAATCAACAATTAATTAAAATTCTAACCCTAAATTATCCCATGTAGCCGCCCCATTACACCCTTGTAGCTATTAATATAAAATCTAATTAAAATTCAGCCAAATAAAACATCCTTTGGCCGCCCAAGTCATCAAATGAATCAGCCAAATCATGCTCCAAAATGAATGAAAATAATGTGCATTTAGCATGTGTTGGCCGCCCCATTGATTAGCTTTACTCAACCAATTTAATAGCTTCAATTAGCATGAGTTGGCCGCCCCTTTTATGAGCTTGATTCAGCTACTTGAATTCCATTTGTTGGCTGCCTTTAGATCGGTTACAATTCAACCAATTAAGCACATGTTGGCAGCAAATTGAAGGCTCATGAATCAGCCCACAATTCTTCAATTTGTATAAAATGTCAATAGGATCACAGGGAGATTTTTGGGATGAGTATAAAATGTCAATTAAAAAGGTGGAGTTGCCTATGAATATTTAATTATATGTATTTATTAAATAAATAAATATGTACTAAAATAGGCAAATATTCACCAATTGATAAGTGTCATAGTGATTGAAATGCCCTTTTTTTATTTAAGAGCACCTGGGTTTGAAACCCATAGAGACAACTTTGGAGTTTTGATGATTTTGTTGTCAAATATCATTATATCTAGTATATATATTAAATTGGTAACATATATAGTAAACAGGCGTTGTTGCTTTTTGGAATCAGTATGCTTCCTCATACGGGTGATCCCGTAGCCACTTTCAGAATATTTGTGCAAATACTCATCACTCCATTAGCCAGGTAATGCTGACCCGCATGTGGTTGGCTACCTGGTGTACCAATACTGCTGGTCCTAAGGAATTGTGGTTGGCTACCTGGTGTACCAATACTGCATTTGAATGGAAGCAGCTTGAAGGGATGCGGATAATCCTTGAAAAAATGGGATAACAATGTTCTGACTTTGCTATTTGAACACTTTGTACACCTGCTAGATGGGTAGTTTTTGATGTATAAATTGTGATGGCATGGGAGACTCTCAGCAGTGCTTTCTGTGGTGACAAAGGACTGGCTGCAGTTGGATTGGTAGTTATGCTGGGATTGTTACTTGCTGCCGATATGGAGTTAAACAGGAGGCATCCCACAAGGTTTACACTTTTCAGGTTGATTGGGAAGCCATTTTGAGCTTAGATCCAAACTTCTTTGAGGTTTCGGTTACAATGTCGCTATACCCATTTTTCAGAAGGTGATTTTCAAGCTACTGTTGAAATTACTTATGTTGTTACTGATTATATAAGGGCCACATAGCATTCCTGTTGTCCTCCAGTTTGGTCTTTGAGGTGGCCATTGAAGAAGGTCAATGGTACTGTTTGGGGACTTTGTTTTATTCTTCATCATCGCAAGCTGTTCACCTTTAGAACAGGGTGAATGTTTAGGGGGGAATATTGTTAGGTTTTACCCCCCACTTAGTTATTTGGAATAGTTAGTTAGGGAGTTAGCTAGTGAGAAATAATAGGGTTATAAATAACAGGAAGGAAACATTAGAGAATCTTTTCTTTGGTTTTGGAGAGGAATTTAGAGTGGGTGAGAACCAGGTCTCACGAATACCTCGGGTGTGGGGAGGTTATACATTTCCATTGTACATTATTGGTCTCTGAACTTGTATTATATTGATCCAAGTTAGAGAGCACTCTTTCTTTGATAAATTTTTTTATTTTCCCCATTTGTGATGAAGTTCTATCTGACTAACTGCCTTAACTGTTCCAACTACATTGACTCCTCTAAATTCTTCCAGGAAAATACTCGTGTACCATCTTGTAATTTTCCATTTGCAGGTTCCTTGATTTAATCATAATATAATTTGTACACAAATTTTATATTGCTGTTTCTATAGTAACACGAAGCTGATTATTATGAAGCATTCTGTCAAAATAATCCTTTCAATTTTTTTTTTTGAAATAATTGTTTGTTACATCAAAATATAAGAGGAGTACAAAAAATAGATGGAAGATAAATTGTTCTTCTGTGAGTTTGTCTGCCAACTCTACCTTATATACATCTTAATATTTTGTATCACTTGTAAATATATTGGATACAAGTAAAAGATCAATGTTCATATTATAATTTGACTCAAGATATGTAGTTCTAGTAAACCTGCAAACTTCATTAAGCAGTTTTCATTTTTGTTCATCCACTATGTTAAACCTCACGTGAGCACACTTGGACAAATATGGAAACTTTTCTGTATACTTCTCTTTATCTTGATTTCAGATCACACAATACATTCGTTAATTCTCCATATATAAAGAGAAATTTTGGTCATTGCATTTTGTTGAATTCTTCACTGCAGGAGAGTTGGTTCTCAAGACAATTGAATTGTCTAATCCAGATGCAAATCTTGGGTTGAAAGAGCTTTTCAGGAAGCATGATACGAGTGATAAAGTCCTAAGAACACAATTTTGTGAAGCTTTAGCAATTGTCCAAGCCACTAATTATTCTGATGTTGCTCAGGTGATACCTTCAGCAGGGGAAATGATCCAAAAGTCATCATGTTGGGTTACCATGCCCATGGATGAATTTTTGTTGAACATTGTGAAAAAGTATGCTGATAGGATTTTGCTAAAGGAGTCGGACAGAAAGCCCAAAACCTCAAAAAAGAAAAGGAAGAAGCAGCTGCCAATTAATGGGATTTCCAAAGAAAATCATTTAGAGAAGTTTGATGAGTGGCAAGGTACCTCACCTTGGGATCCATCAATGGGGGGAAATGGATATCCAAAGTTCCTT